>CAKNXH010001056.1:99772-227420 GCA_932178445.1 Andricus quercusramuli
CCAATAATTCCCTTTCACCCTCAATTTTTAAGGGGAAGGTTGATAGTAATTTCAAAGTTATTCCTTCGCTTTACATTTTTATTATAAATTACATAAATTTATAATAATTATCAGGAATATTATAAACGTAATTAACAAATTTTGAAATAGGAACATTGTTGTTAGATTCACAAGCTTCGTCTTGTATGTCTCGGTATAATAATTAATCAACAATTAGAAAACATCCAGAAAATCTTCAAAATCAAGCATAAACTATAAGAAGATTAATTTCAAACAGAAAAGTTGAGGCGTCTATTTCCACTTTTTGCGACATTCATATTCCGGCTACAACTACAAACTGAGGAAGATTGATTAATTGTTCCTAAAATGATATTTGTCTGAAGTAATCGTTTTAACGAACTCAAATTTGTAACAATTATGAATGCACGCTATCAACTGTAAATTCCTTGAATTGAAGAATGATTAAGAACATTTATAAATTTCTAGAATTATATCATTTCAGGCCATTCTAAGTTAGAAGCATCAGAAATTGAGAGATTACAATTTTTTTAATTGAACACTTTTCGAATTAGAATTCACATTATAATAATTTTAAGTCGCTGAAGATCAATAAATGTTTTATTCTTATTCATACATCAAAATTTGAATTGTAATATTTTATATTTTTTGGAGGCTCCATATATTTTAAATTACTTTTGAAAACTTTTTAAAATTTGAAAATATTTTTTAAAATTTTTCCTAAATTTTTGAATGAATCCAGCGAAATAAAAGAAATGCCTTAAAATCTTCCAGTTCATTTTTTTCACAGTTTTGGAAATACATTAAAATCTTTTCAAATATTCTTTAGGAATTAATTTCTCAAAATGAAAGGTCATTTTCAGTTTTTCAAGGCATGTTCATAAATTTTTTTATTATTTCGGAACATCTCCAAATGCATGAGAAGCTTTTAAATTTTTCGTTTGTTTGAAATCTCCAAGATTAATTTGTATCTGGAGTTGATTAACTTGAAACGCTTTTCCTCACAAAACTTAGTTTCAAAAAATATTAATCTTTTATTGTATAAGTCTTACGAATTTTCAACACAATATATGAATTTGCAACCAATTCGTTGAAATTGCAACTGGAAATGATAAATTTTCAATCAATAAAAATTAATTCTGAACAAGATAAATAAGTTTTCAATCAGAGATGAATTTTTATTCAAGTAAACATTACAATGTAATATAATTAAAATTTGAAACGCAAAAGATTTCAATTTGAAATAAAAAAACAGCTAAATTTTCCCAAAAAATACTAATTTTCAAGATTAGTTGAGTTTTTAAGTAAAAAAGACTTTTCAGTCAACAGAGAATACGAATTTAAAATAAACTGTTCATGTTTCGAGAAAAAATATGAATTTTTTGATCGAAAAGGAAAAATATTGAACAAGACACATGAAGTTATCATCAAGTACAATAAAAGAGAAAAACCATACGAAAGGGGTGCTTAGCCTAATATTATATTTACGCTTCACGTTGACCGAGTTTCTCAAGCTTTGACTTCATCCTTCATGGTTTGTTTTTCATTCACCCAAATAAAAATTTACGATATAAATAAAAGTTCATTGTACTATTTATTTCGAGATAATAAAGAAAATAATCTAAAATAAGTCATATTATTATTTGAAAAAACACATTTCTCTGCTGTTCCATAATAGGGACATGCATAGGACCATTTCGTTGGTCCCACCACCCAAGCAAGTTCAACTTTTTCTGGCCAACTATTCAGTGCAGAATTTGTTCAAATTTGTTCAACCAAAATTAGAATTTGTGCAATACCGGAAGTACCTGATAACTCATCAACAACTGTGATCTTAGCTCCCGTTCAAGATTGTGACCTGGTAATAGCATTATTGAGAACATTTTGGACACTTTGTCTAGATAGATGATAACGGGAGCATCAATTTGCAAGCGGAAATCTTCAAATCTTAAGGCGACTATTTACGGTTGAACCCAGTGAATTTATTTTCTGATGCCGCTCCAACAGCCTTGATCTATCATCAACAAGCTTGGTTGCAGGTAACGTCTACGCGACTATGGCTTTTTACAAGTGATTTTGAAGAGCCTGACTATGATTGTTCTGATGTTTGCCTCCGTTTGATTTAGAAATTGCTGCATCAACCTCTTCTTAGCAGGATCCGGCAGTTCCTGACTTAGAGATTCCGAAGAAAGCTCTAAGGCATCTTTATCAACATCTTTATCTTTTCGAAAAAAGATGCTTCTTCCGAAAGGGTTGTTGCCGACTCAACATAAGTGTTTCCTTTTCTATATCAGAAAGGACTCATTTCGTTCGCAAGAGTAGCTAGGGAAATGCTTGGTTAATGTCTACAGAGCCCTGCTTGAGGAGATGAGGTAATTTTTCCCTTGAGACCAACTCTTATCAAATGTAAATATTTCAGAAGTATAAGCGTGGCGACCATAATATAACAGATGAATACTATAGTAAATAATAGATAGATAAACGTTTATTTTTCAGCCTGCTGGCCTTAAAAAATTGACTTGCTTACACATCCATTTTTTACAGAATTGACTTAAAACTAACCCTTAAGAACTAACATCCATCCATTCCTTATCTCTAAGCCGCACGCTCGTATCGCCTTGCCTTCCTCGCTTCGCCTCGCCTCGCTCGCATGTCCCTACTTTTTTGCATTGCCTTGCTTGCCAACCTCTGTTTTCGCAGCTAATACCTATTACTTATCTACTATTTACAATATTTACATCTTACTTATATCTACTTTCTCTCCTATTTTCAATCTTTCCTTCTCCACTCCTCTTCCACCTTCCTTCTCTTCATCTCCATCTTACCCACCACTCCCTTCACCCATGCTACTGCCCTTTTTTCCCCCTTTTCATGCAACAATGCCTCCATGCTTATGTCACTTCTTTCCACCTCCCCGCACTCCTCCAGCCAGTGCTCCACTCTTGCCTCCCCCTTTCCGCACAGTTCACACATCCTCTTCTCTCGAGAGAGCCAAAATCTATTGAAACCCTCCATACCTTCCTTCCTTCCTCGTGCATCCTTCTCACTTCATCCATCTGCAATCCATTCATTCTAAAATACCGTTCCCTCTCCGCCTCCATCTTCCCACCCCCTCCCCTGTTCTCCTTCTCCCACAAACACTCCCTAACCAGCCTACTTCCCCCCTCTTCCAAAAATTTCTCCTCATATTTACACGCCCGGCTCCCTGCTAGAATTCCTACACTCGTTCTCCCCGTCTCCCTCCTGACAATATAATTAGGCGTGTTCCTTGCCAACCCCAGGGTCCACTTTACATACCTCTCCTGCGTTCTATTTACCTCTTCACTTTCCTTCCACCCCCACACCTCTACCCCATACAATAGCACACTCATCACTAGTGAATCAAACAATTTCATTCTCCTTCCAAAGTCATCTGCGAATAACTTCATTCCCAACCCCCACACCTGCCTCATCACCACATTTGCCCTCCTCACTCTCTCTTTTATGTGACCATCCACTCCCCCATTCCTTCGAAACACGAAGCCCAGGTACACAAACTCTTTCACCTCCTGTACCTCCTTTCCCTTCCACTTCCACTCCCTTCCCTTATCCCTTCCCCCTCCTTTTCTGAACACCATAACCTTGGATTTTTCCGCATTCAGCTCTAACCCCTTTTCATCTAGGTATCTTCTCAACCTCTTTATCATCTCCTTTAAGGCCTCCTCGCTGGTTGCCAGCAACACTATGTCATCTGCATATGCTAGTGACCAAATTCTAACCCCTCCTATCCTTACTCCTCCTACCACCCCGGCCTCCAGCTTACTTTCCATATCCGCAATTAAAATCGCAAAAAGCGTTGGGCTAAGTGGACACCCTTGCCTTAGACCACTATCCATCCAGAATCCCTCGGAAATCCCCTCCCCTCCTCTTACCTTGTCTTTGGTCTTTTCATATATCTCCCTTACCCTTTCAATTAGGCCTCTCTCTACTCCCCTATCCTCCATTGCCTCCCACAACCTCCCCCTATCCACCGATGGAAACGCGGCTTTGAGATCCACAAAAAACGCGTACACTCTCGTCCCCTTCTTCGCTAATTCTCTATCCACCACGTGCTGCATCACGTAGATATTGTCAATAGTACTCCTACCCGCCCTAAATCCCGCCTGCGTCTCCGGCAATATTCCTTTCCCCTCGACATCCTTCCGCAGTCTCTCTGCCACTACCATCGCGTATACCTTATACGCCGTATTCATTAGCGTAATCCCTCTATAATTTTCCTGCCTATCTCTATCCCCTTTATTATACAGTGGCACTATTAGCCCTTCTCTCCACCCTCCTGGGAATCCCTCGCCCCTCCATACTTTCTTCACTACCCCCTTCAGCCTCTCCCTAACCTCTTGTGTACTAAACAGCCATGCTTCGTTCTCTACCCCATCCAGCCCTGCTGCTTTTGACCTTTTCAACTTCCTTATCTGCTTCTCTATCTCTTCATCATTCAACTCCTCCATCTCTGCCTCCCCCGTTCTTCTACTTCCCCCATCCTTCTTCCTTGAATCCGAGCCCTGGAATGATTCTTTGAAAAACTCTCTCCACTCCTCACTCCCTATCTTCTCGCTAACCCCCACCCTACGCTTCCTAAACCTATTTATTATCTTCCAGACGTCCCCTTCTGTCTTAACATTTGCTAACTCCTCTTCCAGATCTTTCTCCTTTTCCTGTTCTTTCTTCTTACACACCAATCTAAACCCCTTCCTCATTTCTACGTACTCCTCCCTTCTCGCATTACCCTCTTTCCACTTCTTGTACTTCCTCTTCACCTTCCTCTTCATCTTTTTACATTCCCTATCCCACCACGGCTTCACCATTCCTTTCTTCTTCTTTCTAAATACCTTCTTTTGCACACAACCTTTCACCTTCTCTTTCAGATCCTCCCATATCTCTTCCACCGACTCCCCTCCAAAGCGTACCTTTCTTAGCTCCTCTTGATACTTCTCCACCGCCTCCCTCGTCCAGGTCACCCTCTCCCCTATCGAGACTTCTTCCCTGCCTTGTCTTCCGCCACCCTCACCTCTTATCCACAGACTCAATGGCTGATGGTCTGATTCCACCCTCCCCTCTACTGCGAATTTTTCCGTCTCCTCCCATCCATGCATATTCATGACCACACAATCTATCACCGATACCCCCACCTTACTTACATATGTGTATTCTCCCTCTTCGTCCCCATCCTCCCCTTCGTCAACACCTCTCTCTCCTCATCCCACACCCACATCTTCCCGTCTACTCTTATTTTTCTATATCCTACCTTCGCCGATCTCCCTTCTCTCTTCTCCCTCCTCGCCCTGTCATAAAGCATTCTCTGTACATCCCTTTCCTTTCTCGTCAAATCGTGATCTATGAAAACTCCCGCATCCTGTATCCTACTCTTATTCCGCATTACCCCCAGCTTTTCTTCCCAGCTCTCCAACTCCACAACCGCCACTTCCTTCTCTTTCCTCCCCTCCAACTTAATTTTCCCTACCCTGCCTTTAACCCACCCTATGCTCTGTAGCAGCTCTTCCACGCCCTCCCTTTCTTCTCCACTCTTTAACTTCAACCCTCTTATCACAATATTATTTCTCCTCTCTGCCTTCTCTTTTCTCTCCATTCTCAACTCCATTGCCCTTATCCGTTCCCTATCCGCCCTCTCCTCCTTTTCATTCCTACGCTCTCCTACTTTATCTTTTATCATATTCTCTACCCTTTCCCAAATACCTTTAATCTCACTTCCCCCACCTCTCTTTTCTGTCCTTTCCTGCCACAGCCTGATCTCCTCTCCCATCTGCTTTATTTCAACTTCCTTCTCTTTCCTTTCCCTCTCTAACCCCTCTACTCTCTGCCTCATCTCTTTCATCTCCTTTTCCCATTTCTCATCTCTAATTCTCATTTCTTCCCTCATACCTTCCACCTGCTCTTTAGTCCCCTTCACGTCCTTCCTTAGCTCCCTGATCTCGCCTACCAGCATCCCGATAGCCTCCTTCTCTGACAATCCCTCCATTTTTTTTTGGGGGGTGACCTACGTGTTCTCACGCTTTTTTTGAATGGACTCTCCAATTCGCTTTTGTCCGGACTCTCTCGGCTGTCTCTCTTCCTCTTCAAGAGATCCTCCCCATCACTTGTGCTCGACTCTCTCTCCCTTACCTTCTCGCTTCCTTCGTTCCGCCTTCCCCCTCTCCCAGACGCGCTACTCGACCCCGAGCCACGCCTTGTTGTCCGTCGTGGCACGTGGAAAATTTCCTCCCCGTCAACTTCACTAGCAGCACTGACAGCACTCTCACTGCTTACCTCCCGCTCTGCCGCCGGTAACTGGGAATTCTCCATGCAACACCCACCGCGGCCGACAGATGTCTCTGCAGCTTCGCCGCCAAATTTTCCCTTTATTTCCCTTGTTTTTTTTCTTTTTCTATAACTTACGGCCCCTGCAGACACCCCTTTCTCTCCCTTTACATCCCCTAACTCTGCTATAACCACACCTGAGCCCTCAAATGCCCAAGACTCCCGACCGCAAGCTCCTCCGACTGCTTGCCAACCTAACCTCACTTTCACTATCTACCTTAATCCCACCTCACTCCCTCGTCAAAAACCACTTTTTATCTCCCCAATCCACCCCACACAACTCTACTCACCTCCTCGGCTTCCACCCTCACACTCCACTCACACCTTCCACACAAATTCAGTAAAATCCTCTCACCACCTGTCACCAAACACGTTCTCACTTCCGCCACCAACATGCAAGTCCCTATAGTAAATAATACATTATATCATAATCAAAAGAACAGTCATTATTCACATCATTTATCAAATTCTTCAACGATGAATTATTAATAGATTCATTGCTTTCACGATGCGTCATAATGTTAAATTAAAAATTCAAAGCTTCTTTGGGTTTCAATCGTGTTTTAAGACTTCGATTGCTTCTCTATGCTTTCTTGGGAAAATATTCTACGTTTTTCCGATGAGGTTTGTTTTGTCACATAAAACGATATGTCCTGTTCCGATATGATGCTCAGCTAGTGCTGTTTGCGTGAAATGTTTCAACCTGACTTTACTCTTATGTTCCTTTACACGTTGGCTCATCGCCCTCCCGGTTTCTCCAATATAGACCTTGCAACAAGAACAATGGATTCTATTTACTTCCCGAACAGTGAGAGGTTCCATTTTATCTCTAGGGTTGTTTAGAAGTTGTCCTATTTTCGCAGGTGGTTCAAGTGTGGTTTGGATGTTGTGTTTGTTGAGAATTCTTCCTATTTTTTTGTGATATCTTGAATTTAGGGTAGGATGGTAGAATGCATGGTCATGTCCTAATGTGTTATCAGATCTTTTATGAACTAGTACGTCCAAGGAAGGCAATTTTCCGTTCTGTCAAATTTCCGTGGTGAACTGGATATTAGGGTGTAGAATTGGTTATTCAAAGCGAAATAGGCGAGAAAGCGTGCTCGGTTGTTAGTTGGTGAGTTTATTGCACTGACGATCGGTCTAAATGGAATGTTGTTTCGATGTGAAGTTTTGAGTCATTGAGAAGAGTTTTTGTCTTTCTGGCTATTGTTTTTGTGGTGTCCTTTTCAAGTTTTTTATATGTATCGTCAGTTAGAAGGTCCATGATTTTGTTGTTATGTTCTTCTTCATTTATGATTACTGTTATGCTGCCTTTGTCTGCGGATAATGTAATGATGTTTTTATTCTAATTGAGTTCTTTAATTGCTGCTTTTCCTTGTTTTTCAAGTTTGAGGAGGGAAGTTTAGCTTGGCGTAAGATGTTGCCCATCCTACGCCGTATGACCTTCGCTTTTTCGGGTGGAAGTGTATATATTGTGGATTCCAAACTACTCATAATTTCTTCTTTCCGGATTTTGCAGGGAGCTACTGCAAAGTTATGTCCTTCAGGTAAGGCTGGAATCATTTCATTTCTGAGAGGATGGTCAGTGATATTTTTTACTGTGTTAGTTAATGATGCATGCCTTTCTGGAAGTAATTTGTCCAATTTTCTTTGTTGTTTTTGAGTAAAAAAATCTGTGCTCCATTTGAATTGGTCAAATGATATGCGGTCCAACATAGTTCTTCATAAATTAGGAATGATAAAGATCGACCTATATATCTATAATTATATCGATCCTATATATCTATAATTTTCAAAACATCTTTTTAATCTTCATGCTGATCAGAATCTTCGCGGTTCAATCTGCCCAGAGTAATTTTGTACAAACCCAGCTGTGTACGTCCAAATTTTTAAGCATATACATTTTAACTATGCTCGTCATATGTAAATAAAACATAAAGTCCACAAAGTACGTGTGGGTAATTAATAATTAACAGTATGAGATTTCAGTAAATTTTTGAATACAAATATTATATTCAGGCCATAATATGATAACACAAATGACCATATGAGGCTTATTGTTCTCAGTAATTAATTTTTTTCTCATATAAACTGATTCTTATCATTGAGAATATCACATAAAAACATATTTCGGGTCTATCTCCTAAGAGATAACGACTGTACTATACATTATATAAGCTAATTGAGCAGGATAATATTCTCTAGGTACATTTGTTGATTGAACTTTACATTAGTATATTAATCAGTTTTCTTGCAATTAGGAAAAATGACGTTTGTTTATACTTTGGTCCTATACTTGGCAGTTATCCGCGATTCTATTGGTGAATATAATAATACGATATAAGAATATTTTTAAGAATTCTTTCTTTAAACTCAGCTAAAATCAGGAATTTTTCTTTCTAAGCTGTGGGCTAAAAAATTCGGAAAATTATCTGGCCATAAGACCATGTACGTAACTCAATACTGGCTACAAGGGTCCCTTTCAGGCGGACCCCTACATATTATATTAAAGTGATGATATTAGAATTTAATTAAAATATAAAAATTGGTCAGCACACTGAATGTATTGAAACCTTCACTCCGACAAAAAAGGGGGTTTCGGTATCCGTGCTGACAATGCTTTAGTCCGAGTTTCTGTTGAATTGTTTGCGAAAAACACGAATCTGAAACTTTTAAATCGATAGCTCGAAAAGCTGTCCAGATATCGATATATGCATATTGAAATTATTTTCAGGAGCCCCCCCCCCCCACTGTTCTCTATATTCCATTTTCAGGGGTACAGTAAGTTCGGCGTCACCCATCATTTATTCGCGCTCTCCTCTTCTTCCAAACATCCTTCGTTATTATATCCTCACTCAGGGGAAAACTTGAAACAACTTTGCTGTCTAAACTTCTTCTGTATCTCGCATATTTTCGAAAAAAACTGAGAATTTTTGTTTCAAAAAAACTGCCGCTATTTTATTTTGTTCTAATATTCCTAAGTTCCTAGCGGATTTTGGAACAGTGTGAAATTCTCCAAAAGCTTTGGAAAATAAATGTTAAATATTATTATTGCTTAAAACATTGAGCCTTCTAAACAAAATTTGCCGCCGTTGCAAATTAGAAGGAAATGTTGAAGAATTCTTTAGCGTCACTTCTGGAAATTTTCTAATGCCAAAAGTTGCAAACAAAAAGGTGCAAAAAATTTTGTTGCAGAATTAGGTTCACAGTTCGAGTGTTGGCCTAATGGCGAGCCTATTTCTGATGTTCCCCGCAGCAGACCTTCTTATTTTTTTGACTGAAATTCTCCAGAAAAAATTCTTCCTATTGCCACGCCTCATTCTTCTCGCGGGTCACCTCCTTCTGCGGACCATACTCTTCGCGTTAGGTCTAGGTCTCAACCTGCGGAACCTCCTCCTTGTGCCACGTGCAGGTCGCCTCCATGTGCTGAGCCTTCTTTTTGTGGCAGGTCCAGAACTCTTTATGACAGGCGTCCTCTTTTTCTTATACTTGGATATAAACTTGAGGAACTTAGATTCATTCGACTTGTTCCCAACAAGAATCAGAATCAGATATACGTACTTCGAAGATACGCTTTTCCTCCCGATAAACTAATTCGATTGAGACTGCAAAATTATGACCCGAAACCATTCCAGCAGGAGAACAAATAGTTTTATCAACGTCCAATGGCGACGTGTTCGCAATAGTGGAACCCAAAAACAGACAGACTATTCTTCGTGGAATGTATAAACCTGTAGGTCCTCCAAGGTCAAAGCGTGCGAAAATAAACATGCACAGCTGCATATTTGAAGAATTGACCACAGAAGAAATCTCAGAATGTCCAGCAAGCAGCAAACACCCAATGAAAAAGAATTTTGAGTATCTTTTGTGTAAACTGCAATTAATCACACCATTATTCGATTCGAAAAATTTTCCCGCCGCGTGTGCAGTGTTTGGATTTTTGGATTTTGAATAGAGAACGTTTCAAGTTGATCACCTGAATGTTATCAGTTTATTTGTGAGTCTTAAAATTGAACTGTAGTTCGAGTATCACCAATTGAACAATAATTGATTTTAAAAAACGATTCTGAATCCGTTGAATGATAAAGCATTTTTATGACGTTTCAATTCCTAATAAAATACTGTTTTAGTCTGAAATATTCTATTGTTCATGCATTCAATTTGGAATACCTTGAGTAAAAAAAATTTGCGAGCCGCATGGGCACATTTCCATCGCGCGCTGCACGCGCAGCTCGCAGGCATCAACACGCCTAGAGAGCACATCTGTCAAATCTCGTGCCTTGCGCACGATAATATATTCATCTCGCGCTAGGCGCTGGGTCTTTGTACTTGCCACAAATTTGTGCACAGACTTTTGAAATCAAAGGTCAAAGCATTGGCAACTGTCATTTGGTGATTGTTGATTCTCTTCTGATAAAGCTCCTCCAACTTTAACGAACACATTTTTATCACGTATTTCGTGCGTCGCACTCGAATTCTTCCAATGTGTAAACCTTTTCACATTAGATTCAAATCTACACGGAGAGAAATCTGTTGCGAGTATCGCATCGGACGCTATTGCTCTTGTCGCAAGCGAGTGTTCGATGCAGATAATTTAGAAGAAGATTGCAATCATCGGTCGGTAACCGTGCTGTCTTAGCACCAAAGTGTACAATGCGAAAAGGGCATGCGCACTGACACGCTGAACGCACCAATACTTCCATGCTGCAAACGCACGGAGTAGTCGGTGCGGGTCCCAAGCGATTTTAGGATTTTCGAACTGCGCATGCTTGCAATTACCCTAGGGAGCAAGTAGACGCGTTCAGTGTTGTTGTTTGTGTTTGATTCTCGTGGACGGACGATTATGGTCAGTGACTTTTTGTGATATCAGTACGGTGTTTTTAGGTGAAAAAATTTGTGTTATTGTGAAACCAAGTGAAAATTATCAACTGTTGCTTGTATGATATCTCAATAATAAGGTAGGAGTTTATACAGGTTATAGATTTTTAGTTTTATACAATTGAAAACATATCCTTTAAATTCCTTGTGTTTGAAATTATGAACGTTATCAAATTAATGAAATGATATTCTTCTCAATCCAATGCGTCTTATTTTCAACCATTGTTTGAAATAAAGATTAAGAGCTTTACAAAAATTATATAATTTCAGGATAAATGTGTATATCAGTATTTAACACAGAATTTCAATTTTAAAAAGTAATTCAAATTTCAACAAAATTTCATTCATATGAATTGTCTCAAGTGAAGGCACCATTTCTAATTTACTTGTGTGCTTTGTATAATCTCACAAATTAATATTCTGGTCTTTTATTCACGGTGCTTGCATACCCAGTGGGCAAACGATATTAGAAACGTTTTTGAAACTTTCGTGAAACGCTTCCTGTGTGTCTGATGTCCGAAAGTCGTTTCCAGAACGTTCTTAAAACGTTTTTACGACATCGGATATAGGGACCGTTCTTGAAACGTTTGAGAAACGATCATAATATCGTTTGCCCACTGGGTAACTATAACTTCTTCCTGTTTTCTCATCTGATGTACTTTAACCGTGAACACTGAACAAAAATAATATATGAAAGAATATATATGTATGTAGAATACTTTTTCTCTATTCAAAAATTATTTTTTCAAGTCTTAAAAAGCATGCTGTTCTTGCTTGATGTATTAACTAGATGCTGGATTGCGATTTTGCAGCAACATAAACATGGATGACAGTGGAAGAGATATGAGCATGAATAGTAATAGTTCATTAAATGGTAAATGCTCATATTATTCTATTTCCAATTCACGTTTCATAGGGCAATTATTATAATATTTATTATTTATTTTTCAGAAGTTGCAGGCTCCGGAATTTACGATTATGGTTCCTTATAGAAACCAATCCCGAGGCTACTGGAACGTGTACGTCATCCGCTTTTGCTCCTTCTGTCCTAGAAGGTAAGCAAGAGCGGGAAATTTACGCGTGATAACATCGAGCAACACTGTTTCTTGGAGTCAGGTCTCTAGCCGCGGATGACCTTACGCGGCAGACGGGACAGTTGGAGATGAGGGTTTCATCTCTGGATACTTTTTCAGAGCTACCAATCTTTGTAGAATTTAAGAGGAACAGTGTTGACGGACCAGATGAAGTGATCCCAGAAGAACAGCCTTTTGCATCCGGTTCGCGATGCAGCCGGAATCTTGTTAAGTTGGCTGATAAAAGAAGCTTTCATACCTCCAAGACAGCCGAGTATGAGAATTATAAGATGGACTTTGTAGCCTTGGTACAGCCTACTCAGCTCAAAAAGAAGTGCTTGATATTTCGCCCGTTTTTCTCCCTACTTTGCCGTGATATTACCATCGGCTGGCGCCGAGAATTCGATCACGTAAATGATCTTGTTCTGCAGATTTTGGAGGACAATTTCAGGCTTCGTAGCACTGATACGTTGAGCGGTGGAGAATGGAAACTTCCAGTAGATCTTACACTGTGGATCATTCTCCACAACGGATGCGAGTTCCCCCTGGGCGCATGGCAAGACGGATCAACACCATAGTAATGCCTAAGATGGTAATATAACACTTTTATAGCCGCATTGTGTCTCTCTATGTACTCGTAGCGTGCATATTTAGAGCATCCACTGAGAACATGTCCAAGTGTTTCTGGCTCTTGCTTGCACGCTCGGCGATTGGTATCGCTCACAGTTACATTCATTATGCGCTCGCAGTAAACTAAGGTGTCTATAAAGTCGTCTTGACAGGCAAAAAGAAATTTCTCAGTCTCCGGTATCAATCCAGCAGACTAGAGAAACATGTTGGACAGACCCATCGAGAGCTCTTCTCTACGCACGATGCCGCAGAACTTACCATGAAGGGGTTCGTCAGCACGTTCTTTTAGTAGGAGCGTATTTTCTGCTTCCTGTATACGACTTTTGAGCACCAGAGGTGTTAGTGATGCTAGCCCTTGTGTAGTGTCAATGGAATTAAATCGCAGGTCAAGCTCCTCTGCGGCCTTATCTGCGACACGGTATAGAAACGCCGCAGCATTGGCGACTTCATGTTGATGTAAGAGTCGCATAAGGGAATCCGTGCTTTTTAGAACTGAGCAGGCTGTAGCCAGAACCGTTCTTCGATGAAGACACTCTAAGCTTAGCAAGCCTCTACCCCCTTTATCGCGAGGGAGATATATTCGAGGTACGGAAGATCTAGGATGAAGACTTCGTTGTATTGTCATCATCTTGCGTGTGCTTTGATTAAGTTGCTTTAACTCATCGACGTTCCATTTTACTGCACCAAACGAGTAGAGCAGTGTAGGAACGGCCAGAATATTGGTCGCCTGGATCTATTTCTCTCCAGATATTTCGCAAGCCCAAATTTTTCTGAGAATTTGGCGATACCTTTTTCCAAGGGCCGTTCTAAAGTTATGCACATTTTGGGTTTTCGCTTGCGGTATTCCAAGATATGAATATATTTCTTCAATACCAAGATGTTGAATGGTATTTCCGCCTATGAGTTGAACATCCTGATCATCACGGGATGATGTAGTTTCTAGTCTTCTTTGGTGTAGGTGGACGCAGGCTCACTTGTCCAGTCCGCAGCTCATGCCTCTACAAGGATGTTAAGGTCCTTTTTTGAGGAAGCAAAAAGTTTAAGGTCGTCCATGTAGAAAAGGTGGTTGACCTTATAATCTCTTCTGTTCGGCGGGCCACATAGGTATCCAGAGCTTTTGCCTCGGAGCACAATAGATACAGGCAAGAGAGAGATGCAGAGAAGTATCGGACTTAGAGAGTCTCCTTGAAAGACTCCCCTCTTATATGTGATACAGCTTGTAGTCACTTGTCTTTTGTCAGATTTTATGACAAATCTTGTCCGCCACAAGAGCATAAGCTCTTGTATGCATCTCACTATTTTTGGATGCACCTGCATGCACTCAAGGAGCCTAATAAGTAGCTCGTGGTTCGTGTCATCGAATGCCTTACGGTAGTCAATCCAAGCCATGGACAGATTGCGTCGATACCTGATCGAGTCTTGGGTAATACACCTGTCTATTAACAGGTTCTTCCTGCAACCTGCCAGCCCTTTCTTGCATCCACGTTGTTCAACTATTGCACTCCATACCGGCTCGATAGAGGTTAATATCCTCTCTTTGAGGATGCCAGTAAATAGCTAGTAGCTGGTGTTTAAACAAGCTATGGGTCTGTAGTTCTTTGGACTTGACAAATCTCCGATCTAAGGGATCAATACCGTGCGTCCTTCCACTAGCCACACCGGGACAGGTTGTTCTAAGTTTAAGAAAGTAGTAAATATACGTGCCAGATGTTGGTGCGTATAAGTAAACTTCTTCCACCAAAAGTTGTTGATTTTATCTGGCCCTGACGCTGAAAAGTTCTTAGTTCTAGCGATAACTTTCTGCACTTCTTCAGCAGTAATTAGTGGACACTCTTCCTCTGGACCTTGTAACCTTTGCCTTTGGCAAAAGTTACGAAAAGGTTATATATCAGAAGCGTCGTCATTTAGCTGATCAGTATCTCCATATACTTGCTCCCAGAAGACTTGAATCTCTTCTCGACTAGGCGGATTTTTAACTACACATGACGCTTTATTAAACAGACGGGAAGGATTAGTAGAAAAGGTGGAATTTTCCTGAATCCACTTAACTCGCCGTTCAAGGCGCTGTTTCGCTGTTGAAAGAGATCTTACTTTTTGCGTCCAGTGCTGCTTGATGGTCGACAGTTTACACTTGTTCAGGTGCCTGGAATTAGAGGAAACAAAAAACAACTTATTTTTCAAAAAATAAAGTTGCAAAACTTGTAATCCACCACGAATTCCATCGCACAAACTTCTACCAGTAATTATCTATTTTCTAATATAAATTGAGTAGTACATGCTCATTAGTGTCCTGAAAAAATTTGTGTTTTGTTTGGAATGCAACACTCAAAAATTGATTTTCTTATTTTACAGTATATCCCCAAATCGATTGGATGAACTAGCTGTTGAGACGTCAAAACTGTTTTCACACAAAAGCTACACAAAGTAAAAGTGCTGCAGGTACTTTCCAGACGTATTACGGCAAGCAGCGCGGAAAGGAGATAGCGATCGAACGTTTAAAAATTTCCACAGTGGGAAAAAGAAAGAGGGCTGAGGAAGGTAAAGATTATTTTAGCTTACGGGAATTGCGTTAATAGTGTATACTTGAATATGTGTAACTTTCATCCCAAGAAGTTGATGTTGATTCATATTTATATTTAATAGAAAGTGGAGAATCTGAAGAGTTTAAAGATTTACAAACACCAGTGAATATAGTTGTTGAAGATTATAAGAAAAAATGGTGTAGCAGCGCGTTGGAAGAATGACTGCAGTTTTATAAGAAATCGGAATTTTCTATAATATAGGGCAAATTCGTGAACCTTACTATACCTTTGGGATATAATCTGTTATGAAAATTTATTACGCATATGTGCATATATAGGACGTTTTACTTTGCCTTTTCGAAAACAAGTGAAATGAAAGTGAAATCAAAATTTTTCAAGAAAATACTTTTTCTTCCAGGTACAGGCAGACTTTGCAGCATTTTTTAAGAAACCAGAAGATCTTTTTCAGAAGAATTGGCCCGTTTTATCGGAAAAAATTATAAAATTGGCAAAAAAGAAAAAAGTAGCCGATGTCAATGTTAAAGAAATTTTAAATGACAACTAGCATATTAAAGATGAAGGTTTGTACATCAAAGATGAAAAATACGTATCATACTGTAAGGAAATTGACATCTTCTTGATGTTTTTGTATATTTAATGTATAATTTTGATTTAGTTGATACAAGACCAAATGGAGAATGAATTAAAACCTAAGACCGACGAGACTTCTTTTTACAAAGCTCGATTCATCTTGGAAAATAATAAACATATTTTCAAGAAATTTTCTACGGAACATTTGCGATTGAAAATGTATGAAGAAGAGAGCGTATATGTGCCTCCTGAAATTTTCGAAGTTGGAGAAAAGCCTGTTCATACAACCAAAGATAAGGAAAATGTTGTAGTCCAAGAGAAAAAAGTGTACGGTGTTCACGTCCCCTTGAAAAAGACGCTAGAAGCATGTTTCAAAATTCCAGGAATATTTAAAGAAATGGAACAATATGCCGAAAAATTGTACACAGATAAAGATATTTTATCTAATTTCATGCAGGGAGATCTGTAGTTAAAGAAATACCTTCCAAAAATGAAGGAAAAATTGTTTTTCCTTTCACTATTTTCCTCGATGACTTTGAGGTAGAAAACACATTAGGCAGCCATGCTGGTGAACAAAAATTTGGAGGAATAATACCTTACTCAATAGGGGCAGTACTGGGGAAATTAACTAAAAAGAAGACACTGTCGTTGGATGTTATAAACTGCAGAAGTGAAACTTTTCCTTTACCGGAAAGTGAAAAATCCAACAAACGACGACCAGTGTATTTCACTCAATCCAAGAAAGGCGGTGCAAAATTAAAACTAAAATAATCAGCTTCAGAAATGCTCTGTCTCTCAAGGTATTTGGATTTGATGATTGGAGATTTAATTCCAGAAAATAGTGAGTACTGGAAACTGTATCGGTGTCTTCGGAAAATACTTAGCGTTATCACATCACCAAAGCTAAGTAGAGGTGAAATACATAATTTAAAAAAAACTCATTCAAAAACATCACTTTATGTACACAACACTTTTTGGTCCATTGAAACCAAAAATGCGTTTTGCTCTTCACTATGTTAGAGCCATGTTACTTAATAGGCCAATAATCCACTTCTCCAGCCTGATGTTTGGAAAAAAGAACAAAAAATTGAAAGAAATAGCTCTGAGAACCACGTGCAATATGAACTTGTAGTACACAATCGCCGTTTGACATCAACTCCAACAGTGTTACATAAAGGAATATTGTCAAAATTCAATGCAGGAAGTGTCTCTTGGACGAGTTAAAAATAACAATGCTCTACTAGATTTGAAAAAACTAATTCGAAACATTTCAGAAAAAAGTGCTGTGATTACTTTGAAATCTATAGAAATTCTTGGAAAAAAATTTTCTGCGGGAACTATTTTTGTAACGCGAATTACCGAAGAGAATCCTCAGTTTCGAATTTTTATATAAATATTTCACTGCAATGTGTACGTTCCCATGCAATACTCTCAAAATATTTCTCTCTGTGTATTATTCCAACTGTATATTACATTTATTCATGAATTTTTTGTATGAAACAAATGAAAAATAGCAGTGTTTTATCCACTGTACAGGGTGATTCACACTTCATCATACACCTTGTATATACAGATTCCTTGTAAAAAACCAAACAACAAATCACAATGGCAGAATGTTGTATGCTCAATAGTTTTTAAACTATTGATAATTGCAGCAAGCCTATAGGAGGTTGTTATTCTTGCGCGTTCATGGACATCTTGCGCGAACGAACTGTTGATGTCTTACTTCAAGTTAGTAAAAAAAGTCGTAACAGTCAGACCAGAGACAAAAGGTTCGAAAGAACGTGAAGTTCGTTGAACATATCACTGTCACTTGTTTAGGGATTCCCCCGATTTAAATACTAAATCTAAACTAAATTATTACAGAAAGAAAATTTCAACTTCAAAATCCATTTTTAGCTGCAGTTTCATAAAAAATGCTAAGTTTTTCCCTGGTATGCACCGGCGTCTGATAAATTTTTTCTTTTAGAAATCCCCATAAAAAAAGTCACAAGAAGTAATATCAGATGATCTTGGTGGCCACTGAGCAAGTGGACCGCGTGTGCCAATCTAAGCATTGGGAAACATATTATTCAAAACTCTTCTTGCAATGAGCCAATTGTATGCAGGAGCTTCATCTTGCTGGAAAACGAGTTCTGACGAAGATTCAATGGTTCATCTTCTAGAAGGCCAGTCAATTGATTCGCCAGGAATTCGGCATACATTTCACCATTCAAATGTCCCTCGATTTCAAACGGACCAATCTAGTGTAAATTAGTTTACAATAATGTACGGAGGGATCAGAAATAAAGATTGAATGGATTGTATTCATGAAATGAAAGGTTACCACATGTTCTTCCACAATGGCGCACCATAAATTTATACTAAATCGGTTCTGAGTATTTCGGGTTGGAAGTGTAACATGAGAATTTTCGAAACCATAATGGTGCCAATTTCGGGAATTAAAAATTCAATTTCTTGTAAAGGTGCATTCATCAGTAAACATAATGCTCTTCACAAAATTTGGATCATTGGCAAGTACTGTAACTTGTTTCATGCATTGCGGCAAGACCCCGTATACCGATGGAAGGTTCTTCAAGAACACTATTCACAATCGCGTCTTCATCATGCGCAGGCAACTGAATTCCTGCATCTTCTTGCCCATAGCCACTTCGAACAGGAACTTTTCCTGTTTCTCTCGCTCTATTCACTCAATGCAAAATTTGTTGTGGGTAAGGGTGCCTCCGGTTTGGAAAACTTAATGTGTATTCTCGTGAAGTTGCATTCCCGTTCCGCCCACATTCGCCATACATTATTGACATTTCGGTATACTCTTGTGAGGTATAATTCATAATGATTTCACCTTCAATTAACTTTTGTGAGATTGCACTGTCGTATCAGTGAATATGCTAATGTCAATTTTAGGAAAACAACAGATGAGTGACAACTTCTAATTTTATTTTATGAAGTTAGTTACTTATATCCTACTTTTCATTCTAAAATCATTTTTTATCACATAACTAAATCATTTCTCAAACTCACAGACTCTTATGAGATTTTAAAAATTGTGAAGTAATTGAAAGTTATGAGAGTCCTTATTATTTACAGAAGTAATGAACTGCATCTGATAAATGTTTATGAGATCGCTTTCGCAAGAATTTTAGGTAATTTTTCACCTGAAGAATCCAAATAAGAGTCTGGTTTTGACGGAGGAATCTTATGACCTTCTGAAGAAATTGCTAAGTATGTTGAGAAAAGAAGGTCCCAAAGATTTTTGGACAGTTTTTTAACTGAGGCTTCAGAGTGTCTTGGTCGCGTTTTTACGACAAACAGTCTTCTGCCTTAAAAATAAAATCCCTTTTTTGAATTCTTCAGTCGGAAAACTAGACGTTTATAAAAGTCGAGCTGAGGTATTTATTTTTTTCCAGAAATAAAATTAAGTTTCATGACTTCGAATTCGATAGACATTTGTTTAAAAATTCAGAAAGTTTCTTCATTAGCAGAGCCTTCTTTCATTTCTTCGTTATTCGAAATACTTCCCGGAATTGGAACATTTAAAAACATTCGATGACATTCAAAACATTTTAAATATATTCAAAAATGATACAGGGCATTTAAAAGAATTCTGTGGAATTCAAGAATCGATTACATCAACATTCGCTGGAAGCCAAGTCCTCGACATAAGATGACTAATTGGTAAATAATTAGGAAATCTAGAGAAGTTAAAAGTTTTCAGATACCAAATAATTCAATTTGTATTCTCATAGCTTGAAAAGAATTCAAAACGTTTAAAATTATAATTACAAAATTTTGAAGGAAATTCTACGTCGAGCAGTCGATCTAATTTCACTAATGCTGCAGAATGCAAAGAATTCAGGAGGCTTCTACAGAATTCAAAGCAAATTATTCATTTAATTTAGGTAATGAACTCCTCGAGGAATGTTTTGCAATTTTGTTGCCAGTGAAAGATACTTGATAATTTTCGAATCTCGTTTAAGTTTGAAGTTTCACCAAACAGTCAAAACCTTCTGCAAAAATAAACGGAGGGGAAATTATACAATCTGAACAGGCATTCTCATACTAACTTGAAGTAAGACATCAACATTTCGTTCGCGCAAGATGCTCATGAAAGCGTGAGAACAACTATCTCCTATTGGCTCGCTGCAATTATCAATAATTTAAAAACTATTAAGCATACAACATATAACCATCGTGACTTGTTGTTTGGTTTTTTACAAGGAATCTGTATATACAAGGTGTATGATGAAGTGTGAATCACCCTGTATATAATTTATATATAACATTTCACCTGACTTGGTAATTTTCATCTTCTCGAGAAAGTGTTTTTTTGTTTTTTATTTAGAGAAGAACTCATTTTGTAGCCGCAAGTGGTGTGGAAAGTATTTGGTTAATCCCTACAAATCTCCGCCTGTATAGACAAGGCAATATTTTTTTTCCTCGGGCCTGCCTCTTATGAAATGTAAATATCTCAGATTTAAACCTACACAGATGATACCCTCCTAATTGTGCCCGTTATATGCAAATACAAAATAAAGTCCACACAGTTTATGTGAGTAATTAATAATTATCATTACGAGATTTCGGTTCATTTTGAAATGATTATATGGTTTTAGAGTCATAATCCCATTACAAAAATGAAGAAATCAGTTTGAATAGCATTTTCAACAAAATTTTCTTACCTGAAACTGACTCTTATCAAATGTAAATATTTCACAAGGACTTATTTTTCATCTGTCATTGAAAAGATATCTACTACATTATGCATTATATAAGCTCATAAAGTGGTGGAATATTCAATAGTAACATTTGTAATACAATTCTTTATTGAAACATTAATTAGTTCTTCCTCCAATTCGAAAATATGAGGATTGTTTATACTCTGTTTTTATCCTTGATGGCTATCCTGAATTCTATTGGTGAATATAATAATATAATAAATGTATAATTTTCAAAAATTTTTTTAAGCTTCATGCAACTTAGAATTTGAGTATGTAGCGATATAATTATTAGTCAATTTGAGACTAAAGTAGTGACTTACGTTACACAGCATTATATGGGATTGAACAATATTATAAAAGATTACATAGGATTATATGAGATGACATAAGATTAGAAGAATTATTCGGGATTACATGGGATTTCAAAAGATTGCAAGAGATTACACAAGATCACGCGCGATTACAATTGAAATACGCAACTGAAAAAGAGACATCAAAACCATGAAATCAGGGTCTTTTTATCAATTTTTTTTTAAATGAATGAATTTCAATGAATCATTATTAATTTTTTCCGAAAATACATTCCCCCAAACTCTACTCTTTCCAGCTTGAAAATAAGTCAATATTCTTTAAACAAAATTTGTTTTTTACAGTTATTTGTTTTTTCTTCGTGAAGTATATTTTTTTCCAAAAAATAAGCCATTATTTATTATTAATCAAGCTAGGCACGATAACTACCTCAAATTATGTACTAACACAATTGAAGCAACAATTAGGTTTGAATTTGATGTTGTTATTTTGGTGATTCTTCGTCAACGTGTAAATTTTATACGTATAAGCCCGCTGGTATCCAAAAATCGAGTAAATTCCATAATTCATCAATAGAAATGCTCTCTGTATTGATGCTACATGTAAGTATAACTAACTCAAGTATTATTGAAAACACAATAAATTTTCTTTCAATGTCTAAAAAGTATACTTTTTAAATTCTTCGTGGGAAACTGAGGCGTCACTGACTGCCTGAGAAACAGAAAGTGTAATGTGTCGAGTTCCAAACTTGTTTGAATAAGGTTTTCCATAAATACATTAATTTTTTTTTCCTCGGCAATAAAATATATTTTAAACATTGAGATAGAGCTACTTTTTCCCAAGTGTTAAGACTTTCTGTCCCGATATTAATACAAAAATATTATCAGAGATTACACAATATTACATAGAATGACGCCAGATTACATCAGATTACACAAGATTACATTAGATTACACAAAATTACACGATCGCATAGATTACATGGGACTACAGGAGATTACAAGGGACTACACGAGACTACGTGGCATTACGTAGCAGTTTCTGTTGTTGTAAATCGTGCGAGAACTCTATTCAATAAAGAAAACCTTAATTAAATCTGAAGAAACAATGGCCTATTTTGTTCTGTAAAACACTATCTATTATACTTGATGGAATGAGCGGTTGTTTATTGAAATTAAATAGAAATTAAAATATGTTATAATGAGGTTAAAAGAACAACAATTGTCGAATAACTTGTTAGAAAAATACTTTTATCTAAAAGCTAATTTTTCTCAAATGTATGTTGATGCCTTATTTAAAATGCGCACAAATTGATCGCGGTTACATTTTTTCTACTTTTGTATCCCGTTTCTGAATTTGAGGTTATATCAACGTGTCGATCCCAAAAATCCATTTCTTTGTTATTTGCCGTATGCGCCAATTCAATAGAACTCGAATCAATCTTATCTGCTGAGTCGATTCCAAAAATTTCGGCTCAACCTAAAATTGAGTCAGTCCGTAAAATTGTATTGATGACTTACGCGATGATTCGGATCGGATTTCTTAAAATCCATTTTCAACTAAAGCGGCTTGGAAAATTCCACTCATAACTAACTCGCTGAGTCTCATCGGATTTTTAGGTCTCAATTCTTAGCTGAATCGGTGTCGAAAAATTTGCCTCACGTCGGTTCTGAGTCGAGTCGAATTATTTTGTACACCACTAATGTAAGCCATCCTCTCTTGTCCTCGAGCCAGGAATAGGAATCAGCAACCCAGGGAATACCACCAGGTAGTAGCTTTTCCACTGAATTTCCCACAAGCTACTCTCATTAAATGGAGAGCGACATCATAGTTGCCCGTCACAGCCACACTACGTGGTTTTGGACACATGCGCTAGCTGCCGCAGATCGGCACTTGTCCCGTACCGCTCTTCTCGGATCCAGCCATCGCATCATCAAAAAATCTAGCTATAAGACGTAGATACTTACGCATCCCACCTCTTTCATCCGCGGCCCACGCATAGCCAAGCTCCACAAGAGCTGGCTGCTGTCAGCTTGGGACAGCAGTGGGCTGCTTGCTCACTCCCGCGCTACTCACTGAAGATCTCTCGACCCCCTTTAGATAAAAAAAAATGATGTCACTTAGCACCGCCTTTTTTTCTGTCTCGACGCGAAGGGAAGGCAGAGGAGGAAGGGAGTTTGGCCAAGAATGCCAGGGTCAGCACGTTGTTCACCCTTCAGGGTGCCCGGAATCTCGAGCAGTACTGCCATGCTCCCTTCTATAAAAAGTCCTCGCGATACCTTGTAAGGGAGACTTTTCCTCGGTCTTTCACCAGGCGACATCCCCCCCCCCCGCGCTTCTTACCTCGCCGCGTACTTGAACTTTTCAGCACGCAGCAACCACCCACTACGGACCTCGCCGCTTACTAGAACTCTTTCGCACTCAGCCACCACTAATATCCTATCTTTGTGCATATTGAAACTTTTCTGCACGCAGCCACCAGCTACTTCCGACTTTGTTGCGTACTGGAACTCATCAGCACGTAGCCACCAGCTACTAATCACCTCGCCACTTACTGAAAATACTCGTATTCTGCTCGCATCCATCTCCCGTTTCTACCTCAACACCTACTGGCATTGCACATTATGCCCTTTCTCGTCCAACCTCTCTTTCACTGTGCATGATCTCGAGTGTTGGGAAAGGCTGATATGAAACCAACACTGCAAACGCACATACCTAACACGAACTACCAGCCAAAAGAACCTCCCCCCAGTGAAGGAAAGCTTGTACAATTTCTCTGCGAAAAAAATACGTCTGCAAAGATTAAATAGAAAAACTCTTTATCCCTCTTTCCCTTACAAGTTAGAATAGACTCACCCCTTCCCTTTCTCCCTACGTCCCAATCTTTCACTCTATCACACCCTCCCATGAACGCTCTCTTTCGAAGGGATAGACAGAGAGCTCTGGTCAAGTGTTACAAGGTCAGTTTTGCTGTCCATACTTCAGAGCGCTACTCTTTCCCGGTTTTTGAAGAGGCAAGAGCACCCGCTTCTCACCTCGCCCCGTGCTGGAACTGTTCAGCATGCATCCACCATTCACATCCCGCCTCACCAGATATTGGAATACTTCGGCACCCAGCCACGACCAACACCCTCCCTCGATCGCTATCTGTTGTCCCTCCGGTAATGGAATCACTCACAGGATTCTTCTTCTTCCTCCCACTCATGGCACTATGACACCTTTTACCCTTGCCACCCAAAAATTGAACTAAATTTAGATATGCATCTTTATATCACAAGGAAGATTCTTCAGTCATGAGAGAACAAAATTTCAACCAAATCGTTGAATATGTAAGCTAAAAAGACGAACTTAAAAAAAAAGTTGAATCCTCAACCAACAAAATGACCTCATGTAACCTCAAGTTCCTCAGTGACATGCAGAATTAGATGAAAACATCGCAAAATGTTGACAACTACACTGACAATTGTAACCACATTCACAACTCGAGATATACCAACATACGGTTGTGTACTTGAAAAAATGTAATCCTCTATTTCGTGTTCCAGAATTGAGCTCACAATTTGAGTGCTTGCCTAATGGAGAACCTATTCCTGGTATTACTCCTAGCAGACCTCTGAATTTTTTTGACATACATTCTCCAGAAGAAACTCGTCCTCGTGCCAGGTCTCATCCTCCTGCGGAGTCTGCTCTCCGCAAAAGATCCAGTTCACCTTCTGTCAATCATCCTCTTTCTGACATACATAATTTCAGTCTTGAAGACCTTAGAAGTTTTCGATTTGTTCCCAACAAGAATCAGAACCAGATATTCGAACTTCATAGATACGCTTTTCCTCCCGATACACCAGTTCGATTGAGAACGAGAATTAGTGACCTTAAGCCCATTCCAACCGAAGAACAGATTGTACTGTCAACGTCCAACGGTGACGTCATTGCAATAGTGGAAAAATTAAAGGGGCAAACGGTTTTTCGTGGAATATATAAACCTATGACCGGAACTGTTTTTTATAAGGGCGGCAAACGGGCAAAAATAAACATGTATAGCGGCGCAGTTAGAGAATTGACCACAAAAGAAATTGCGGAATGTCCAGCAAGCAACAATCACTCAATCAAAAAAAATTTTAGAATATTTCGTGTAAAAATTTAGGCTCGGACCCAGAGAGGCCTTTTTTTTTGGGGGGGGGGACTCCAATAATTCCCTTTTACCCTTTATTTTCAAGGGGAAGGTTGATAGTAATTTCAAAGTTATTCCATTCTAAGTTAGAAGCATCAGAAATTGAGAGATTACAATTTTTTTAATTGAACACTTTTCGAATTAGAAGTCACATTATAATAATTTTAAGTCGCTGCAGATCAATAATTGTTTTATTCTTATTCATAGATCAAAATTTGGATTGTAATCTTTTACATTTTTTGGAGTCTTCATACATTTTTTTATTATTTTGGAACATTTCAAAATGCTTGAGAAGCTTGTAAATTTTCCGTTTGTTTAAAATCTCCAAGATTAATTTGTATGTACAGTTGATTAACTTGAAACGCTTTACGTCAAAAAACTTAGTTTCAAAAAATATTAATCTTTCACTGTGTAAGTCTTTAAAACTGCATTTTAAAATTGTCTAATTCGAAACCACAATGTTATGAGCTTATTACGCCCCCAGGCGAGTGAGCGTTAGATAGCCCTTTACCGAACGTTTTCAGTTACTAAACGATTATTAGTTCCACAAATGGCCACTGAATGACGCACAATGTATTCTCTAACCGTACTTAAACACACACATAAATATATATCCGTTCAATGATAAAACCTTTTTATTTAATTTTAAATCCTGATAAAATATTATTCTAGTCTAAAATATTCCACTTTCAACACATTCAGTTGAAAATTTTGTAGATAAAAAAACAATTGGAATGGTTGAATTTTCAACCAAAAAGATGAATATTCAACCCTGCAGATTAATTTTCTACAAAAAGTACGAATTTTCAACACAATATATGAATTTGCAAATAAATTTTTGAAATTGCGACTAAAAATGATAAATTTTTAACCAATAGTTGAATTTTACAAAAAAAAAAAAAAAAATGAATTTACAACAAAAAGTGGAGTAGTTACATCGTAAGTTGAACAAATTGATTTCAAAACAATTGATTTTTAACCAAACAATTCACTTTTGAACCAATGTAATGAATTTTCAACTAAAATTATGAATCTTCAACTGGAATAGTTGAATTCTATACCAAAAAGCTACAACAATTTCTCACCAAATAGTTCAATTTTAATAAAGAATACCAATTATCAACCAAATAGTTAAGTTCTCTGAAAAAAAATACATTTTTCAACCTAAAGTAGAAAAGTTAAGTTTTCTGTTTTGAAAAACTAATTTCTAACAACAACAAAAAAACACAAATTTTCAACAAAATAGTTTAATTTTGAGCTGGAAAAGTTGAATTTCTAGTTAGAAAAATTTATTTTCAACAAGGTAGTTCAATTTTACATCAGAGATGAATTTTTAATTAAATAAATGATGAATCTTCAACGAGAAAAATTAATTTCCAACAAAAGAGTTACACTTTTTACCAAGAAGTTGAATTTTTAACGAAAAAATATGAATTCTCCACGAACAATGTAATATAATTGAAATTTGAAAAAAAAATATTTCAATTTTAAACGAAAAACATTCAAGATTACCCAAAAAATACCAATTTTCAAGGATAGTTGAGTTTTCAAGTAAACAATACTTTTCAGTCAACACAGAACACGAATTGAAAAGAAACAGTTGAATTTTCGAAGAAAAATTTGCATTTTTTATCATAAAGGACGAATGTTCAACAAGACACATGAAGTGATTGGCAAGTACAATGAAAGAAAAAAAACGAAAGGGGTACTTAACCTAATATTTTATTTACATTTCATTTTAACCGAGCGTCTTAAGTTTTGACTTCATCCTTCACGGTTTTTTTTTCATCCACCTGAATAAAAATTCATTTTATGTAACAAACAATTCTGAGCAGAAATAGAATTTAATACACTTCGTTCAAGAAAGTCAATTTTAACGAGAACTTTTATTCAATTTATTCATCTCTATTAACGATTAAAATAAAAGTTTATTGTACTATTCATTTAGACATAATATAGTAAAGAATTTAAAATAAGTCATATTATTATTTCAAAAAAGACATTTCTCTGCTTTTCCATAATAAGGGCATGCATAGGACCATTTCGCTGGCCCCACCACTCACGCAAATTCAAAATTTTTTCGGGCCAACTATTCAGTGCAGGATTTGTTCAAATTTGTTCAACCAAAATTAGCATTTGTGCAACACTGGAAGTACCTGATAAATGAAAAAAAAACACTGGCGGGACCAGAGAAATGTTTCTCTGCCCCCGATATTATCCAAAATGAACTTTATATGAGCATATTATCTTCTTCTTAATTTGTGCAACCAACTTCACCCCCTATACGGCAAACACCATGGCAGGGCCAGTGAAACTTTTTGCTGGCCCCGAAATTGTCCAAATTCAACTTTATATAAGCGCATTATTTCCCCCTGAATTTTTTTACATTTTTGCAAGCAACTTCATCTTCTAAAAATTACCCTTTATGCGGCAAACACTATGTCAGGGCCAGTGAAACTTTTTGCTGGCCCCGACATTTTCCAAAATCGAATTTATATGAGAGCATTATTTCCTCTTTAATTTGTTCAAATTTTTGCAACCAACTTGAACTTCTGAAAACTACCCCCTATGCGGAAAACACCATGGCGGGGTCAGCGGAACGTTTCGCTGGCCCCGCCATATGCTTACCGCATAGGGGGTAGTTTCTAGGGGTCGGAGTTGGTTGCACGAATTTGAACAAATTAAGACGAAAATAATACGTTCATATAAAGTTGATTTTGGATAATGTCGGGGCCAGCGAAAAATTTTGCTGGCCCCGCCAGTATCTTTTGGAGTTATCAGGTACTTACGGCGCTGCACAAACTCTAATTTTGGTTGAACAAATTTGAACAAATTCTGCACTAAATATTTGGCCCAAAAAAGTTTAATTTGCGTGGGTGTAGTGGATAAAAATTTGGTTTTTGCACCCAGTAGAATAATTGTTTAAAAAATTTGTTTTGTATAACGTTAAGATCGTCAAGATAACGCATAGACCATACTTCAGCACCGTACGATAAAGTGGCCTCGATAATTGATCTCAAGAACACGACAATGGCTTCCCATAAATTATTTTAAGACTTATTCAGAATACTGCATACTCTATAAATTGCTGTCGACCCTTTCCTGACGAAATGGTCTTCGGCAACTTTAAATTTACCCGTTGACGAGAACGGGGTTCCGAGATACGTGTAGGTGTTAACAAACTCAAGAATGGATGAATCTTTCCACCTAAGTGGGCGAAGTTTTTTCAGCTTACCGGCCTTGCGAAAAGGGACGATCTTTGTTTTTTTTTTTTTGGATTTAGCTGAAGGCCATTCTGATCACAATACTCCTCTAGAACTTTTAATTTGTCGCGAGCGTCGTGCCAAGAGGTAGCAAAAATAACTATATCGTCCGCGAACAGAAGCATAACTAGGTTTCTAAACGCATTCAGCCACACTCCCTTTATACCTTTCTTTACAAAAAAGTCCACAATATCAGCCACAAAAAGAATGAAGAGGAGAGGACTGAAGCTATCACCCTGTAGAACCCCTTGAGTCACGTCGACTGTTTCCGAGTAGGACTCACCTTATTTGACCCTTAGACCGGCGTTGGCATAAAACGAGACCAAAATCCTAATCATTTTTCCACTTACACCAAGGTCATTTAGTTTGGCCCAAAGCTTAGTATGGCTGATTGAGTCAAATGCTCTCCTAAAATCGACAAAGATGACGTATAAATAATCTCTCGTGTTAGTGGCAAAGTGCATGCTTATTACCAAATAAAGTACAAATCAGTGGTCTCTACAACCCCTCCCCGTTCTAAAACCCGCCTGCTCCTCTGGCAACAGTTTATATGCTTCCGCCCATTTTGATAATCTAGCAGTGAGAAGCGTCATAAAGATTTTAGTTACTGAGTTCATAAGACCTATCCCTCGATAGTTTAATGGGTCACTTTTATCGCCCGTCTTGTGAAGTATGAACATTTCAACAACAGACCATTGGTTAGGAACTTTTTCGGAGTTAAGAACAGTATTGAAAATATTGAGCAAATAATGATCCCACTCGGGGGTTAGATGTTTGAAAAAGTCATTATTTATACCGTCCGAACCTGCAGCTTTATTCTTTTTACAAATCGAGATAACTTTTTGTAGTTCAAGTGAAGTGAAGTCAGTATCAAGAACTGGGTCCAACGCTGATATAAAATTACCGTCTGATAAGAGTCTGGGCGGAAAAACAACCCGGTAAAATTTAAACCAGTCACGGGTGCTTAATAAGTTTGCATATTCAGACTTAGTGTCGAACAATTTGGCCGTCTGCCAAAACTCCCTACTATTTTTCACATTTGCTAATCTCATAAGGGTTGTTTTAGAATGCTCTTCCTTTGCTACTTTGGTTGCCGTTGGATATGAGTCTCGAGACTGGATATAACGGGTCAAGGAAAACTCAGAACGACTACGAGAGTACTGGAAGCGCCCCTCCGTACTAGCATATTAGATTCACTGGCAGCATGCGTTATTGCGGAAATTAAGTTATTATAAAAAAAATCAGCGTTAACATCATTATTGTATATAAGCGGTGAATTTGACAAAGCAGTATAAAAGGGGTCCGCTCCCTCGTTATTCCATTTTACTGACGTTGATACGCCGACAAATTTGGTAGGCTCTCTTTCCCTAGAATCCTCAAGTACAATATTAAGATCGATAGCAACAAGTAAGTGATTTGATTGGTCCAAAATATTGTGGACAGAAAAATCGTTAACAAGATTTACGCAGTCGATACTTAACCAACATAAATCAATAGTACTGCAGCCTCTTTTCGTTAGGTAGGTAAATTGACCAAGCCTATCAGAAAAAGAGCGACCATTGCAGAGCGCTAGGTCGTACGTTTCAAGGGACTCCACCAGTTTTTTGCCTCTTTTATTTACTATGACATCTAAGGCCCATCTATTCGATAATAAATTACAATTATTAAAAATCTCATCAGAAAAGCTATTTAGGGCTTCTACACGAGCGTTAAAGTCACCAATTAATAAAAAATGCGTGTTTACATTGTCTGAAGAGAATAAAACATTTTGTAGCGCGTCAATACAGAAGTCCGAGTTTGCTGATGGGCGAAAATATATATTACCGATATGCAAAGTGAAGGAATTTTCGAAGGTCAGTTTCACAAATAGATATAAATTACCGACTTCAAGTTTGCATTGTGAATAGACAGAGCAGTTTTTGACTAATGTAATTAGCCCTCCACTGCCACGGCCCTTACTTTTTTCTTTGACAGCCACAGAGTAATAGGGGGTGAAACCATCTAAAAATTTCGGCAGTTTCACAGATGTGTTTGTAAGCCATGACTCACCTATACAAATCACACAGTGACTAGTTAAGTATGCTTTCTGCTTTACATCCAAGTTACACAAATTATCAAAACCACTGATATTCCAATAACAGACACTAAAACTCAAGGTATGTTTACATATTTCTCCATTTGGTGAGACATCCGCAGAACTGAGACTTGAAACTCCTGCCCTTTCCGTGAAAGATCCAACCAGTCAGTCTGTTTGTTGCCTAGACCCTGTAGGAGTTCCCCTATTCACATATTTGTTGAGAGAGCCCGCGTCTTGAGGATCACCCCTTCTTTTCCTTGAAGAAACGAGTTGATTAGGCTTAGAATGGTTGGTGTTGGCTATCTTCTTCTCAGACGTCATACTACCCAGCTGTGTTTTGGGCATAGCAGCTGTATTTACATTTACAAATGTCGTTGACCCAGCACTGTGTGTCCCTGCTTGTGACGTCAGAGAGAGTTTCGAAGCGACAGGTGCAGGTGGCATGTTATTGTTTACAAGAGTGGTAGTGCTCTCGTCGTTAAGTACTTCAGTATTTGAAACATTATTTCCAATTATTTCCTCCAGGCTCAATCTTCTTAATACATCTAAGCTGTAAATGAGATTGTTTACTCGCAGGCGATTACCACAAATACGCGTTTTCAGTCCTGCGTTTTTTAGTTTTGCTGCTTCCTGGCTCAGAGCTTTGCGGATTTTAACAGACTCCGGATCCAAGTCATGCTCAATGAAAACATTTGTACCTCTGAGTTTCGAACGGTTTTGAAGAATAGCGTGCTTCATCGACCCTGAACAGAGTGAAAGCAAAACAGGTCTCATTTTGCCACAGCCGAATTGACCAAGGCGGCGAACTCCATCAATCGACTCCCGGTTCAGTGCTATATCCAATTTCGTACCGAGTAGATTCCGTATTTTTTCATCTAGCGCGGGTGGTGTTTCAGTTGGATCATCATACATGCCAAAAAGTATCAAGTTGTTTCTTCTTGCAAGCTTATCAAGCCGTTGAGACGTCCTTGCGATCTCCAACTTGAGCTCGGCATTTTCCTTTTCGACTGCATCAACTTTGGCTTCACATCTCTGCAAGATCGCTGAGGTGCTTTCTAGTATGTTTTTTTCCACTGAATGAATTTCCGCTTTGAGCTTTTCTTGTAGGCTTGACATCAAGCTCTGCATCTGTTCAAAGTTCGCCATATTAAGTTGCGGGTGCGAAGGATTTATTACCTCAGCATACGAGCAGGCGTAAAAAGTTCAGAAAACCTAGGAGCACTTTACAAGTGAATAATGCCTGACCCATATAAATAACCGCCCCAAGTTTAGAATCACAAAATTAAAAACAACAGGAACATCACGGCATCGCAGCACTGGGTAAAATTTTTAGAGCAAGTGAAATACTCTCAACTCACGGCACAGGACGGAGCAACAACAAACACGTCCTTACAGCTCGGCTGCTCAAACGAGACTCCGTTTTTTAAACTAATCACGTTCTTAATTCCGCCTGACTTTAGTCTCTGAATATAACGATTTGTGTCATCGGTCCTTGCAGTTCCTCCATATATGTGCACAGACCTTTTAAAATTAAAGGTCAAAGCATCGACAACTGATATTTGGTGATTGTGGCTTCTATTTTGTTAAAGCTCCTTCGGCTTTAACGAAAGCTACGCGCTACACAAAAAATGATTGATAACAAATGCACAGATATTTTTCTGAGTAAACAACTTTTGTCTATTAATTTTTCTCGTACCCGGTGTCGTTTCTCAAAAAATTGAATTTCATTATTTTCAATTGAATTAGTAATATTGAGCGTTTTAATAATAAAACGGTAATATTTTATCATTTTAGTAAAATAATAGTGAAAAAGTCACAAGTTTTATTACTCAAGTCTCTTTGTAAAAATATTGACCAATTTTTTATTGATTTCGGTTACTAATCAATTAAAGAAGTTTTGTTGTCGATTCTTCTCAATGTGAAATTGTGAACGTAATGTGACAACTTAACGTGAGGCGCATGACTATTCCCGAAGTTTTAACGTTTGCACTAATGTTAATTTTTCCGAATTATCATTTGCCCTAATTTTTGAAGTTCCTAATTTAGTGCTGTTTTGATTATTGAATACTGTAATCAGCAAGGAAGATAAAATGTGTAAATAATGCTTGTTTTCACATTTTTAAGCAAACATTTGTGAATCTGTTATGCTGAAGGAGGTGATGTAGCCAATGTAAAAGTACCAGAATACCGCCTTTATCATTGTTTCAATGAATTTAAAAGTTTAAGTCTTGAAAAAGTGAATTAAACGTAATTTCGGTTAGATTTCATCAAAAACCCATCACAGATGACTCGATTAAATTGAATTTAACTGGTAGAAATGAAGATTTTTCAAAATTTTGTAATTTATGTAATGCACTTAAATTATACACGAGTATCAAGATTTTGATGGCATATTCTCAACAGGCCTCAGCCGACGTAGACAAAATAAAATGATCGAATGACGCTTTTGTTATTTGAAATTAATTTCTAACATACAAATTCATGAATTTTTTGGTCTTCCCACAGCAATATCACCAAGTTCAACACCGAGAACGAGGGACTTTCTGCGACTTGTTGGGATGCCAGAGGGAGATGCAAATCACGAAGGTAGCCCCTGTTTCTAATAAAAAGATCCCCTTCATAATTATGCGTATCTAATATCAATACCCTTTTCCATACGCATCTCAATGAGTAGGCTTAATGTGAAAATTGAGTTTCACCGATTTCATTTAAGATAAGTTTCTTGAGCCGCCTACGGCTAATTGCAGTGAAGGGTGTTCTTGCAAATCACGGCAGATATTCTCAACCCATGCTGCAACAGCATTCCATTGTGTACTTTGAAAAATGTAATCCATTTTTTTGTTTGCAGAATTAAGTTCGCAGTTCGAGCGTTCGTCTATTGGCGAGCCCATTTATGGTGTTCCTCGCAGCAGACCTCTAAATTTTTTTGACCGAAATTCTCCAGAAAGAATTCTTCCTATTGGCACGCCACGTTCTTCTGGCAGATCACTTCTACCTGCGGAGCCTCCTCTTCATGCCAGGTCGAGGTCTCCTCCACGTGTGGAGCCTCCTCTTCGTGCAAGGTCCAGGTATACTCCTGGCAGTCAACCTTTCTCTCACATATTTGGATTTAAGCTTGAAGAACTTAGATGTGTTCGACTTGTTCCCAACAAAAATCAGAACCAGATATTCGAACTTCAAAGATACGCTTTTCCTCCTGATACTACAATTCGATTGAGATCGAATACAAGTGGCCTTAAGCCAATTCCAGCTGAAGAACAAATTGTGTTATTAAAGTCCAATGGTGACATATTTGCAATAGTAGAAAACGTAAACAGACAAACGATTCTTCGTGGAATACATAAACCTATCTGTGCTTCAAGGTCAAAGCGTGCGAAAATGAACATGCACAGTGGCGCAGTTGAAGAATTGACCCCAGAAGAAATCTCGGAATGTCCAGTAAACAACAAACACCCAATCAAAAAGAATTTTAGAGTATTCTGTGTGCGAGCTGCAGTTAATAACACCGTCCTTTGATTTAAAAAATTTTTCCGCCGCATGAGCACATTATCATGGCACCCTTTTTCGGGTAGCCAATCAACTCAGAATAAGGAACATGACTGGTAGTTTTTCAAGACCAAAACAGAACCGTGAACTGAAAGTGAATCTCATGCTTCGCGCTCGATAATATATTCATCTCGCGCTTTGCACTCGATTTTTTCAAAAGTGGGAACTTCTTTAAATTATGTTCAACTCCATTATATCAAATCTATAATATATTTATTTATGTATCTCGGTCTGGGATTGCTCATTGAAACATTTCAAAATAATGTTAAAATCTTATTTTTTATGAGTACTCTAATATTTGTTTCATATGTTGCACTAATTTCTATTCTCAGACACCCTGAAGAATGTATCATTTCAATAAATATATATTATTACAATCTATGATATGCACTGATATTAAAATAGACGTATTTCCATTGTCTTGATTTTATAATCAAAACAAAGTGCGCATGTGATAAAAAAACACAATTTCGTTATCAAACATTTTATTGTACCTTTTGTCATATTTTTCAAATATACTAAACAAAAAATACGTGCCCTGCTAAAGCAATGATCAATAACAAATTTTTAGGTCTTTCTTGGGTGAAGAACTTCTTTCGAATAATTTTCTTCCGTAACATGTATCGTTTGTACACAAAATTTAATGTTCTAAAAAAATTTTTAATGTTATTTTTGACGACTGAAAAGAAGAACTATGCGCCATATCAAGCGTTGATAAATAATGTATTTGTAGATCTTTTTTGGGCGAAAAACTTCCTTTTAATTATTTTTTTCCCTATCTTGTATCGTTTTTCCAAGAAATGTGTTTTGTTCTAATGTCATTTTTACGATTAGCACAAAAACTACGTGTATTATCAAAAAATGATTAATAACAAATTTGCAGAGCTACCGGAGCTGCTTTTTGGGTACACAATTTTTATCCATTTAATTTGTAGCTTGTGTCGTATGTCCAATTTTTTTTCTCCAATGTTGTTCTTGACGAATAATGAAAAAAACTACGCGTCCTATCAAAAAGTGGTCATTGAAAAATTAGTAGATTTTTCCTGTGTGCACAATTTAGGTCAATTCATATTTTTTCGTAGATAGATAGATAGATAGATAGATAGATAGATAGATAAACGTTCATTTTTCAGCTTGTGGGCCCTAAAAAATTGACTTGCTTGCACTTCCATTTCTCACAGATTTTTTTTTTAAAATAACCCTTAAAAGCTAACATCCATCCATACCTTATCTCTAAGACCGCATGCTTTTATCGCCTTCCATTCCTTGCTTCGCCTCGCCTCGCTCGCATGTCCCTACTTTCTCGCCATGCCTCGCATTGCCAAACTGTGCTTCCGCAGCTAATACCTAATACTTATGTGCTATTTACAATATTTGCAGATTACTTATATCTACTTCCTCTCCTGTTTACAATCTTTCCTTGTCCATTATTCTTCCTCCTTCCTTCTGTTTTTCTCCATCTTCCCAACATTCCCTTCACACATGCTACGGGCCTTTTGTCCCCTTTTTCATGCATCAATACCTCCATGCGTATCCCACTTCTTTCCACCTTGACGCACTACTCCAACCTTGCATCCTCGCTATAAGTTCCTAACTTTCTTTCTCTCCTTTCTCACATAAATATTGTGCTCTCGCCCTTGGCATAATCCACACATCGTTCCCGTCAAACCTTGACTCTCTTATTCTCTCTTCCCCTGCTGACTTTTTTCTTCCCATGCCATTTTTCTTAACCAACTCATATACCTTCCCTTCTTCCTCGTGCATACTTCTCACTTCATCTATCTGCAGTCTATTCGTTCTAAAATACCAGTGGCGGCGTAGCATGGTCCTACTTCCATGACCTTTTTTTTTTTTAGAAGTCCTGGGGTCTCCACAACTGTAGATGCGCCCTGGTCACCCCTTATTGCCCCTTATTGGCACCCGTTGCTGCTTGGAACCCGGGGCGAACCGCCCCCCCCCCCTTACGCCGCCACTGTTCCTTGCCAACGCCAGTGTCAATTTTACATACCTCTTCTGTGTCTCATTCATCTCTTCACTTTCCTCCCACCCTCACACCTCTACCCCCACAATAGCACACTCATCACTAGTGAGTCAGAGAATTTAGTTATCCTCCCAAAATCATCTGCGAATAATTATTTTCTTTTCCAACCCCCACAACTGCCTCATCGCCACATTAGCCCTCCTCACTCTCCCTCTCTCTTTCAGGTGACCATCCACTCCCCCATTCATCCGAAAAAAGAAACCTAGGTTTATAAACTCTTTCACTTCCTGCACCACCTTTCCCTTCCATTGCCACTGCCCTCCCTTATCCCTTCAACCTCTTTAACTGAACACCATAACTCAGGACTTTTTCGCATTCAGCTGTAACCTGTAGTTATTCAGGTATCTGCTCAACCACTTCAACATCCCGCGTCTTACCAGCAGCACCATGTCATCTGCATACGCTAGCTAGCGACCAAATTCTAACCCCTTCTATCCTGACACCCTCTACCACTGCGGCCTCCAGCTTGCTTTCCATATCCGCAATTAAAATCGCAAAAAGCGGTGGGCTAAGCGGACACCCTTGCCTTAACCCTCTATCCATCCAGAATCCCTGCAAAAATCCTCTCTCCTCCTCTTACCTTATGTTTTGTTTCTTCATGTATTTCCTTTACTCTTACGATCAGGCGTCTGTCCACTCCTCCATCGCCTTTCACAACCTCCCCCTGTCCACCTAAAGGAACGCGCTTCTGAGAGCCACAGAAAACGCGTACACTCTTGAACCTCTCTTCACTAATTCTCTAACCCGCACTCGCTGCAGAACGTAGATATTGTCGATAGTATGCATACCCGCCCTGGCTTTGCCCTTTTCAGTTCATGCCCTTTTGCTTTGCCAACTATTGGCGCATAGGTCCTTCGCTTTGCCGAATGTTGGCGCTTAGGCCCTTATGCTTCTCCAAATGTTGGCGCTTATGTCCATTTAATCTGCCAAATGTTGTGTCTTAGGTCCTTTCGCTTTGCCAAATGCTGGCGCTTACGCCTTTTTGTTTAATAAACGTTGGCGCTCAGGCTCTTCTGCCTTGCCAAATGTTAGCGCTTAGGCCATTTTGCTTTGCCAAATGTTGACTTCAAGGCCCTTCTACTTTGCCAAGTGTTGGCGCGTAGGCCCTTTTGCTTTTCCAAATGGTATAGCTTAGGCCCTTCTACTTGGCCGAGTGTTGGGGCTCAGGCGTTTTTGCTCTGCCAAGTGGTGTCGCTTTGGCCCTTTTACTTTGCCAAGTGTTGGCGCTAAGGCCTTTTTGCTTTGCCAAATGTTAGCAAACATTTGCTAAAATTTTTCCCAAACGTAAGCGTTTAGGCTCTTTTGTTTTTCTATATGGTGGCGCTTAGGCTCTTCTACTTTGCCAAGTGTTGGCGCTCAGGCTTTTTGCTTTGCCCAATGTTGGCGCTCGTGCCCTTTTGGTTTTATAAATGTTGGCGCTTATATCCTTCTGGAATTTCGAACTTTGGCGCTTATTCCCTGTGTACGCTGGACGGATGGACGGACACCCGAAGGAAACCATAAGGGTTTTAGCCCGGGGTTACAAAACCCAAAAAGGGTGCTGAACGTGAATGTGTTGTCAAATTTTGATTTTGCGATGATTTTTAATTTTTTTCGGATATTATCATACATAATTTACGAGCGGGGCTTAGTCGATGCCAAGTACGTCATTGTGCTTAGAGTCCAATTCTACATAAAACTAATACCTTCTCATTATCGGATAAAAATGTGAAAAAATATTGTTTCAGAACTTATTAGATATTGTCGAATCCAGAATTTAGTTCACTGCAATGATAACATTTTTTTAAATGGGTCCTTTTCTTTCTTCAAACATTATAATCAAGTGTCGTCTCAGCCTCAGAGGGTTATCAGCTTAGTCTCAGGATTCTTAGCTCGACAAATTTTCCATTACCTCACTTTCTATCTAATAATTGATGAAGCATCGTAGTTCAAAATCATCAGTAAAATTTCGTACCGCCCTAAATTCTTGATGACTCACATAAGATCAACAATGAGATTCGAAGGCGACGGTTATCATTCTCGAAATCTGATGTACAATAAAATTGTGTTGACGTCAAATGATATGAAATATGTATTTATCCGAATCCCATTTACAGTCACAAAATGATATCTCAATCCAAAAACTTCTCAATGTAAAATAATATTATTAATACACATATTACACATTTCGCATTTCACTAAGTTTCTCAGTTTATTTCATTAACTGAAGTTATTGAAAGAATGACAGATGATTATTGAAAAGACAAAAAAGAAAAGAACATGGAATCCCACTCTCCAATTTTTTTAACGATCAGAATTCTTTAAAAAAATCGTCAATTATTATGAAACAAACAATTAGGGCAGTTAGAAAAGTACAATTCTGGTGTATTAGTTATGATTATCATGTATGGCAATCTTTAAGGTTTTCATTTAACTTAAGAATTGAAAAGAATATATCAGAAGAGAACAGGGAAGAAGCTTGTATTGAACATGATTGTTTATCTAATTTTCTAATAACGAAATGCATAATTTCAGTCAAATGAGACATCATTATTTATTTGCAGTTAAGAAAAATAAGGAATTATTTTGTAGATTTTAACAAGCATACGGTAACTGATATTGCAAGCTTCAATGATTTTTTCACAACTGTCGTAATGGATAGAAAAAAAATCTGAAAACGCTTGAATTCAATTTCTTCTTTATTCCTCATTGTATTGAAAATGTATCTGCTTAACTCGACCTTATTCCTTCATAATACACGGATTTCTCTACAAAAGAACAGACGGCATTTTCCGCCGCACCACGTTAAGTGTTTCTTCCTAGCTGAATATTTAAGTAATAAATATCAATTTGCAACCAAACAGTTGGATTTATAAATAAAAATGATCAATTTTCAACCCCAATTTTTCCTTGACCCCTTAAATTTTCAGTTGAAAAAATGAATATTCAATCAATAAAAAAAAATTCTTGACAAAGTAGATGAATTTTTAACCCAGAAAGATGAATTTTTAAACTCAAGTCATAAATCTTCAACCAAGAGAATTATTCATCATACGATGATATTCATACTAAAAGGGATACCTTTTTGAAACAAAATTACTTTTCTTCAACAAAGGGGTTGAATTTCCAACCAAGTTTTATACACGCTTCCAGCAATATGGTTACGAGAAAATTTATAGTCAATTATTCACCTTCATTCCCTTGATCAGACGCTTTTTTGCGAATTAGAATTTAGACTCATAGGCCTAGTTACTGCAACAAACGTTATTTTACTCACCCCCGCCACCCCTTCTGTGGCGAATAAAACGGATAGAAGAGGAGGAAGAAAGTTTTGGCCAAATGTGACAGGTTCAGCACACGGTCCATATTTTAGGGGGCGAAGAGTCTTATGCAGTACTACGCAAATCCTTGCTATAGCAGGGCACTGTAATACCTCTTACGATATTTTTTCCTAGTTTCTGAAACTGCGACAACACTCTCTTCTTATCTGTTCACGTATTGGAACTCTTCATGACAGAGCCACCACCCACATCCCACCTCGCCGCCTACTGGAACTCTTTAGCAGGCCGAAACCACACACTTACCACCTGGCCGCCTACTGGGACTCTTCAGCACGCTGCCACCACCAACTTCGCACCTCTCCGCCTACTAGAACATTTCAGCACGCTGCCACCATCAACTTCGCACCTCGCCGCCTACTAGAACTCTTCAGCACGCTGCCACCACCAACGTCCCACCTCGTCGCCTACTAGCACTCTTCAGCACGCTGCCACCACCAGCTTCCCACCTCGCCGCCTACTATCACTCTTCAGCACGCTGCCACCAAAAACTTCGCACCTTTGAATTTTTTTGTCGTACGTTCTCCAGAAAAAACTCTTGCTATCGCCATGCCCCATTCTTCTACCAAGTCATCTCCAGCGAAGCCTCATCTTCGTGTCAGGTCCAGGTCTCCTCTACTTGCCAAGCCTTTTTTTCGTGCAAGGCAGCTGTCATCTCCTGCCAGGCATCCTTTCACTCAAATAATTGGATTCAAACTTGAAGAGCTTAGATTTATCCGACTTGTGCCCCACAAGAATCTGAACCAGATATTCAAACTTCGAAGATACACTTTTCCTTCCAATAAACCAATTCGATTGAGAACAAGAACTAGTCACCTTAAGCCCATTTTAAATGAAGAACAAATTGTATTATCAACTGCCAATGGGGATGTCTTTGCAATTGTAGAAAAATTGAAGAGACAAACGATTTTTCATGGAATATTTAAACCTATTCACGAGCCTTTTATTCATATAGGGGGGAAACGAGCAAAGATAAACATATACAGCGGCCAGGTTGTAGAATTGACTAGAGAAGAAATTGCTGAATGTCCATCCAGTAACACTCACCCAATCACAAAGAATTTTAGAATATTTCGTCTGTGAATCGCACGCCTTGTCTGTTTGTCAGGGCAGGTTTGAAATTTGTAATTTCAAATGAAAAACGTTTTTGGTTGATCATTTGCAAGTATTGATTAAATCATGATTTTTTATTTTGATCTGTAGTTCAAGTATTAAAAATCATACAATAATTCATTTTACAATAAAATTCGAAATCTGCAATAATAAAACGGTTTATTTCATTCCAAATCCTAATCAAATATCGTTTTGCTCCAAAATATTCCATTTTTCACCGCTAGATTTGAATTTTTTTTAGAAAAAAAATAACAATTTTCAACATCCAGCAAAATTTGATTGTTCATTAAAAATAAGTAATTTGAAAGCGAATATTCCAAACTAAATAGTTTCTCATAATGGTACCAGCAGAGCAAAGATGTTTAAGGGTTCCCAACTTTGTCTCCAGTTGTTCACCTTCTTATTACCTGACTAGAATTAGCGTTATCGAAACTAGAAAAATATTTGCAATTTTGATCGCGGCTTGTCCCATTCTTTGCCTTGAAATTTTACCAGCAGGGTAAAGATAGTTACAGCTTTTCAATTTTCATTTGAATTTTTCCCTCCTTATTATTTGACTTGAATTAGCGTTACCGTGGCTAGAAAAATGTTTGTTATTTTGATCCAGACTTTTCCCATTCTTTTCCTTATAGTGCTACTAGCAGAATAAAAATGGATATAGGTTCACAATTCTGAGTCCAGTTCCACCCCTTCTTATTATTTGACTTGATTTAACGTTACTGAAATTAGAACAACCTCTGCAATTGTGATCCAGGCTTGCCATATTCTTTTTTCTCAAATGCCCCTAGCAGGGTAAAGATGGATACAGGTTTCTGACTTCAACTCCAGCTTTTCCGCTCGTTATCATTTGACTCGAATGAGCATTATGGAAGATAGAAAAACCTTTGCAATTATTGTCTATGATTGTTCCATTGTTTTCCTTAGAATGACACCAGCAAGTTGAGGATAGACATAGGTCCCCAATTTTTACTTTACCTTTCCCCTCCTAATTATTCGAATCGAAATAACGTGGCTAAGATCAGAAAACTCTTTTTAACTCGGACTGAATGTCTCCCTCTTAACGTAAAAAAGCAAACTAGAATTTTTTATGGGACTCTGCAACCTGGATTATTCCACTAGCCAGTATTTTTCACAGCTCTCAAATTGTAAGCTATAACTCCAACTGAATAAGTCACAGAATAAGTTGCAGGACCTACAATTTCGAAAGAAATTACAGATTCGAAAGTGTGAAGAATATGTGATCTGATAAGACTGTTCAGCAGTCATTGTCACAAGAAAATGATTGTGGTCGTTTTTGATTGACTTTCCTATCAGACACTTTTCGCTGACAACAATCGTGATCTGCGTCCAAAAATCTAGAGAGAAGGACCAGAATAATTGAGGTGCCAAACAAAAAATTAATTTTTGCAGAACAGTGTAGTGAAGAATTTGCAAAGTGACTTTAGATAGGGTTGGGCTAACCGCTTGCGTTTTCCGATCGACCTCAAGCGCTCAGGATAGTCAAAATCTTTCACATTTCAAAACTCTTTCTCCAATTTTTTCCCTAGAATTGAAAGTTTTCTGGCTAAAGTCTAAAAAATGTGAGATAGAGCGCGAGGTGAACCTTTCTTCCAATTTCTCTGTAGGAATTTTTTGTTTCAATACATTTTGTTGTACATTATTTCTGTTTGAATTCAGAATTTAATTTATTATTGGCTGCTGCGTCTTATCATGTGTTATCGTATTTCTTGATAAACTAATGTCAAACGGATTAAGTGTGTACATAACTAAAATATCTCCCCTCCGAAGAAATTACTAGCAGATACTTTAAAACTGCTGGCTTTACAGTGACCTAATTACAAAATTGACAATACTGCTTTTCGTATCATTGTTTCAATATTATTGAAAGCGTTACATAATCGCTTTCTTTTATTTGCCACTCATTATTTTATGTAGTAGATTTTACTGGTAAATTCAATGTAATGAAACTAATTTCAATTTACAGAAACGTGGTCCAAATATGCTCAAAAAGATTAGATGAAATATATTCCTTCAACATTTGAAATCTACGTAGCATATTAGTCATATTTTTGGAGAATAGGTTTTATCCAAACTATGACTTTGGACAAATAAGGTCGTTGCATGCTTTGTAACAATCGAATTTTTCCATCATAAATTACCTACTCTCAAGTTAGTAAAAAAAAAATTAATTTGACTACATTACTTCGTAGGAAATTAAAGAATGAATCAACAGTATTTTGAATATCGGAATAACCTTGAGATGCTGAATTTCTTTAACCAAACAGAGATATCAATTTATATGTTTCATGATGCGGCCCTTATCATTGTTTCAATATAGTTAAAAGTGTTACGAAATAGCGTTCTTATATTGAAAAAAAAATTTCCATTTGTCACTATTCAATATCACGGGTAATTAGTGAAATTAAACTACTTAGGAAGCAGATAGATGGATTCAAACTGAATATTTTCAAATAAGAAACATTTAACTTTGACAATCTGCAAATAGTGCAACACTTGGAATTGTACTTTTTTTTAATGTGTCCTTCAAATTGAAACACATTTTATAATTTTTATTTTTATGATTTTCCCGGTTTTTATTCAGCATACGATAATTCAGAGACACCTTAAGAAATGTGGAATGCTCTACTTTGATCTAATCCATGTATTTATTTTGCAGAATGTTAAGCTTGTTACACGAAAATCAAGACAATCGGAAATATTGAACGTTGCTTCGCTGCCACAATGGCTTTCCGAACATAAATATACAAAATATTTTTCGAAATCTTTAGAAGAAAAATTGTTGATCTCAAGAAGATAAAACTATTTTCTCAAGACAATGATTTCATGAGACGCTTTGAACGTGAAAAATGTTATTAAATATGAAAAATTCCATTTCGCGGTCAAACTATGCGATACAAAAAAAAATGAATATGCAGAACTTCTCACACAAAAAATTGTCGACTCGAGATATTGAAATTTTTCATCCTAGATTCTTGATCTCCATGAAGTTTTGATTTCACCTGAACATGTTTTAAGAAAACCTCGAATTGTCTCGGAATCTTCTTGAATGCATTACTAGTACGACTGAACGGGACGGCTTATTAATATATTGGAAAATAATGTAAAAATGTTATTCTTCATAATTATTTTATTTCAGTAACCTGAGAATTTCACACAAGCCATTATCAAATTTGTAGATCCTTCCGACGTAGAGAATTTTTCTTTTGAAGAATTTTTTTTCATTCGGTGCAGTTTGCCTTAATATGGAAAAGTATGAAAAAATAATGACACTACATAGACATAATGTCCACATTATGTAGCAATTATGTTTCATATACCCGATAATGAAGAATATGTTACCGGATATAATCTTGGACTATCAACTAGATAGATAGATAAACGTTTATTTTTCAGCCTGCTGGCCTTACAAAATTGACTTGCTTACACTTCCAGTTTTTACAGAATTTTCTTAAAACTAGCCCTTAAAGACAAACATCCATCCATTCCTTATCTCTAAGTCGCACGCTTTCATCGCATTGCCTTCCTCGCTTCGCTTCTCCTCGCACGCATGTCCCTACTTTTTCGCCTTGCCTCGCTTGCTAGCCTCTGTTTTCGCTCTAATACCTACTACTTATCTACTATTTACAATATTTACATGTTACTTATATCTACTTTCTCTCCTATTTACAATCTTTCCGTCTCCATTCCTCTTCCTCCTTCCTTCTCTTCATCTCCATCTTACCCAACACTCCCTTGACCCATGCTACTGCCCTTTTTTCCCCCTTTTCATGCAACAGTGCCTCCATGCTTATCTCACTTCTTTCCACCTCCACGCACTCCTCCAACCAGTGCTCCACTCTTGCATCCCCCTTTCCACACAGTTCACATATCCTCTTCTCCCGCGGGAGCCAGAACCTATTGAAACCCTCCATACACCCACACCTCATCCTCGCTATAAGTTCCCGACTTCCTTTCTCTCCTTTCACACATAAATATTGCGCTCTTGTCCTTGGCATAATCCACACATAATTCCCGTTAAACCTTGACTCTCTTATTCTCTCTTCCCCCTCTGTCTTCTCTCTCTCCATGCCATTTTGCTTAACCAAGTCATAAACCTTCCTTCCTTTCTCGTGCATCCTTCTCACTTCATCCACCTGCAGTTCATTCATTGTAAAATACCTTTCCCTCTCAGCCTCCATCTTCCCGCCCCCTCTTCTGTTCTTCTTCTCCCACCAACACTCCCTAACCAGCCTACTTCCCCCCTCTTCCAAAAATTTCTCCTCATATTTACACGCCCTGCTCCCTGCTAGAATCCCTACACTCGTTCTCCCCGTCTCCCTCCTGACAATATACTTAAGCGTGTTCCTTGCCAACCCCAGGGTCCACTTTACACACCTCTCCTGCGTTCTATTTACCTCTTCACTTTCCTTTCAGCCCCACACCTCCACTCCATACAATAACACACTCATCACTAGCGAATCAAACAGCTTCATTCTCCGTCCAAAATCATCTGCGAATAGCTTCTTTCCCAACTCCCACACCTGCCTCATCACCACATTTGCTCTCCTCACTCTCTCTTTTATGTGACCATCCACTCCCCCATTCCTCCAAAACACCAAGCTCAAGTACACAAACTCTTCCACCTCCTGCACCTCCTTTCCCTTCCACTTCCATTCTCCTCCCTTATCCCTTCCCCCTCCTTTTCTGAACACCATAACCTTGGACTTTTCCGCATTCAACTCTAACCCCCTCTTATCCAGGTCTCTTCTCAACCTCTTCATCATCTCCTTCAAGGCCTCCTCGCTATTTGCAAGCAACACTATGTCATCTGCATACGCTAGTGACCAAATTCTAACCCCTCCTATCCTGACTCCTCCTAACACCCCAGCCTCCAGCTTACTTTCCATATCCGCGATTAGAATCGCAAACAGCATTGGGCTCAGAGGACACCCCTGCCTTAACCCCCTATCCATCCAGAATCACTCCGAAATCCCCTCCGAAATCCCCTACCCTCCTCTTACCTTATCATAATCTCCCTTACCCTCTCAATTAGGCCTTTTTCTACTCCCCTATACTCCATCGCCTCCTAAAACCTCCCCCTATCCACCGACGGAAACGCGCCTTTGAGATCCACAAGAAACGCGTACACTCTCTTCCCCTTCTTCGCTAATTCTCTATCCACTACGTGCTGCAGAACGTAGATATTTTCGATAGTACTCCTACCCGCCCTAAATCCCGCCTGCGTCTCCGGTAATATTCCTTTCCCCTCGACATTCTTCCGCAGTCTCTCTGCCCCCACCGTCGCATATACTTTATACGCCGTATTCATTAGCGTGATCCCTCTATAATTTTCCTGCCTATCTCTATCTCCTTTCTTATACAGTGGCACTATTAACCCTTCTCTCCACCCTCATGGGAATCCCTCGCCCCTCCATACTTTCTTCACTACCTCCTTCAACCTCTCCCTAACCTCTTGTGTACTAAACAGCCATGCTTCGTTCTCCACCCCATCCAACCCTGCCGCTTTTGACTTTTTCAACTTCCTTATCTGCTTCTCTATCTCTTCGTCATTCAACTCCTCCATCTCTGCCTCCCCCGTTCTTCTACTTCCCCCGTCGGTCTTCCTTGAATCCGAGCCCTGGAATGATTCTTTAAAAAATTCCCTCCATTCCTCACTTCCTATCTTCTCGCTGCCCGCCACCCTCCGCTTCCTAAACCTATTCATTATCTTCCAGACGTCCCCCTCTGTCTTAACATTTGCTAACTCCTCTTCCAGCTCTTTCTCCTTTTCCTGTTCTTTCTTCTTACACATCACTTTAAACCCCTTCCTCATTTATACGTACTCCTCCCTTCTCGCATTACCCTCTTTCCACTCCTTGTACTTCCTTTTCACTTTCCTTTTCATCTTTTTACATTCCTTATCCCACCACGGCTTCACCATTTCTTTCTTCTTCTTCCTAAATACCTTCTTTTGCATACACCCTTTCACCTTCTCTTTCAGATCCTCCCATATCTCTTCCACCGACTGCCCTCCAAAGCGTACCTTTCCTAGCTCCTCTTGATACTTCTCCACCGCCTCCCTCGTCCAGGTCACCCTCTCCCCTATCGAGACTTCTTCCCTTCCTTGTCTTCGGCCACCCTCACCTCTCATCCATAGACTCAATGGCTGATGGTCTGATTTCACCCTCCCCTCTACTGTGAATTTTTCCGTCTCCTCCCATCCTTGCATACTCATAACCACATAATCTATCACCGATACCCCCACCTTACTTACGTATGTGTATTCTCCTTCTTCGTCCCCCCTTGCCATACCATTCGCCACCGCCCAGCCTCTATCCTCCATCCAGTTTCTTAGAATCTCCCCCTCCTCATTTATTATCATATCCTTCGATTTCCTTTCGAAGCTCTCCCCTTCCGTGTAAAGTCCCCCTTCGCTCCTCATCCTCGCATTAAAATCCCCACCCACTATCACCATACTCTCTTCTCTTTCGCCCAGCAGGTCCTCCACCCTTTCTTTAAATCTTTCCATCCCCTCCTTATTGTACACTGTAACAAACTTACAGGTTATGCCTCCTATTTTTTCCCCTCATTTGCACTCCCTGCCCCTCTTCCTCTCCATGAACTTTTTCCTCTAGTCCATCTCGAACCCCGGTTATAATTCCCCCACTGGCCCTTTCTTTCTTCTTCACTCTGACCGCCTCCTGAAGTCTCCAACTATATCCCTTTGGCAGCTTTGGCTCTATCCTATCCCATTCCTTTCTTTCTACCCATGTCTCTACCAGGCCCACAACGTCGAATTTCTGGATATAACGCCAGAACTCCTCGTCCTTCTTCTTTACCCCTGCTACATTCCAATACAGCACCTTCACTACTCCTCTACCCTGCCGTACCCCCACCCCCCTACTGCCTACGAAACAAATTCCCCTGCACTTCCTTCAACATATCTTTCTCCTCATCCCACACCCACATTTTCTCGTCTATTTTTATTTTCCGATATCCTACCTTCGCCGATCTCCCTTCACTCCTCTCCCTTCTAGCCCTGTCGTTCAGCATTCTCTGCACATCCCTTTCCTTTCTCGTTAAATCGTGATCGATGAAAACTGCCTTATCCTTTATCCTATTTTTATTTCGCATTACCTCCAACTTTTCTTCTCAGCTCTCTATCTCCACAACCGCCACATCCTTATCTTTTCTCCCCTCCAACTTAACTTTCCCTACCCTGCCTTTAACCCACCCTATGCTCTGTAGCAGCGCTTCCACGCCCTCTCTTTCTTCCCCGCTCTTTAGCTTCAACCCTTTTACCACAATATTATTCCTCCTGTCTGCCTTCTCTTTTCTCTCCATTCTCAGCTCCATTGCCCTTAACCTTTCCCTATCTGCCCTCTCTTCATTCTCACTCCTACGCCCTTCCACTTTCTCTTCTATCATCTTTTCTACCCTCTCCCAAATACCTTTAATCTCGCTCCCCCCACCTCCGCCTCCTACTTCCATTTGCGTCCTGCCCTCCATCTTCTGAAGCCTTTTTTCCGCCCTTTCCTTCCACATCCTATTTTCCTCTTCCATCTGCTTCATTTTAGCATCGTTTTCTTTTCTTTCCCTCTCTAACCCCTCTACTCTCTCCCTCATCTCTTTCATCTCCTTTTCCCATTTCTCATCTCTAATTCTTAATTCCTCCCTCAACCCCCTGATCTCGCCTATCAGCATACCGAGCGCTTCCTTCTCCACATTTTCCTCCATTTTGCAGGGGGAGGGGTGTCCTCCTAGTTCTCCCGCTTTTTTTAAACGGGCTCTCTACCACGCTTTTATCCGGGCTCTCTTGGCTGTCTCTTTTCCTCTTCAAGAGATCCTCCCCGTCACTTGCGCTCGAAGTTCTCTCCCTCACCTTCTCTCTCCCTTCGTTCTCACCGTCCCGCTCTCTCCCTCTCCCTGGCGCGCCACTAGACATCGAGCCACGGGCTGTTGGCCGTCGTGGCACGTGGACAATTTCCTCCCCGTCAACTTCACTACCAGTACTCTCACTGCCTACCTCCCGCCCTGCAGCCGGTTTCTGGTACCTGTCCATGCAGTAACCCCCGCAACCGCCAGATGTCTCAGTAATCTGAGCTATTAACGCAAATGCTTTTATTTGAAACCATAAAATCCGAACTGCAAATAAAAGCCTTTGAATTGTAACTCTTTTCAACTTAGAACTTTGAAAATTGAAGCTCAAAACATTTTTTAATGAGGGATTTTTGAGTGATGCGCTATAGCTGTGATGTAAAATCAATTATTCATCCATTTTTATTACTTGGACTACAATGTAAATTGAAAAAACACATAAATTATATTTGCATCTGATTAACTTGAAACATTTTTTCTTTGAAATTTCAGAAACAGCATTTTCAAATACTGTACATTTGTAACATTTCTGTAAAAAAAATCCACTGTCAATTCTTGGTTTTTCTCTATCTCAGAAAATTGCTGTTTACGAATCTCACTGTGGACCTGTCCTGACATGAAAGCACGGAGCGCGCGAAATAAATGTTCCCGCGCTGCCGACAAATTATTAAAATCGGATAACGGTGTAAAGAATTGTGTTTCAAACACGAAATATTCTGAAATTCTTTAATATTGGTTGATTGTTACTTGATGGACATTCCGCGATTTCTTCTGTTGTCATTTCTTCAACTGTGCCGCTGTTCATGTTTATTTTTGCTCGCTTTCCGCTTCTATGATAATCGAGGAAGGACATAGGTTTATATATTGCACGGAAAATTGTCTGTCCCTTCAATTTTTCCATTATTGCAAAGACGTCCCCATTGGAGGTTGATAATACAATTTGTTCTTCGGTTGGAATGGGCTTGAGGACCATTCTTTTTCCTCTCAATCGAAGTGGTTTATCAGGAGGAAAAATGTATCTTCGAAGTTCGAATGTCCGGCTCAGATTCTTGTAAGGAACAAGTCGGATAAATCTGAGTTCTTCAAGTCTATATCCAAATATGTAAGAAAAGGGATGATTAGCAGGAGGAGACCTGGATCTCTCACGAAGAGGAGGCTCGGCAGGAGGAGGAGACCTGGTAGAAGAACGGGGCCTCTCAAGAGAAAAAGCACTTTCTGGAGAATGTCTGCCAAAAGAATCAGCAGGTGTGCTACGAGAAACACCAGAAGCAGGTTCGTCATTTGGCAAGTGCTCGAACTGTGAACTTGGTTCTGCAACAAGAAATAGGGGATTTTTTTACAGATAAAGTTTCCAGAATTGAAAGTCAATCAAAAGTATATTTGCAACAAGATAAAATCATTAATCTTTTGAAACATCAGATTTTCCTTAATCGAAGATTTTTAAACAATGACAAAAAACGTGAGAACAAACTTTTTATTTTGATTGATCATCAAACTAATATTCAAGAGCAAAATTTAAATTCACACAAGATTTTTGAAGAAAAAGATAGGGATCCTTGGTTTGTAAATTTGGCAAATATTCAAACTCCCGATTCAGTTACAGATATTCTCAGATTAGGTGGACGTTTTAGTAACCATGTGATAAAAAGTAAGTCGAAACAAATGATAAAAATAGTCAAAGATGTTGAATCAAGTATACACAAAATTCCAATATTAGATCAGCAAGATTTCTGAAACAAGGTTTTACACTTGTCGAAGAGCTTTGTTGATCAGAATTGTTTGCATATTAGTAGTATTAATCGTAAAATTTCTGAAGGTTCCATGATGACAAAAAGTTCTTTAAAAAACAACCTTTATATAATTTGCATGAATGCTGATAAAGGCAATATCACAGTATGTATGAAGGAATCAGATTATATTGGGGATATGGAGGATTCACTTTCCAATCGAGATAATCTTGATTTATTGAATGAAAATCCGTTAAAACAATTAAGAAGAGACACTTTCAAGATTATAGACAATTGGAAAAAAGGAATTTTAGAAAAGGATATAAGTTGGACTGATATAAATACCGAAGACACAGTTCTTGCCAGATGTTATGGTTTGAGAAAGATTAATAAAAATGTATATCCTTTGAGAATGGTTATTTTAACTATTAACACTCCCACATTTTTAGAACAATTTTTTAATTTGGTACTCGAAGACTTCATTACAGCTTCAAAATGAAAGAAATAAAAAAGAGAAGGAAGGAGATTTTGGTTGCCTTCTCATTTTTCCCCCTTTTTTATTTTTGTCCGAAGAAACAATTTTTTTTTTTTTTTTTTTAGGAATTGCAATAGGAACATTTTGTTGTGGTTTTCGAAATCCGATTGTTGGATTCTTGTTTTTTTTTTCAGAAATTCTACACATTATTGAAAGTCACTGTACTAGCAAAACAACGTTCACTATTTTCGATTTTCTTTGTTTTTCACGTAACAATAATACCAAACATGACAACGAAAGACAGACACCGAAGTAAAATATAGTTTCTCTCAATCAGTGAGTCCAATCACTTTGAGATTTGATAAAACTTGCGAAACTAAATTTTCACAGAGAAACAATAACTTCTCATTGAGATGAGAATGTAAGAGGGCATTGTTAGATTTGCATGATTATTGGGGGATCGTTTTATTAATAACTAGGGCTACCTTCATGATTTGCATGTTCTTCAGGCACCCCCAAACATCGCAGAAAGTCCCTTGTTCTCGGTGACGAACTTGATGATATTTCTGTGAGCAGACAAACAAAATTTATGCATTTGTAATGTAAAAAATGGATTGAGAAAAACAAAAAAACTCGATTTTTCTATTTTATTTCTTATTAGTCGGTTGACGCCTATTGCGAACATTCCTTCGCAATATTGATACTTAAGTATAGCTCACGTGCTATGCATTATTAATTGAAAAAACCGTATTCCTACTGTGTACAACATAATTTTATAAGGTCATCGAGTGTGGGTTTTGATGGACTCTAATCGAAATTAATTTAACTTCGATTTTTTAAGACTGTAAACCCGGAAATTAACAAATATCTTTCAATTCGGATGAGTCTCCTTGAAAAATGTGAAATTTCGAGAGTTTGGTATTCGAAGATTGTCTGAATTGAGAGGCTTCGTATGATATGACAAGAGATAAAAGCAAACATTGTGCACCCAAGAAAGATCTAATGTTTTCTATGAATCACTCTCTGATACGTAGGCTGCACAATTTTCCTTTGATCGCAAAAATTGACACTAAAAATAAATGAGGATTTGGGACAAACGACACAAGGGATGAAAAAGAATGTATAAAAAAAAGTAGTTCAAACGGAAAAGATCTACAAAGGACCCTGCATGAAATACAAGGTAAAAAAGATTCCGGTGGAATTTTCAATTCTTGATATTTTTCAGTTCATGCTCTCTTGGTAAAAAACTTCTACAGCTTGGGATTTTCCCCGATATTTGGAAACAAGCACTGATTCGCACTATCTCTATCCTCAGTGCATTAGCCGAGCCTCTTGAGAAATTAATGGATAACCAGCTAACTGAATATTTGGATAAACATAATCTGCTTGATCCTTTCCAGTCTGAATTCCGGAGAGAGCACAGCACCATCACTGGTTCCCTTAAATTTAGTGTTGATGCAAAAGTTGCGACAGATAAAAATAAAGTAATGATTGTAATTTTATAATGATGATGATTGTAATCCAACAATTAGAAAACCTCAATAGCTCTAACAGTGCTAATAATTTGTTCAAACCTTACTTGAGTAATCGCTTACAATGTGTAGCAAACAGTGATTGTCTTCGCTCTGTTTCAATGAGGTGATGACCTCTATGCTGATGATAGCAAAATATATCCCTCTGTGCCTTAAGGACCTACTTGAGATGGTTCAGGAAGATAATAATAACGTCCTTAACTGGGTAGTAGCTAATTGTTTGAAACTCAATCCACAAAAATCATATCCTTTGCTAGTTGGATCCTCTCAGATGGTTCAGGAAGATAATAATAACGTCTTCAACTGGGTAATATCTAATGGTTTGAAACTCAATCTACAAAAAGCATATCCTTTGCTAGTTGGATCCTCCACTCATAATCCATCTAAAGTCCTAGATTCCCTCCCACCTTTGTACTTGAACGGTCTTCTTATTGACTTCTCTGATTTTCTCAATGATCTTGGTTTGACACTCAACAGGACTCTTCTTGGGAAAGAGCGTGTTGAACTAATATCACGCAAAACCTTCATAACTTTACATCAGCTTAGTCGGAATAGGCACTCCTTGCCTACAGCTACGCGAATCCACCTTCAAATAGCCTTGATTCTCCCTGATTTAGATTATGGCTGTTAAGTAATACGCATATTAATGATACTCCGCGACACAAAATTACCTGCGAATGCGTTGCAACGCTGGGAGTTTATTATTTTGCCTGAGTGCTTTTGTTAAACTTTCAGCGTTCAATGTAGGATGGAAGCATTGACACGGAAGGAGGATTCTGTAAAAGGTACTTCAGAGTGCTTGAGAAAAAGTGGTTGATCAGTGCCCGATGGCAACGCTGGGCATCGATTCTTTTGTCTAAACATTCAACTAAGCGCTTTGCGACCAACTCGGGATGCAATCTTCCAATCGCAAGTAGCGTTTGTCATGCGCTTGTGTATCAGCTATTTGTATCACCGATTCAGACAACCAAATTCCTCCACTAGAGAAATGCAAAGTTTTTGCCATTAGGATTTTTTGATCAGGCCAGCATGAACTGAACAATATACAGAAACTTTGGGAATTCCACCTCTTTTACATGAGAAATAAGAAATTAACTTTCTGGAAAAACGACGCAACTTGCAATATATTTATTCAACAAAATGTTTTGCCTCAATTTTTCCTACACATTTTCTTACGATCATAAAACAAAAATAAGATAATTTAATAAATGTATGTGGTAAGTAATTCCTGAAAATCTTTCTTTTATCCTAGGTAGAAAAAGTGATGATACAAGCTAGTTTTATTCTCACCAACAGAATTAAAAATAACGAGCAATGCGAACACTGCACTATAGAGGATCTCCATCATTTAATAACACAGGAAGAACTGATCAAAGTCGAATTTTAAGAACACCGTAACTAGTAAATATTCCAATTTGTCTGTTATATATACTATTATGAGGTATTCGTATTTTTCCATTCCTTAGCACAAATTGCAATTTCTAAGGCTTAGTGGCATTATAACTGTTCTTTTGAATTGCAAAATTTATTCATGTAGATGATTCCTCGTTCTCATTTCAGCTTGATGTAATCATATAATTTTTGTTGAAAGTAAACTTAAATTAATTTCTCATGAATTTGCGCAATATTTTTTACGATTCTTCTGAATGATTCGTCGTGCCAAGGAATGTAATCTGAAAAATAATGGGTTTTAAGGCTTCGTAAGTAACTCTACGTACCTTAACTTGCTGAATGTTCGGATAGGGATTCACTCAGAGCTAATCTCAATAATTCCGGAATATTTTTTGATCCAATCCAATTTTTCAATCCTTTTCTATTATAGAAGCCAATATACAAGAGAACTGGAGGGTTGCAGTACAGAACGAGATAACCAATGAAATGGAAATTTTTCAGGAGAACGAAATAACACTCTAGACCAAATGTTCGGGTTATTTTTTCATGACAGTGGCGCTAAAAATTGGCAGCCCCTTTGTGCAGTCTGATATATGAACCTGAAAGCTGATCAAAGTGATAAAAAAATCCTATTTTCCACTGTTCATGCCTGCAAAATTTTCTTCATAACACTTTTCAAGAAGAAGCATAGTTATTATTTTAATCGTGAACGATTGTATAAAATATGCTAAATTTCATTTTCTGTCAAACTTGTGCGTGATATATGAAAAAAATGTTAGGAAGCAAAATTGTTTCTTTCGAAAAGATTGACCAATTTTCTTGTTGGACTATTTTTTAATGACCAAACTTTAGCCAAACTATGCAAAAAACCATACTCAATGGAATATTTCGTTGGCTTCATTCGCCCAAAGTTAGACTTAATATAAAACCTCTTTCCTAGAAGATATTTATTATATGTGACGTGGATTTCAAATACTAAAAAAATATATTTTTACAAACATTCCTAGAAACTTTGAATCAATTTTTTTCTGATCAAAATTAGTTAGATTTCATTGGAATTGCTAGTAAAAATCTACGAGATAATTCAGTTAGAGAAAAGTGAGCTACTACAGTCTAGTAAACAATTATTAATTCGGTTATTTAAAATATTTATCAAAATTTTAGTCTCGAATATCTATTATCAATTTATTGAAAGATATTTTTAGAAATGAAAAACGTGTCAAGTGGAGCGGTTTAATAAAAGAACGTGATTGTGTAACATTGTTAACATTATTGAAACAGTGATACAGAAGGCATTAAAGCGAATCTTATAATCAGGCTTCGGTAGATATTCACCCACATTAACGTATTATCAATTTTTTTCTTTCATGAGTAAATATTATAATAATGTACATACTGTATCCTTCTATTTGCTATTACAAAGAATCAGTCTCATATTTAAAAATTTTTTGAAGGCATACTTCCCACGTGGAAAAAAGTTGTCTTGCTCAAGCATGGATCAAAAATAGGTAAAAAAAGTTTAAAGCCTGTTCAAGGATGGGACATGTTTGAATCGTTGGTATGACTCGAGCATTGCCTGTAGCGATGTCCCGTACACAAACTCGAACGATTATTGTAACACTAAATTAGGCAGTTTCCAGAGTTAAACTTGCGTAAAAACCACGACAGCAAATTCTGCTATAACAAAAACTGAACTAAACCTCTCTTTCATTATTTCACATCAATTGAGGGCCTCCGTGCAACAACCGCTTAGGCGCGCGAGACATTGTCCGTTTCTCTTCTCGCGAGGCAAAGTGCCGAAAAAGTATTGTCCTGAAAAAAAGTCATGAAATGAAGGAAAAAAAATGAGCCTATGGAACATAAAAAAAGGTACAAATTTTTCGATTCGACTTGTAATTTCCGAAATAAAAAATAAAAACTGGTTTACGAATTTGATCGATTTTAATACTTTTTTTGTGATTAACTCGTCGAAACTTCGTTGTTTATGAACGAGTTTGAGCTTAAATTTGGTGTACTAGCGTAAAATATGTTAGCGATACTCAAAAAGTTTGACTTGGGACAAAAAAAACAATTTGTTAATTAATATCTTAATGTTAATCAATACGAGCCGCGCACCGTGTTTTTCGAGCTTCGCCGAAAAAAAGTATCGAGGAAATTTTCGACTTCGAAAAACTTCCCGCGAGGAAGTATTTCATCAGAGTTCAAAGAAGTTTTCTGGAAAATTTCAACACTCTAAAACAAAAACTTTGGAATCTAAAATTAAAAATGTTTTGCGCCCGAACGTTGCAGACTCCGAGTTTGAGCTCTTGCTTGCTTCGACTATGGGCGGTCGCCGCGTGTGACAGAGAATGATAGGTAAACATGCGAGAACAAGGGAAAAAATATACACTGATACTTTTTTTGTACGATAATGATTATTATACTTCAATTTTTTCATTGATGTATTCGGATCATTTTGATAATTCGCTGAATATCGCAATCTCAGTGTTTAAAACCTTAGTTGACAATAACTCCAAACTTATAATTACACGTATTTTGAATGATTAACATATTAATTGATATTAATATAAGTACATAAAATGATGAGAACGAAGTAAGTATTCAAATTCAATCCTTTTTCTTCAATGCCACCTTATCCAAAAAATGCTCGAAAAATTCTTGACCACCTGCGCTTAAATAGCGTAATAAGCTTTATAAATCTTTCTTTTTCTCAGCTGAAATACCCACTGGTGGAACCAAAGGGGCTTTTTGAATGTCGCCAATGGTCAAAGATGTTTCGATTTTAACTTCAACTACTTTTCCGCCAAAGTATTTGTCGTATGTTTTCACAGTACCGTCCGGGAAGTAGTCAATTTTTACAGCCTTGCTAATTTGAACTTCTTTGGGAATCTTCGCGCCTTCCTTCATGATTGTTTCAAAATCTTCGACATCATATTGATGTTTTTCAACTACAATAAAAGGATCAGTTTCTCGAGCTCGCTTTATAATATCGAACCATTCCGATTCACTTTCCACGCACTCAACTTTTTTCTTCAATTTGCCATAAGCACCAAAATTGCGATAGCACTGGCAGTACGAGTGCCCTCGAACCGGGTAAAGATGTTCAATAGCAACTTCCAAATATCTTGATAACAAAGAAAGGCAAATCATCATAGAATAATTCCTATTTTGTCCTCCACAAGCATCCGAAAATAATAAGATTCTGTTAACGCAGTCTATTTTCGTTTCTTCGGTTATTACATGTAGTAACAAATTACAAACGGTATTGGCTCCTTTTTTATAATACCCTTCCATATAGGGAAACATATAACTACGTGGACTGTTATGGATATGAATATTACAGTTATGAAGCCAAATCAGTCTACGATAAAATTGATCGCTAACAGCGATTTCCGGAAGTGGCAAATTTTGTCCGTAGTCAAATTCACAACACAGAAACTCTTTTTTCGACATCATTGAACTTTTCATCTTTCTATAATCTTCAACGTTCTTAATATGCTCCAAAAATTCTTCGCTTTTCTCTGGACAATCCTCATTCTCGTAACAAAAATTACAAACATCGGTTCTTGGGACTTTGAATGTAAAATCCACGTAATGATCAAAATAATCAGAATAAGTGTTTTGCTCAATTGGAGCAGTGCAATTACCAGTCTCAGCCTTATAATAATCAACAAATGACTCATATAAACGTGTTAAGGTCAATTCGGGGTTTCCGAAATAACGCAATTTCGTTTGGTCACTAGAATAATGAGTTTCAGTATGTGGCAAGGAAACGCAATGAGCATAAATTAATTGTTTCAGTTCTTCGGTCAATTTCACCTTTTGGTTACTGTGACTACCACGTTTGTCTTTCAAAGGCTCTCCATTCAGCAATTTTTGTTGAACTGTCTTAAGTCTACTACTGTCTAGATTCAAAACGTGGCAGAGGAATTTTTGGCAAACGGGAGTTCTGTTATCGTATCGGAAATAATAGTATATCCAATCATTGCGCTTTCCTTTACTATCGGGTGATTTTTGCTTCAATTTCATGAGTGTACTTAACATAATATTTTGGGAATTGTAATCTCCGATTTCCAAAATGATTTGTGAAATTCCTTTTGAGATTTGACATCAATTGTAGCGTAACACTCTTCTTTGCAGCAAGAATTCATTTCCATAAAAACTTTTCTGGACACAGCTTTTCCTGATTTTGAAACATATTCGTCGCCCTGTATACAAGAACCGATAAATTAATTACCATGAAATTATTCATCTGAATTTGAGATTTTCTCAATTGATCCCCGGTGGCATAGAAAAAACCGTTAATTGAATGGTTCCGCTGACCAAACTTTGGCTGCAGGAACTATAAATATGGTTGCAGCAACCATAGATGGATGGGCCATCTTTTTCCATATATATGACTGGTCCAACCATACTTTCCTCTCCGTGTAGAAAAAAAAAACAATCCCGTAAACAACACTGAAAAAATTGTTTAACAATATTTCGTACATCCAAGAAAATATAGCTGTGTTACCTAAACTTCTAGCTGAGTTACCTAAACGTCTAGCTTTATTTGGGTAACTCAGCTTGAAATTGAGGTAAAACAGCTATATTTCCTTGGAAATACGAAATTTAGCGATACGTCTAGCTGGGGCAGCTAAACAATTTTTTTAATTGAAAATACTGGGAAATTTGTTCAATAAAATCATAACTATTGTACCTTGTTTCTTGCTTTTTTATTCGCATTTCTTTGCCAACTATCTTCTTTACGAATTCTTTTCCTTCCTATATTTTTTTCGTTTCGATTCGACATTATGTAATTGATTTGTTTGGGAATTACTCTGACATTAAATAAAGAAGCTTGTAACTACGGAAGTATGTATACGGATTATCAGACTATTATAGGTTATTTTATTGCGTAATGAAAAATATGTCTTGAAGACTTAAAATTTCTAAAAAAAATTACATAATCTCGTCAAAAATCGGTTTCGCCTCTACTTTGCCGCTCTCGCATATTTACCTATCATTCTCTGTCACACGCGGTGATCGCCCATAGTCGAAGCAAGCGAGAGCTCAAACTCGGAGTCTGCAACGTTCGGGCGCAAAACATTTTTAATTGTAGATTCCAAAGTTTTTGTTTTAGAGTGTTGAAATTTTCCAGAAAACTTCTTTGAACTCTAATGAAAAACCTCCTCGCGGGAAGTTCTCCGAAGTCGAAAATTTCCTCGATACTTTTTTTCGGCAAAGCTCGAAAAACACGGTGCGCGACGCGTAAAGATTAACATTAAGATATTAATTAACAAGTTGTTTTTTTTGTCCCAAGTCAAACTTTTTGAGTATCGCTAACATATTTTACACTAGTACACCAAATTTGAGCTCATTTCGTTGATAAACAACGAAGTTTCGACGAGTTAATCACAAAAAAAGTATTAAAATCGATCAAATTCGTAAAACAGTTTTTATTTTTTATTTCGGAAATGACAAGTCGAATCGAAAAATTTGTTGAACCTAATTTGTGCCTTTTTTATGTTCCATAGGCTCATATTTTTTTTCTCTCCATTTTATGACTTTTTTTTCGGGACAATACATTTTCGGCACTTTGCCTCGCGAGAAGAGAAACGGACAATGTCTCGCGCGCCTAAGCGGTTATTGCACGGAGGCCCTCAATTGGCCTAGTTTGAGGCGCTCTTTCGAACCAAAATTCATGGTTGGTTCCGAAAATAACAGCTGCATGCATCTATCCAAAAGAAAAATGCTACAGTTTGCCTCCATAAGTTAATAGAAAAAGATTTGGTCAAGGTTAGAAAGATTTTTCTAAACTTAGCCACATTAGTTCGACTTAAATTATTAGAAGGGGACAGGTAGACTGTAAATTGGGAAACCATATCCACCTTCCGCCTGCTGGTGTCATTCTAAGGAAAGAATCGGATAAACTTAGATAAAGATTGCAAAGATTTTTCTAACTTCGGTAACCTATATCCATCTTTACGCTTCTGGGACCACTATAAGAAAAAGAATCGGTCAAGCGAAATATAGCGGGGGAGGGGGGGGGCATCAGTTTGACCTACACAAGCATCGAAAAGGGTATACAGGGTGATCTAAACTTCTTCTGTGACCAATGACAGGGGTTCCTTTCCCCATGTAACATGGGAAAGGGGTTATGTGTGTGAACCTAACTATTCCTGCGACTTTTTGGCTGAATAGGCGTAGGGAAACCAAAGGTAGACCATTTTTATTTCAGTAAGACGTATTCATATGGGCAGAAATACCCTTACAGAATGGCGTCTGACTGTTTCTGAATAAATTCATGCTATTTTGAGTCATTCTTATTGAAGCGGGTTCTGATAAGAGATATCTGAAATGTTCAGTTTTTTATAGAACTGGTTAATCAACTTACTTGAACGATATACTTCCCAAATTGAACACATCCGCTTGCTTTAAACTGACGCCAAACCACAAAGAGCGGTGTCACAGCTGAGGCCTGATATGCCCGAATCGCGAACGAGCAGGATGGGCTTGTTTCCAAGTCCCCACCTGACGGCTGCTGGATTTTGGTAGTTTCTGGAAGGCGTTTGGTGCTGGTGGTACTTGGCCGCGTGTCTAGTGACGGCTGAAGAAGTTCCGGATCAGGTTCCTGGACGGCGTGGGCTCCCATACGAACAGAATGGCTCGGGAGTGGTCAATTGGCACGCCTGATGAAGATTCGTCGAGCAGCCCGGTGGTTTGGGCTTCATCGGAGTTCAAAACCCTGGATAACTCCCATCCACCCCCAGAATTGGCCGCGTTTCGTATTTTCGCTGATACCACGTTCCGCAAAGCTTCAAATTCTTCACGTGTTTCTTAACGATGGATCTACTCTCACGTGAAAACCACCAGACATAGCCGACGCCTAATCTTAGAAGGACCATCGAACTTCTAAAACGATTTGTCTGCGAGTTTATAAGCCTATCTTGACAATTCTCGGTTCTGTCAGATAACTATATCGCTTGCTATAAAATGTCCATAGCGTTTCTTAACGTTATAATATTTGTCATAGGTTCCATGCGCTTTGTACAAGTTCCGGTCTATCAGGTCTCGCAGATTATCTAACTTGTTGACCCTTTCTCGCCATTCTTCGTAATGAAGCTTTTGGTCTTGGCTGCCCGATTAGAGATCTCTTTGTAAAGATCGATAGGCAAGGGGTTTCGGCCGTTAGTTGAGGAACGCAGAGGACACTTCAAGACTGCCATGAATCGTGGTGATATAAACAGATTCAAATCCCGACATATGCAAGTCCCAATCCCTATGATTGTACCTAAGAAAAGTATCTGTCGGTGAATTCCGTATCGTTATCGATATGAATTACTTCGGTAATCACCAACGCGATACGACCAATTCCTCGAAAGCCTTTCTTCTTGTGAGGCCATTGGCAGCTCGGATTGAAGAAATCTGAAATATCAGAATAGACTTATAGCTTATATAAAACGTCTCAGTATTTAAGAGATCAGCCTCAGAATGAACACATCAGCTGAAGCTAATACTGCTCACCCCGATATGCACGTCGATGGTGTTAATCTCTGTCATCTGAATTGTGTAGTTTACGAGAAGGCAGTTTCCCTGCTCAACGACAATAGAAGTAATCATACTTCAGTACACTTGAGTGAAACTCGCGAGCGTATTGCCCAACTTCAGTTTAAAATTAAAATGGCGAGACGGCATGCAAAAAATATTTAGTGCACTGGACGCAAAAAATAAGATGTCTTTCAACAGCCAAAGAGCGCCTTGAACGGCGAGTGAAGTAGATTCAGAAAAATTCCACCTTTTCTACTCATCCTTCCCGTCTGTTCAATAAGACGTCACGTGCCGTTCAAAATCCACCTAGTCCAGAAGAGATTCAAGTCTTCTGGAAGCAAGTATATGGAGATATCTATCAGGTAGATGGAGACATTTTAGATATATCAATCATTCGTCACTTTTGCCAGGTGAAAAGGTTGCATTTTCCAGAGGAAGAGTGTACACTGACTACTACTGAAGAAGTGAAGAAACTTATCGCCAGAACTAAGAACTATTCAGCGCCAGGACCAGATAAAATTAACAATTTCTGGTAGAAGTTTTTCTTAAACGAAAAACAACCCATCCCGTAAAGGTTAGTGGGAGGACGCACGGTACTGATCTTTAAAACCGAAGATTTGTGAAGTCACCAGCTACAAGCTATTCACTGACATCCTCGAAGAGAGAATATTGACATCCATCGAGCCAGTATGAAGTGCAATAGTTGAACTGCGTGGATGCAAGAGAAGGCTGGCAGGCTGCAGGGAGAACCTGTTAATAGACAGGTGTATCACCCAGGATATGATCAAGTATCGACGCAATCTGTTAATGGCTTGGATTGACTAACATAAAACATTCGATAATACAAACCACGAACTAGTTATCAAGCTTTTTGAGTGCCTGGAAGTGCCTCTATCTATTGTGGTTTAAGGGACGAGCTCTGGATACCTATATGGCCCACCGAATAGAAGAGAGTGTAAGGTCAACCACATTTTATACATAGGCAATCTTAAACTCTTCACCTCTTTCAAATAGGATCTTCACATCATTGTGGGGCGGTAGATAGGTACTCTAAACCGTGAGTTTGTTGAAGAAAATCCCTGAAAAGGGTATCGCCAAATTCTCAGAAAAATTTTGGCTTCCGAATTATCTGGGAAGAATAATATCCAGGCGATCAATATGCGAACAATATGCTCTGCACGTTTGGTACAGTAAAATGGAGTCTACGAATTCTCTATATAATAATAATAATAATACATTGCAGAAACTTTCGTTTGCACAGTCTTGGTGGCTCAGACGGTAGCGCGGCAAACTTCCATACAGGAAGTGTGAGGTTCGATACCTGAGTCGGGTGTCAATGGAAATTTGTCTATGTACTTCTACAGGGGCTTCGGTTGTTCAGAACCCACCTCAAACTATAGTTACCCTCAAAAAAAGCTATTGTCGTACCAAGTGAGGTTCCATGTCGATGGGCCTAGCCTTGGCGTTCGAAGCAGATTTGAAAAGACTCGGAAATGAGTCGGCGTTCTTCTTGCGCTTGGGGGCTCCTACAGGGGCACCACGCTCGATAGTCTGACCAATTTTGAGTAATGAACACACGTTACATAACAAAACACACCAGGACAGTGCTTTGAATCTGTGCATTTACCTGATGACCTCAGAGGGATCGCTCCGTCCACCCTAGCCTGCTAGAGAGGCTGCCTGGCACCTGAGAGGTATAATCTCAGAACGTTGGTAACAACAAAAACCACCGAGACCCATAAACACTCGGCGAAAGATGGCCGGATTTGGAGTTTAGGCATACTACACAAGAAATTGGGTTGAGAAAACAATTGTCTACTACATGCACTTCTCAAGAAATTTGAACTGTCATTTAAGGAATGTCCGAATTCACCCTATATGTCCAAAATTACACCCTTTGACGGGAACTGAAATAAAACAATGATGAATAATAATATTTGTATTTCATTTTGCATAAATTGATAACAGTTACATTTGATATAATAGAGTTCGACATAATATAGAGCGTCAACAAAAGCAGGGTGGCTGTTTCAATCCAGGAAAAAATTCCCGGTTTTTTTCTGACTAGAAGCGACAAAAACTGAACTGGAAGTAAAATCATTTGAAGTGGAACTCTTCCAAACTCAAGAATTTTTAATTCAAAGGTTCAAACATTATTGATCGATATTTAAACGCTAAATAATTAACACTTTTGAAATGGGATCTTTCAACATATTTCGTTAGAACAATTTCATGTTGAGTTCCCTTTAAATGCGAAAGCTTGAACATTAAGCTGTAATGACTTAAACACTTCTAACGGAAGGATTTAAAATTAAAAAAACACGTTTTATTAATAAACAGAATCATGGACGTATTGTAAAATCAATTATTCATCAATACTCCATACTTGAACTACAGTTTAAATCGAAAAATCATAATGTTATTTATATTTGCAAATGATCAACCTGAAATATTTTTTATTTGAAACTGGAACTTGTAAAAACAGCATTTTTAAATACGTTACATTTGTAAAATTCCAGTTCAAAAAGAAATCAACTGTCCATTCCCGGTTTTTTTTCTGATCTCGGAAAATTCTCAGTCATTTTCCTGTTTCCCTGTCTAGCAGTTACCTTGAAAAGGGAATTAAGTGCGACAAAAATACAGTTTTCAATGTTTGTTCAAATGTACATTTTTAATTGGCATCATAAGTAAGTTGTTACCAATAGTCGCAGAGAGAAAATAAAAAATATACGTTCGAACATCGATGTTCACGAATCTCATTGTGGACAATCTTTACAATCGAATAGCAGTGTAAAGAATGGTTTCAAACACGAAATATTCTGAAATTCTTCCTGATTGGGTGAACGTTGCTTGATGGACATTCCGCGATTTCTTCTGTGGTCATTTCTTCAACTATGCCACTGTCCATGTTCATTTTCGCCCGTTTTCCGCTTCTATGGTAAGCAAGGTCGTAAATAGGTTTATATATTGCACGAAAAATCGTTTGTCCCTTTAATTTTTGCACTATTGCAAAGATGTCTCCACTGGATGTTGATAGTACAATTTGTTCTTCAGTTGGCATGGGCTTAAACTGACTATTTAATGTTCTCAAGCGAAGTGGTTTATCAGGAGGAAAAGCGTATCTTCGAAGTTCGAATGTCCGGTTCAGATTCTTGTAAGGAACAAGTCGGATGAATCTAAGTTCTTCAAGTCTATATCCAAATATGGAAGAAAAGGTACGATTAATAGGAGGAGACCTGGATCTCTCACGAAGAGGAGGCTCGGCAGGAGGAGGAGACCTGGCAGAAGAACTGGGCCTGTCAAGAGAAAGAGTACTTTCTGGAGAATGTCTGTCAGAAAAATCAGCAGGTGTGCTACGCGAAACAACAGGAACAGATTCGTCATCAGGTAATTGATCGGGCTGTGAACTTTGTTCTGTAATAAGAAATAGATTTTCATTTTTTCAAGTACAAAATCGTATGCCTGTACATCATGAGTTTTGCATGATCTTGTAATTTTTAATGTAGTCGCCAACATTGTTGTGAACATTTTACAACATTGTTATTTGATTCTCCATGTTACAAAAAAACTTATGATCGTGTAATCTTTTATATAATATTATTATCAGATTTATAATATTATCATAATTATTTTATGTTTATTTACATGCTATTTACACAAAGACAGTAAATGTTAGCTGATCAGTTTGATCCCGAAATTGGTTCAGAAGTTAAGTATTCCATGTGGAGATTCGTCATTCTACTTATAATTAGAATATAGAATAATTCTAGTTGAGATAATATAAATACGTCAATTAAATCAAACTGGACTATTCCGCATCTCAGGTTTCTTATAAATTATCGTATAGCAAATAGAAACCGATTTCTGATTTGTTTACAAGTTTTAATCAATGGGTTTCAGGCTTCTTCGACAAAAGGATTAAAACAATACGCCACAAAACAAGACAATCAAATCATTCTTACGCAAGTATCCGCATGAACAGACTGCCATGACAGCGAAAATTACAACAAGAGTCTTTTTACTTCCCATTGAGATGAGAATGTAAAAAAGAATTATTATTACTAGGTATGTATAATTATTGGGAGGATCGTTCTATTGAAAACTAGGGCTACCTTCATGATCATCATGTTCCTGGGGCACCCCTACAAGTCGCAGAAAGTCTCTTGTTTTCGGTGACGAACTTGATGATATTTCTGTGAGCAGATAAACAAAATTTATGAATTTATGATGCTAAAAAGGGATTAAAAGTAATAAAAGCATGAGTCAATGATTCTACTTTATTTCAAATATTATAGAAGAGAGAAATTATATAATAATATCTGAGAAGGTTCTTCACCCATTGCGAATATTCCTTCAGAATGTTGATACCCGAGTATAATTTACGTGCATTACATTTATTGTTAATCCTCGACCGAAGTATGTGGTACTGCAGGTGTGGGAAGAAAGTCTGGTGATGCATGGTGGAATGATTAAATTAAGGCAGCCCGACAAGAAAAGAAAGAGGCGTACGAAAAAATGGTAAACATCACAGGTCTTATTAATACGACTGAGGATGCCCTTCGTCGAAGGGCGAAACGTTTAAGTTTCTCTAATGAATTTTTGACCCAGTATACCAATAATAATAACATCTTCAAATTAAAAAAAAAAAAAAAGAGGAAAGTTAAACGGCTAGTCAAGAAAAGTAAAGATAAAATCAGAACAGAAGAAGGGAAGAAATCACAAAACGACTTTGAAGGAACCATGAAACTATTATTTAAAGAGGAGAAGGAAAGTAAAAGTACAGAGTTTGTCAGCATGAGAATTGGAAGAAAATTTAATTCATACTATGTGACATTTTATCGAAATGAGAAATACATGGTGAGTTTTCAAAGGGTCCCAATGCGAATTGCGTTAACTCCGTTTTTTCAATATTATAAACCTGTCCATTATGAAATGTTTTTCAATTCGGGAAAGTCTCCTTAAAAAATGTACAAATCCAAATCCTTGGTATTTGCAGATTGTCTATGTTGGAAGGTTTCTTGTTTGAAATTATTAATTCTGACTCCATCTATCTACATCCTAAGCAGTTTAATTTCACTAATTACATGTGATATTAAATCGTGACAAATGCAAACGTATAATATGGAAACGCAATTTATAACACTTTCAACTTTATTAAAACAATGATAAGGGCAATATTGTGAAACATTTAGATAATTTTCAATACTCAAAATGTGAATAGGATGAACTTTGCCTTCATGATTTGGCAGCACTTAATTTGAATTTCAAAACGTTTGTTTCATTTTCTTTTCTTATATGAACTTTGACTTATGGTACATTCAATGATTTCTGGGTTTCATTAGCCAATTCTATAAATTATGCAAAATAGATTATTTTGCTGGAATTGTGAAAAATGTAATTCCAGCATTACTTTTTTTCTATTATGTTACGCCTGTTCTCTATATGCAAATTGGAAAATTCCAATTTATTGAACCTTTTTAGAAATCGGTATTTTTGTAGGGAAAAGTAAGGCGGAATTTACAAGGCGATTAGCTTTGCTCCCTAAAAGATATTTTTTCGTTAAAATGTGAGAAGCTTCCAAAATCTATAATTTAAGAGTAAAGGCTTTTTGGAAATCAAATTTCAAAATTAAAATGAGATAATTTGATAGATGCATGTGAAAAGTTTATTTTATTCTTACCAACAAAATTAAAAAGAACAACTAAGGTGAATGTCACAGTATGAATGGTCCTCATTTTTATATAACACAGGAAAAATTGAGCAACGTCGAATTTTCAGAAGGCCGTAACTAATGAATATTCTAGTTTGTTCAATATATATATATATATATACATATGTACTATTCTGAGATATTTGTATTTTCCTCTCCCTGAGCATAGATCGCAACGGGCTCATTTGTGAGGCTTGATGACGTCACACCAGTTATTTCGCATAACATAATTAATTTATGTAGATAATTCCTCGCTATCATTTCACTCGAGACAATCATATAATTCATGTTCAGAGTAAAATGAGATAACTGTTTTATGAATTTTCGCAATATTTTTACGATTATTCAAAATGATTTATCATGCCAAGTGATGTAAAAAATAGTGGGTTTTAGGGCATGCTAAGTAACCCTACGTACCTTACCTTGGTGAATAATCGGATTGGAATTCCTTCCAAACCAATTCCAATAATTCTAGAACATGCATACAAACCAATTTTTCAATCCTATTTTATCTACAAACTACACCAAGTTCAATCCGAATCAATTTTATTATCGCGAATAGCAAATATACAAAATTTTTTGCTCTGCAACAAAAACTATCCTTTTTTTACTGCTTCGCTCTTCAATTTTTCGGGCCAAGAGAATAATTTTGGGTTTATCACGAAAATTTTTCTAATACAATAAAAATGTTACAATGAGACAGTCTTTATTTCATTCTAAGGTCAGTATATTTAGTTATGCAGATACAGTTATGCAATGTGCCCATCGAAATCAATTTTCGCGTTTCTTTTCTGATTGGCTGAAGAAATTTAACAACTCAAACTCATTGGAATATCTAAAATATTACAAGTTTATTTTTGTAATTTTTCCGAAAAAACTATTCAACCCAGATTTCCTTTTACCTATGTAAGAGTGGCTAATTGACGATTGAAAAATGCAATTGTGGCAAATCATGCAATCAACTTATTCGTCCAAATTCATAGTTTAGATACAAGCTTTTTCCTGAAAGATATGAATAATATGTCACGCGGATTTCAAATACTGAAGAAATATATATTTCCAATATTAATGAGTCAAGTAGAACAGTCCAACAAAAGAACGCAATTATGTAACATTCTTAACATTATTAAAACAATGATACAGAAGGCACCAATGTGAATAATATAATTAGGCCACAGTAGATCCACCAACATTAAAGTATTAGCGAGTTTTTTTTTCTTCCAAGAGGAAATATTGTAATTATATAGAGACACAATACATTTGAGCTTTTAATTTATCAAAGAATTGGGTAACACATACCAACAAGCAACAGCCTGGTAACCAAATTATTTCAAAAATTAGTCAATATTTGCTCTTATTGACTACAGTTGAATAATTTCGTTTTGTTGGAACATTTTTATATCTGAGCGTGCTATTGAAATTTGATCAATATTTAATTTTCTCAATTCTTCAGCTGTTTTGTTGCAAACGTAACATTTCACCCAGTTCACACTACTTTTTCTCACTTTGTTACATCTGTCCTTTCCCAATCTTACAGTGTCAATAATTTTGAAGGAAACAATTAAAATTGTGCATCATATCAATTTTTCATGATGCCATTTCAAAGTTATGTACGGTACATTTCACAAAAAAAGTATTTACAATAAATTGGTTTCTGAATTGAAAGAAAATGTATTAGAAATTTTTGAGTAAAGAAAATTTTTCCTTGAATTTTGTATAATAGTTCGTCACGCATGAAAATCAACTCAAAAAAACTCATACAGAAATTTCAAAAGAATTAAAAAAAACCTTGTGCTCCGTGAAGATGTGAGTAGCACATCTATGTAGAATAAATCAATAATAGGTAAAAAATGTTTGAAGATTATTGAAGTCTTAGTCTAACACTGAATTAGACAGTTTCCAGAGTTTGGCTGTCATGAAAACAATAAAGTTTTATGCTATGACTCCAAAAATTACTTTTTTGTTTGGCACTTAAATTATTCTGGTATTATAGATTTTTAGACGTGGATTGCAAATCTTGTCAGTGAGGAATGTCTCATATAAAATTCTACCAAAAACGACAACAAGCATTCGTTTGTCAAAATGCCTGATACACAGTCTTACTAGAAGCGAAAGTTTCGTTAAATTTGGTCTTACTAGCCTCTTCTGCAAAGAATTTACTTCAAGGAGAAAAGAAAAATGTAGTAGTTCGCGTTAGAAAGTGTAATGTCGTGTTTTTAAAGAAAATTTTCTTGCATTTGCTATTCTTCACATTTTCAAATTTTAAAGTTTGGAAATTCGTCTGTGACTTACACAGCTAAGGTTGAAGCTTAAAGTCTGAGAGCTGTGAAAAATACTGGGTGGATGAAGAATTTTTCACAAAGGCCTCGTTACAGGGTGCAGCGAAAATTTCTACAGTTTACTTTTTCACGTTAATATGAAAAGATTTGGCCAAGGTTAAAAAGAGTTTGCTCAGCTTAGCCACACTTGTTCAATTCGAATAATTAGGATGGGACAGGTGGAGTAAAAATTGGGAACCTATATCCATCTTTAACCGGCTAGTTTCATTCTCAGGAGAAGAACAGGATAATCCCAAATAAAAATGGCAAAGATTCTTCTAGTTTCGGCAATGCTAATTTAAGTCAGATAATAAGAGGGGGAAAAGATGGAGTTCAAATTGTAAACCAAAATTCATCTTCACGCTTCTGGTACCACTATAAGAAAAAGAATCGGTCAAGCGAGCTATTACGAACGGGTATCGGTTTGACATGAATTATTTCTGTCAGCAAGCATAGTGGTGCTTTTTCCCCACCAAACATGAGAAAAGGGGTATCAGTTAGACCTACAATTTTCCCGTTACGAAATACAGCGAGTAGATGTGTGCAGTTACCCTTTTTCGGTAATTTTTGGTTTGGTCAAATTACTTAATCGCCCGTGCTTTGAAACTCCCATACGTTTCTTAGCGTTGTGATGTTTGTCACGGGTTTCATACGCTTTGTCCAAGTTCTGACCTATCAGGTGTCATAGATAATTCAACCGGCTAACCCTTTCTAGCCATTCTTCGTGATGGAGCTTCTGGTGCTGACTGCCTGATTCGAGATTTCTTGGTTCAACAAGAAACTATACAATGGATGTACGTTCCGTGGAAGGCCATGCATCCCTAATTGACGTAGAACTTCATTGCGCAGCCCTACGTACTGAAGAGATCTACTGCGCAGCCCTATGCACCACACAGCTGCACTGCGCAGTTTTAAGCATAGAAGAAATCTCCAGCGTAGCCTCATCTACAATATAAATGTATTGCGCAGAAAATTCACTGCTAAGCTCTACAGCGCAGTTCACCACCCCACTCCTTATTCACTCCTCTCGAGAGAAAAGAAATGTCTACTACATTCACTCCTTTTGTAATTTTAACTATCAATGAAAATGATAAAGAATAACATTCTTACTTTATTTTGCAATATATGAATAAGTCGTCCCAGTCAGACGTATATAAATTAATAACAGTTACATTTAATATAATAGAGTTAAACATAATATGAACTTCCAACAAAAGCAGGGTTACTGTGTTCATCAAGGATGCTTAATCATAAATTAAATAGTTTTTTCGATCTCAGAAAATTCGCGGTCATTTTCTCGCATCCCTGTCCAGCGGCTATACTGAAAAGGGAATCCAGAGCGACAAAATTACAGTTTCCAATGTATCTGACATCATGCGCACGTTGTTACCAAAGGTCCCAGAGAGGAAACGGAAATGCATCCAATACACATACAGAATGTCCCGCAAGTTATCCTGATCCTTGTAAAGGGCGGGCAGAATAAAAGAAAAATAGGTCGAAAATTCTCACAAACTTCATGGGTCCGATGCGTATTTCTGGGACTAAAAGAGCTCTGAAATTGTATAAAGGTGAGCGGCTTTCATGACAATGTGCATGCATGGAGGCTAGCAACCGTCAGCACCACGTCCCTTCTAGTGCCAAGGTCACGACCTCCGAGGTGTTCAAAAAAGCAAAATATAAGCTAGCTCGACAAGTTCAAACTTTTACATCGTTTTTTACGAATCTCATTGTGGACCTGCCACACGATATACTCTGAAAGTCTTCATGATTGGTTGATTGTTGCTTGATGGACATTCCGCGATTTCTTCCCGGGTCATTTCTTCAACTTCACCGCTGTCTATGTTTATTTTCGCCCGTTTTCCGCCCTTATAAAAAACAAGGTCGGCCATAGGTTTATATATTGCACGAAAAATCGTTTGTCTCTTTAATTTTTCCACTATTGCAAATACGTCCCCATTGGATGTTGATAATACAATTTTTTCTTCGGTTGGAATAGGCTCAAGGCTGAAAGTTTTTGTTCTCAATCGGAGTTGTTTATAGGGAGGAAATGTGTATAGTCGAAGTTCGAATGTTCGGTTCGGATTCCTGTTTGGAATGAGTCGAATAAATCTGAGCTCTTCAAGTTTGTATCCAAATATGACAGAAAAGGGATGATTAGCAGGAGGAGACCTGGATCTCTCACGAAGAGAAGGCTCAGCAGGAGAATGAAGCCTGTTAAGATCAACATTTCTTTCTGGGGAATGTCTTTCCGGAAAATTAGAAGGTCTGCTGCTAGAAGGTTCAGGAACAGGTTCGCTCTTAGGCAAACGCTCGAACAGTGAACTTAGTTCTGCAACAAGAAATAGAGGATTGCATGTTTCAAATTACTCAATTGTATGTTGGTATGTCATGCGTTTCGAATTTTCTTATAATTTTCAACGTAGTTGCCAACATAGTTGTGAGTTGTTTGCAAGATTTTAACTCAGTTAAAATTATTCTTAAAATTTTAAGAATATCAAACTTAAGATTATCCCGTCTGTGCGCACTGCCCGTGGACTTGCCAGTTAAAGATATCATCGCAATAATTGAGACGTGTGCAGTTTGGAATGATTACACAAATGTTGTATATCAAAAAAAGATAAAAGAATTGGTTGAGAATGATTTTCTGATATGACGCTCTGTTTTCATTTTCATCGTGAAAAATAAAATTTAAATTCGGAAGTTTTTTTTCGTGTGACGACACCAGCTACAATAAAATGATAATTGCCAACATTCCTCACCAAATTATACCTAAAAATTTTCTTTAAACTATTTTTCAATGGGACGCACACTTTTTCAAATTGTGAAAACAGGGCGATGAAAAAAAATATATGCATGATTATTGGGCGGATCGTTTTATTGAAAACTAAGGCTACCTTCATGATTTTCATGTTCCTGAGGCATCCCCACACGTCGCAGAAAGTCCCTCGTTCTCAGGGTCGAACTTGGTGACATTTCTGTGAGCACACAAACAAAATGTATGAACTTGTGAATCCAAAAATTGATTGAAAATAATCAAAGTGTAATTCGATTATTCTATTTTATTTCCTCTGAGTCGGTTGAGGCCTATTGGGAATATTTCTTTAAAATGTCAAAATGTAACGTGCGTTACATGCATTACATATATACATCATAAAATTAAAAAAAAAAAAAAATTCTACCGTGTTAAGTTTAATATAATCGCGTCATCTATCGTGGGTTTTTGATTATGTCTATTCGAAATTACGTTAACTTCGCTTTTATATTAGTGTAAACCTGGACATTATGGAATATTGAAACAGTGTGATTATAATAATTAACTGTGAAATTAAAATGTGACAAGTAGAAATTTTTATTATGAGAACGCGATTTTTCAACACTCTCAACTTTATTGAAACAATGATAAAGTCAGTGTCGTGAAACTTTTACATTGGCTCTTCACCTCAAATAGCATTATGTGTTCACAAGTATTTGCTTTAAACCGTAAAATCAAGAATTATTTACACACCTTATCTTCTTTACTGATCGCGGAATTGAATAATCAAAACAGCACTGAATTCAGAACTTTGAAAATCAGGGCAAATAATAATTCGGAAACATACAATTCGAAAATTAGAGTTCCGCGAAGTGTAATCAAAGTTAAATCTTCTAATGACAGTTTTAATTCAAACAATATATGTGGAATTCTTGTATAATACTATTTAGAAATCAAATTCAAAAATGGAAATGAAATAACTTAATAAATGTATGTGATAAGTAAATCTTGAAAAACTTTCTTTTATCCTCAGGTAGGAAAGAAGATGACACTTGTTTATTTTATTCTTACCAACAGACTTATGTATAAAGACTAACGTGAACACCACAGTATGAAGGGTGCTCATGATTTTATAACACAAGAAAAACTGATCAATGTCGAATTTTGAGGAAACCGTAACTAATGAATATTCTGGTTGGTCCGATATTTATACTATTCTGAGATATTTGTATTTTCCCCTTCCTGAGCATAGATCGCAAGGGGCTTATTTGTAAGGCTTGGTGAGATTATATCTGTTATTCCGCATTACATAATTTACTCATGTAAATAATACTCTCGCTTTTATTTTACTTTGAGACAATCATATTATTTGAGTTTAAAGTAAGCTAAAAATAATGTTTCATGAATTTTCGCAATATTTTTTACGATTCTTCTAAATTGTTTGTCATGACGAGAAATCTAAAGTAATCTAAAAGTAATCTAAGATCAAGTAATCTAAAAAATAATGAGTTTCAGGGCTTCGCAAGTAACTCTACGTACTTAAGCTTGGTAAATGTTTGGATAGAATTCCTTTCCGAAACAATGACAATAATTGTGAAATAAGTATTCAAACCAATTTTTCAATCATTCTCTATCTTCAAACCAAAAACAAGTTTAATCCGAATCAATTTTATAATAGTGAATAGCAAACATGCAAAAGAACTGGAGGGTTCCGAGACAGAAGTGCGAAATAAAATTCTAATAGACAAAATTTTTAGGGAGTGTCAAATAATCTTCGAAGAAAAAGGCCTTGCAACAAAAATTATCCTTTTTTTACTGTTTAGATCTGCAAATTTCCTTAACAACTTTTTCATCAAGAATATATCAAATTTCATTTCCCAGCAAAATTATGAGTGAAATATGCAGAAAATGTTGAAAATCAAAATTGTTTGCTTAGAAAATATCTACAAATTTCCTTGTTGGACTGTCTTTTGATAACCAAACTGCAGTCAAAAATATATTTTTTCCATTTTTGTAAGGAACATCTGCAAGTTTCTGGAATAAATATTTGTGGTAACTCTGATACTTCGCTTCCTGTGAAGATTATCATTTTAGTTATGAATTTCATTATCTGTTTGAAAAATCGGCAACTCGTTATGCATTTTGGTCGAACGTTCATCTCTTTGTGTTGAAAAGAAAATTATTTTTATTGAAAATTTACGCCTTGTTTCAAAAATTCATATTTCGGTGTTGAAAAATTGACTAAAATCGTTTCTTGAATGAAGATTGAACTATTTTTGTCAGAATTTGTGATTTTTTATTTAAAAATTGATCCGTTCTAGTAGCAATTTCATCTCTCTTCGACAAAAATGCAAATCTTTGCTAGAAAATTAATCTTGTTTTCTTGAGGATTCAACTGTTTTGCTTGAAAACTTTGTTCGGAGGATTTTGTTAGGGAATCATTTTATTGTTGAAAATTCATCTTTTCAGATGAAAATTCGTCTCCTTGGCTAAGAGTTTAACAATTTTGTTAACAATTGATCTTCTTAATTGAAAATTCAACTACGTAGGTAACAATGGAACTGCTTGATTAAAAATTAATTTGTTTGAATGAAGGAGTATCTCTTTGTTGAAAGTTTAACTACCTTGTTGAAAATTTGTTGTTTTCCGTCGGTTAAAAATTAATCTTTTCAACAAAAAATATAACTTCATTATTATTATATTTTCTCTTGAATGAAATAACTTGCTAATTGCAGTACAGCCCCAGATAACCAAAATTGTTGCAGACTGGTATGAATGTGAACTTGTACCCCCACTTTCGAAATTCCAACGAAAAAATTATAGTTCTGAGATCCTTTTGATAGTCCCAGAATTCTCAAAAATGTTTAGAAATATTTCTGGCAGGGTCCATGTCATATCACATGCGGAAAGTCTCTCTGCGACATGTTACACCCGCGACGTGTCACATCTGTGGCATGTCACAACTGCGGCATCTCTACCTAGCGGCTTTTCTCCCGCACGGCATTTCTCACAGTGAAATTAACATTTTTGCGGCATCCCTTGTTTTTAGAATGTCTCCTACTGGCATCTTTCTTCACCAAAAATGTTTTCAAGTCCAAATAAAAATGGCAACACTGCGAGAAAATTTCCAGGACTAATTGTCTCCTGGCAGCATCTCTCATCTGGGAAAAAAGTTCAAGTTCACATCAAAGTGGCAAAACTGCGGCAAGTCTCTCAGTATGGATTTTCACATCTACAGCATCTTTCACCAGCGGCATCTCTCGTCAAAAAACATTCTCTGGGTGATTGTAAAGATGGCAAAACTGTGGCAAGTCTCTCTAGTGCCATCTCTAGCCCAAGAACATTTCCTAAGTAGTTTTAAGGATGACAAAACTGCGGCAAGTCTCTTCAGCGGCATCTGGTGCCGCTCTTCTCAGCGTCATCTCTGCCATAAGAATATTTTCTAAGGGATTGTAAAGATGGCAAAACTACGGCAAGTCTTACCAGCGGTATTGCTCCCCCGAGCACATCTTCTAAGTAGTTGTAAAGATGGCAAACTGCAGCCAGTCTCTCCAGCGGCATCTATCGCCCGAGAAAATTTTCTAAGTATTTCTGAAGATAGCAAAACTGTGGCAAGTCTCTCCACCGGCATCTGTCGCTCCAGAAGGGGCTCGCCGCAATTTTGCCATCTTTACAGCTAGTTAGAAAATGTTCTTGGGGGAGAGATGCCGCTGGAGAGACTTGCCACAGTTTTGCGATCTTTACAACTACTTAGAAAATTTTCTTGGGGGAGAGATGCCGCTGGAGAGACTTGCCACAGTTTTGCGATCTTTACAACTACTTAGAAAACGTTCCTGGGAGAGAGATGCCGCTGGAGAGACTTGCCACAGTTTCTCCATCTTGAAACTACTTAGAAAATTTACTTTGGCGAGAGATGCCGCTTGTGAGAGATGCTGCAAATGCGAAAAACCATTCCGGGATACTTGTCGCAAATGTGACAATTATTGTTGTGAGACTTGCCGCAGTTTCGACCCTTTGATGTGAACTTGAATATTTTTCCAGAATGAGAGATACCGCTGGGGAGACTTTCCGCGGTTGAAAGATGCCGCAGATGTGACAATTAGTTCTGAGACACTTGCCGCAGTTTTGCCACTATGATGTGGATTTGAACATTTTCCCCAGATGTGAGATGCCGCTTAGAAGACTTGCTGGGGGGGTCTCGCCGCAGATGTGACAATTAATCCTGTGAGGCTTGCTTCAGTTTTGCCATTTTATATAGACTTGAACATTTTTCCCAGATGTGAGATGCCGCTGAGAAGCGTGGCTGCGGATGAGAGATGCCGCAGATGTGACAATTAGTCCTGCGAGGCTTGCTTCAGTCTTCCCATTTTATATAGACTTCAAAATTTTCTCCAGATGAGAGACGCCGCCCGGGAGACAATAAGTCCTGAGAGACTTGCCGCAGTTTTGCCATTTGTATGTGGATTGAAAACAAAATTTTGGTGGGAAGAGATGCCACTGGGAGACTTGCCACTGGCGAGAGATGCCGCGAAACTGTCAATTTCACTGTCAGGAATGCCGCTCGGGAGGGAAGCCGCTAGGTAGAGATGCCGCAGTTGTGGCATGCCGCAGAGAGACTTGACTGGTTGGTTTTAATAGATCATTTTGGCTTCATTTACCGGAAATACTTTATAAAACCATAGAAAATTTAAATTTTGAGCGTAATGACGTGAGGTACAAGGAAAGATTTCAAAGTGCAATATAGCTTTTAGAGAGACAAACACAATTTTTTTTCTACTCATTTTTTGATAGCACTTTTCACCCTGGTTTTATTTAATGAAAACACTATGAAAAAATAAAAAATTCCAATTTTGAACCAAAGGATGTAACATACGAGAAAATGATTTGGAAAGGAATTATAGCTTTTGAAGAGTCCTACGAAATTTCCTTTCACCATTTTTTGTTAGGACTTGTCATTTTGGTTTTATTCCTCGATAATGCTATGAGAAAAGTCGAAAATTCAAATCTTGAGGCGAACAACGCAAAATTAGGGAAAATTTTTCCGGATGAATTTCAGCGTTTAAAAATTCCTACAACATGTCCTTGAACCATTTTTTGACAGAACTTCTTGTTTTTGATTTATTTATCAAAATTGATATGCAATATTCGAAAATTCCACTATTACAAAAGACACAAGGCTCGTAAAAAATTTGGGAGAAGGCACGAAGGATATTTTGCTTTATTCATAAAGAATATTTGAGAACAAAAATGCTATTTTCAGCATAACAACGCGAGATAGGAATGAATGTCTGAAGAGAAGATCTCAGTTTTTTATTGTAATATATAGTTAAATAGCTTATAGAGCTTCGAGCAAATTAATCTCTCATTTCCACCAAGGTAAAGTACGCATAGGGTCACTTGTGAAGCCCTAAAACCCATTCTTTCTTAGATTCCTTATTTTAGTTTGTTGAATCATTTAGAACAATCGTTAAAAATATTGCTGAAATTCATGGAAGAATAATTTCAGTTTAGTTTGAACATAAATTATCTGATTTTCTCAAGGTAGAATGAGAGCGTGGAATTATCTACATGAATAAATTATGTAATGCGAAGTAACAGTTATGATGTCACTGAGCCCCACAAATAAGTCATTTGCAATCCATGCGCATGAAGGGGAAAATACAAATACTTCAGAACAGTATATATACCAGACATATCAGAATATTCATTAGTTACGCTGATCTCAAAATTTCACGATTGTCAGTTTTTCCTGCATTTTGAAATAATGAGGATACTTTGTACTGTCGCGTTCACCTTGGTCATTGTTCTCAATTCTGTTGGTAAGAATAAAATGAACTTGTATCATCTTCTTTCATACCTATGCCCTATGCTCTATTATTATTGATAAATGGTGGAGGCAATGTTGCAAAACTCAATTAATTTTCAATATTACAAATTCATAATTTCCTTTTTATATTCACAGAAATATCATCTAGTACGTCGCCGAAAACGAGGGACTTTCTGCGACTTGTGGGGATTCCTCAGGAGCATGCAAATCATGAAGGTAGCCCTAGTTTTCAATACAATTTTTAATCGGAACTGTCACTTAGATGCCCTCGTTCCCTCATACTCGCTTTGATACTTGCAAGTATTGTTGTAATTGCTTGAATGAGTCATCTATTGAATCTGTACTCTTTCAGAACATTCTAAAGTTTACTTTTATCCACATTGTCAAACGCTTTTTCTAGGTCCACAAATGCACTGAAACGTTTTTATTCACTCTCAAATTTTTTCCCGTAATCTGGCTCAAGCTGAATACCTGATCAGTACATGATCTCTCTGGCATATATACACATTGGAATTCCCAAATCTTTCCTCCTGTTATTTTCATTATCCTATCAATAAGTATTTTTGAATATATTTTGCTCACGGTAGTAAGTGGGTTGATACATCTGTAATTATTGCAGCTGCTTTTATCTCTCTTCCTTTTATATACTGGGATGATAATCTCCTTTTTTCAGCCTTCTGGATTTTCTATGTCGCAGTTGTGCTTCCCTCTAGCTTCACATCCCAATAATTTTTTGTAAGAGTCTCTCTGAGTGACTAGTATCTTGTCTGTATCATATGCTATTACATCATTGCTATTTCTCACGCTGCAAAACTCTGTACTACTATTTCCTTTCATAATGATTCACGCTCATTTATAAAACAGTTTCTTGCTTCCTTCGAAATCGATCTGCCTGTTCTTCTCTTTTTCTTTTTTATATGTATATACTTTGTTAATTTAAAACGATCTTGTTCTTATCACATAGTATTTTTGCGAATAAGACTCTATTACTGGAAGACTTATTTGCCCAAGCTGTAAGAAGCACTTTTCTGCTAGTTTCTAGAAGAATCTCTTCAAACATGTGCGAGCATTTCACGTGGGCTGTAAAGAAAAATCTTCTAGTATGCCTTGCAGCCCAAACTTTTTCGAAATTGACATTTATAAAATTATTATTGATATTATTACGTTCGTCAAAATCTGAGGTGTTAATTACTTGACTTCGGAACCTTTGGTTACTTTCTTTTTCAAATATTGCAGGCGGTTTTAAGTTATTTGAAACTAATTTTATTCTTCCGAATTATCATTTGTCCCAACCTTGAGAGTTCCGAATGCGTAAATACACAATGCTGGTGGTGGTAATGTTGCCAATTTGAGAGTTTTACAATACTGTCTTTATCTTTGTTTCAATAAAGCTAAAAGTGTTACAAAATCGCGTTCTCATATTAAACATTTTCATTCGTCATATTTCAATATGAAGGGTAATTAGGGGCCGTTTTTTTGAAACGTGTTTTTTTCAAACGCCCTTTAGTGGAATTGAACTGTTCAAGATGCAGATAGATGGAGTCAAACTAAATAATTTCAAAGAATAAATTTTTCAACTTTGACACCCTACAAATACTAAACACTTGGAATTGTACATGTTTTTGGAAGACAAGTTGAAAAATATTTTATAGTGTCCAGACTCAGACTCTTAAAGAAGACGGGTTGACCTAATTTCCATCAGACCTTTTCAAAACCACACCATAGATGACTCAATAGCTTAGACCAACTAAAATGAAATGATCGAATTCAGCTTTTATTATTTTCAATAAATTCCTAACATTACAGATTCATAATTTTTTCTTTTTTTCACAGAAGTATCATCCGATTCGTCACTGAGAACAAGGGACTTACTGCGACTTGTGGGGGTGCCTCAGGAACATGCAAATCATGAAGGTAGCCTTCTTTTCAAAAATGGATCCCCCCAACAATCATGTATATCTAATATTATAACCTTTTTACATTTCTAACTCAATGAGAAGATATTACTTGTGAATCGACTTTCGCGGATTTTATCAAATATTAAGAAATCTTGAGAAACAGAATTGTTTATCTCAAGAAGATGAACAAATTTCCTCAATACAATTTTTTTGATAAGACACGTATTTTCCATTCAATCATTTTTGGATATGACGCGTCTTTTCACTTTCTTCACATTTCTGCGTAGATCTTTCAAAATTGAAGATCAATCTAAGTAAAAAAAAAAGATCTTACCGAAATAATTTTTATGAAACAATGGTTTCATATCAAATTAAAGAACAAAATATAGACAACTGTAATTTGAGTATTGTGACTAATCTTTTCACGGTTAAAATAAAAACTATGTGTCCTATCAACAACTAATCTAATACAAATTTGTCGATCTTGTTTTTGTGAACATACGATCGTGTACTTTGAAAAAATATAATCCTCTATTTCTTTTGTAGAATTAAGTTCACAATTGGAATATTTGCCCAATGGTGAGCTCATTCCTGGTGTTTCCAGTAGCAGAACTTCTCATGGTCCTGAAGGAAATTCTCCAGAAAGGAATCTTCTTCCTGCCAGACCTACTTCTGCCAGGTCTCCTCCTCCTGCCAGGTCTTCTTCTCCTGCCAGGTATCCTCCTGCCAGGTCTCCTCCAGCCAGGTCTCCTCCTGCCAGGTATCCTCCTGTCAGGTCTCCTTCTGCCAGGTCTCCTCCTGCCGAGTCTCCTCTCCGTCAGAGATCAAGGTCTCCTCCTGCTAATCATCGCTTTCCTGTCATACTTGGATTTAAACTTGATGAACTTAGATCTATTCGACTTGTTCCCAAAAATAATCAGAACCGGATATTTGAACTTCGAAGATACGCTTTTCCTCCTAATAAATCAATTCGATTAAGAACAAAAACTCGTGACCTCAAGCCCTTCCCAACCGACGAACAAATTGTATTATCAACGTCCAATGGGGACGTCTTTGCAATCGTGGAAAAATTAAATAGACAGACGATTTTTCGTGCAATGTATAAACCTATTTTTGAGCCTGTTATCAATAGAGGTGGAAAACGGGCAAAAATAAACATGTCCAGCGGCGTAGTTGAAGAAATGACCTCGGAAGAAATCGCGGAATGTCCATCAGGCAACAATCACCCAATCACAAAGAATTTTAGACTATTTCGTGTTTGAAAAGCAATTCTTCACACTGCTTTCGATTTAAAAACTTCAATTTTAGTCTCACTTTTCAGGGACTCAAATCACCTCAAAGTTGCATGTGTGTTGGCAATAAATAATTAACTACTTCAAAATGTACGCTTATGAATTTTATAATCAAACTTGAAGAGTGCAATTTTTATTGTAAATATTTTTATTTTAACGCAACATACACGACATATGTACACAAATGTGAGTCTCTTCGAAAATATTGTTGTGGTTACGTCGATACATAAACAGCCGTCGTTCAACAACCAGAGATACGTTTTGAGCACCTGCCTGGACGTCGAATTGGAGAAAAAATGTGCCACTACTCATCCTCTAAGTTTAGAGTGTGAAAATTAAGAATTTTCTTCGTAAATAAAAAAAGTCCAAGAAGCGACAGAAAATTATTTGTCAAACGATTTTTCAATTCATTTCACTCAAAAATGGTGCTCTAACCATTGAGCTACAGAGGGATCAGAGTAAGAATCAATTTTTCTGATATACGCTCATTTTAGCAAGGTGTTAGACAAATCATTATTTCAATATGAATACAGATTCCTATCTAAAACATAAATTTGGTCTAAACTAGAAAAAAATCAAGCTTTGTCCCATATTTTCATGTTTTTAATATTTTCTAGGAATATTGATGCTATTGCTGAATTCTTATTCATTTAGGAAATTATTTTGATGCGAAATTAACCAAAATTATTCATTTTCTATCAAAATATGTTGTGGATTTCAATTTTTTGAAAGCTTTTATTTTATAAGAGAGAATTATTGTGCGTTTAAATGAAAAACAGCTGGAATGAACCATTTTTGAGCCATAATTTAAAAACTTCCAAGTTTGAAATAGATCCAATTTGAATGCTTTAATTTGCCGTTCAGATTTCATCACTTGAAGTGAAAAAAATATTGAGCTTCTATATCTTCATTTTTTTTATTTCTATGGCCCCAATAAAATTCTTTGAACCAGGAAAAAACCGGGAATTTGTTTCCTTGATTAAAACTCTAAAAATAGAAAGATTTTTTATTAATGATATTGTATTATCAGCACTGCATTTCCTCACATCGCAGGCTACTTCTCAATTTTTCAGATATCATGTGATTCTAATCAATAATATATAACATTTATTAATAAATGTTTAATGGTTTAATGTTTTTATTTGCAAGGATACATCTCTAGAATAAAAAAATTTTGAATTGCGTAAAGCCCAACAAGAAGCGGTAACAAAAGAATTAAAAATCGTTACCAAATCTCATTGATGTTTTTTAATGACACTGACTTACCATTGCCCTGGGTAAGCGTATCATGTTACACTTTTTTATTAATTTACAATTTTTCCTCCTTGAGTTATTAGCCAAATACCCAATCCAACCTATGGAAATCCAACAATCAAAATCATAGTACGCTATAATGATACTAAGATAATAGTGAGCTCCAAAGTTATATATATATATATATTATTTTTTAACAAAAGTAATATTTTATAAAATATTGGTTTCAGTGTTTCTTTCCAGGTATGACACTTAACCGTAATGAAGGAAAGTCTGGAATTTCTGACATACTTGAAAATAAAATAAAATGAATTCTTAATGCAAATGTTTACAGATCAAAGAAGGAAACGATTGGAAGTAAAAAGTCCCAAGATAATTTTGGCAAAATTTGAAACTTGAATCTTTTAAGCTATTTGAAATATAATTAATCAAAGTATAACTTTTGAGTTTCGAATACGAAGAGTTGTGTAAATATTTCTAAAAGTTATGAGACATTAACCTAAGTTTACTTCAAACATAAATTATCTGATTTTCTCAAGGTGAAATGAAAGCAAGGAATTATCTTCATGCATAAATGGTGAAATGCGAAATAAGAGTTATGATGTCCCTGAACCCCACAAATGAGCCCCTTGCGATCTATGCTGAAGGATGGGGGAAATACAAATAACTCTGATCAGTATATGTGCCCGAAAAATTAGAATATTCATTAGTTACGCTGTTCTCAAAATTCCACGTCGGTGAGTTTTTCCTGTATTTAAAAAAAATGAGGATCCTTTGTACTATGGTGTTCACCTTGGTCAATGTTCTGAATTTTATTGGTAAGAATGAAATAAACTTGTGTCATGTTCCTTCTCACCTAATGATAATAAAAAGATTCTCAGGATATACTTATCATACTTATTTATTGAATTATCTATTAACACACCGAGAAGGGTCCGCACTTTTCGGTAGAGTGAGGATTTTGATAGCATCGCTACAATGATTTTAATATATATGAATATACACGTAGGTCCTAATTTGATCATTATAATGATGCTATCAATGACCCACTAAAAAACACCACCCCTTATTCGTGGCAAGAATCCCCGTGGAACCGCTTTGGCATTACTTCAGGTGGTACCGTTTTCTCCACTGTTGAAGTGCCTGCTGGTCTTCTGGTTGGGTGTACCTGGTTGGGCTGTCATCTAGAAGGCTTCATCAGCGCGGCTGCCTAACTGAGTAACGGGCATCTCATCGTATTTGGAAGATCGTCTGTCGGGAACTTTCCTACTTTTGCGGCGCAGAGGTAGTACTGGGTTGTATCTAAGCACACCGCAGACCTGTGTCCCTCCTTACCGCACCTCCAGCATCCTCTATTTTGATCAGGACTCTTACAAAACACTGCCGTGTGACCAAAGCCTAGACAGCGGTAACATTGAATGATTTCAATCTTCTTACGTATGTAACAGGACACCCATTGCACCTCCAGGTGCCCTGTGGGTACTAATGTCATAGCGATTTTCTCGGACAGTTTGACGAAAGCCCCTAATATCTCCTACTTCCTGCTCACTAAATTTCTTGTGACGGCCACTTCGACCTCCTCCCCATCTTTGGTTGTATCGAGGTGCAACACCTCGATCTGAGTGCGAGGGACCAGTTGCCTCACACTACTTTTCTCACCAACAGCTGTTCTAATAGCAGGGAGCAGCACTGATTTGTTATCCGCTGCAGAAAGGACTTCTACAAGGACCTCCCGTTCCTTGTTTTTCTGACACCACTAATTTTGACACCAAGTTTGCCCGGTTTAGCCTTACGTTTGAGGTTTTTCAGGACCTCAGCATAACTCGGACCCTTGGCTGGTTTTATGAGTACTACCTTGCATCGAACACGCCTCTGCACCTCTTTTCCATGGTTTGACATGGCTGCAGGTGCCGTCTTGCTGCCTCCATTCTTCTTTTTTGGTGGTGCGGGTCCTCGGCTTCTTCGTCCTTGCCTTGTGACACTTGCCTTGATGGGACCCAAGAAAGATTACCTCGCGCTTCCCAGGCTGGAGAGTAGAAACCTCCTCAGTTTTTTCTGTTTGAGCCCCCGTCTAGCTTGTATTCTTCTTCTGTGTCATTTTCCCAAGACTTCCTCATTTTTCGAGCGGTGAAATCGCCAACTCCTCGTGGAACAAATCCATAATTGTATTTGACATAGATATTTGTGTTCGAAAGTTTATCCATCACCTCCCTTGCTTCTTCCACTTCTTCCCGGATTGACAGCCACATGTTCTTCTTCCCTATGCAGAAGAATTGCATTTCCAGGACGATTGCTCACCATATTTCGATGGGCCCCTTTACTTATTCATGTGTCGCTCAGCAATCATTATGTCCCTCCTGACCTCTGTCTTTTCGCTCATTTCGAGATCCTTCGTCACATCTGAAGGACAACGCAGCTCCTCGTATACGCTAGTATGTTTGGTCTCCCCCAAAATCCGTGAAACTAGCACCGGCCACCGGGGCTTGCATTTGATCGGAATTGGCAGAGATTTTTACTCTCTTGAGAAGTGAATGCGATTGACCGGCAGAATCTCCTTACTTTCAAGTGGACGGATCAACTCAGGGACAACCTGCTGGATTGCTATGATACAAGTATGGCCCCTGAATGAAAAGGTTGAATAGCGCGACTGCATACTCTGTGGTGCGAGAAACACCCAGAGCTCTTGCATTGTTTGCAAAAACGTCTGCAAAACCGTGCCGAAAAACTCAAGGAAAGAGGTTATATAAGCGGAGCGCCTACTCAACCGCAGTCAGAACAAGCCAGCAACAGAGAAAGAGATGCGACATTAAGACCAACCACGAGCAGGTATCCAATAAAAGAAGAGCAATGCTTCAGGACCCACAGAAACTAAAACATTCATGTTTCTCTCAAGCCCAAAGATCTGGCTGAACTGAATGACGAGCTTCGTAAAGATGTATCCGAAGAATCCGACCTCTGGACTATCAATTCTAGTGTCTATAATGCAGCGAGAGCCTTGGCAGATTCGAACCGTGAAACAAAAGCAACTTTTCTTTTGCCTCACATCATTTCCACTATCTCTCGCGCTTTGCTATTCCGGAGGGTACTTCTGCGGCAAACCTGGAAATCAAAAGCATAAGGTCACTTATGTATTTTACATGAACGATTTTGAGATCCATTCTTAAAATCAGAAGCAAATACACCATTTTCAGGAATTGTCAAATGATACACTTAGGAGATCGAAGTAATATTTGGGTTCAGAAAACTGCTTCAAAGTTCATGTGAAGCGAAGAGAACCTAATGGCATCCCCGAAGACCTTGAGTTTGTCGGCAGAAGTGTGTTACGACACTTTAGCGCTGGAGAGACCTGTACATACCTGGGCCTGCCATAGATCCGCATTTAGGACGTGACATCTATAAATGATACCCTCCGAAGCAGACACGAACATCTTATCCGGCAGATTTGGTCTTCCGAACTGTCGGTGAGAAAACAAAAATATCTGCAACGAACATGCTTGCCGTCCCGGTAGTACTCGATTCATTTAGAGTGGTTCCATGAACGAAGGACGAGCTTAGATCCCTTATTTTGGGTCACAAAATGTTATGGGCATGGATAAAATATGCGCCTCAAGTCTTCTGTTCCGCGACTTTACATCTCACGCCATCATGGTGTTCGCCAAAAAGAATGAAAAGAAAGAGAGGTATAAAGGCCTTGTGAGGGGGGTGCGACGGCTATACCCGGAATATTTTGTTAAGCCAATCGTCCCAACCATCAGTGCTCTCAGAAGTGCCAAGGTTTCACTGGTTAATAGCCTGAAAAGCATCGCTGCGTGTCAACAAAATACTAATGCGCTTGCGGAGAAGATGCAGAAGGCGGAGCGCCTTGAATCGCGGTCGCGGTTGAGTGACGTGGTTACAGTTGAAATTTTACGGCCGTTTCGCTGGATGCGGGTGCAGTTTTTCAGATTAGCACCCACAAATTAGAGTTTTTTCTAATTTTCAACTACCGGAATTACCGTTTACCCTAATTTTTATTTCTTCGAATTATCGTTTGCCCTTATTTTTAGAGATCCGAGTTCAGTGCTGTTTTTATTATTGAATTTCGTGACGAGTGAAAATTAAGGTCACGCAGACAGCTCACCAAACGTAGTTTCAAGACACAAATAACTATATGTAATGTCTCATTGACTTTTTAACGTGTAATGTACCTATAATCTGCTATCAGGATGTGCCTAGCTGTTCAACTCATCCCTTACAAAATTTCGGGAAAGTTTTCGAAACTTCGTGATGGTTGAGCGACACAGAACACAAATATGAATTACCTTCTTGACATTTTAAAAATTTTGTTTTGGCCAAACACCCTACCCAGCCATAGATGACGCGACAAAATAAGATTTCACATAGCAAAAATTGAGTTTTTTCAAACTTTGTATTGTATGTTTTGCATTTATGCACGTAAATTACACGACATTTTGTTTGCGTGCTCACAGAAATATCATCAAGTTCTCCACCGAGAACAAGGGACTTTCTGCGACTTGTTGGAGAACCTCAGGAACATGCAAATCATGAAGGTAGCCCTAGTTTTCATAAATGTATCTCGCTAATAATCATGCATTTTCAATATTAATGCCTTTTTAAATTTTCATCCCAATGATAAGGTATCATGTGAAAACAGAAATTCGCGAATTTCATCAAATATTGGAAAATCTTTAGAAGCAAAATTGTTCATTTAAAAAAGATGACAAGCAGTTTTTGTCTTAATCGTAAGGAGTTGTTGTTTCTTAACGATGATTTATTATTCTCTTTGAATATTATGCGATTCCTTTCAAGTTCAAACATATAAGCTTCTTTGTAATAGCTATCATGTATACATCTCAATTTAGAAGTATCTCATTTCAATGATAATAATACATATTTGGATAAATTTTTTTTAATGTAATATTAAAGATAAAACCAAATTAAAAAACTCGATCTAACCAAAATAATTCCAAGAAACAACTTATTTTATTTCAAATTAGAGAAAAAACTTTCAAAAACTGTAACTTGGTTATTGTGAATTCTCTTTCGTTAAAACTCCTTCCGCTTTAACAAACAGAATCTCATAACGTATTGTCTATATTATAACAAATTGATAATGATATGGCTTCTTAATCTGTCCCTCATTTGGCATTCATTTTCATTCGCACCTGCCCTGAAAAATGTATTATTCCAATAAATGCAAAATTATTAGAAGAATACGGAATATGAATTGATACTGAAACAGACGTATTTTTATTATCTTATTTTCATAGTTCGAAAACTACGCGTCCTATCAGAAACTAATTTTGAACACATCTGTCGATCTTACTTTGGTGAAAAACTTCTGCATTCATTTTTTTGTTGTACATTGTGTTATTTTTTCAAAAATATATTTTTTTTAAAATGTTTTTCTACAATTAAAAGAAAACTACGCGTCTCATTAAGAGAAATTGTAAAAATTTGCCCAACATTTTTTGCTGAGAAACATATATTAACTTTTTTTTGTATATTGCGTAATTTTTCTAAAAAATTCTTATTTTTGAAATGTCATTTCTCACGAATAAAATTGAAACTACGCGTTTTAATCAAGAAAGATTCATAACAAATTTGTTGATGTTTTGCAGGTGAAAACCTTTTGTCTGTTACTTTTTCTCGTAGTTCGTGTTCTGTTTTCAAAAATTTTGTTTGTTAGATTTTTATCTTTAAGAAAAGCTATTTATCTTTTTGGGTCGAATGATTTTAATTTTCACACTTTTTCAAATCTTGTATAGCTTAGATGGGAAATTAAATTTTTTATTGTTTTAAAAACTTGTCTCAAGACGAAAGTTTTCGGAATCAGAAATGAGACTATTAACAGACTGGGCAATTAAAACAAAGTAATAAGTGTCTGCGTCAAAAAATATAATATAAATAAAAGCCCGTAAATGAATAGATTTAATACATGAATATATGGTATAAGAATATAAAAAATTGCTCAATCATTAACAAAGATGATTTTTATGACAGTCAGAATCACCCTTTTTGTCAGGGTAGCTATATGCACGAAGGTATAAACCGCTTATCTTGAAGTAATAAATTTCGACTCAAGGTATAAATATATGTCGTCAAAACATAGAATCTTGTCTCCAAGACATAAATGGAAGTTTGGCTCTGTTTAGAAAATAAGACAAGCTGAAGTCAAACCTTTTGACTTCAGCATGTCTTGACTGGGGGCAATTCGAGTCGAAACCAAGTCGAAGAACTCTTACACGGGATGCAGTTTAGAAAAAAACGTTGCATAAAGTTGTCAAACACCTTGACAACTACTTTTGAAATTACAACCACATTCCCAACTCATGATATATCAACATGCAACGATATACATCAGAGAGAAAGGTAATCCTATATTTTTTATTGCAGAATCAAGTTTACAGTTGCAGACTTCTTCTGCCAGGTCTCCTCCTTCTGCCGAGCCTTCTCTTCGTGTCAGATCCAGGTCTCCTCCTGCTGAACATCCCTTTTCTGTCATATTTGGATTCAAACTTGAAGATCTGAGATTTGTTCGACTTGTTCCCAACAGGAATCAGAACCGGACATTTGAACTTCGAAAATACACGTTTTCTCTCAATGCTCCAATTCGATTGAGAACAAAAACTCGTGAACTTAAGCTCATTCCAACCGAAGAACAGATTGTGCTATCAACGTCCAATGGAGACGTCTTCGCAATAGTGGAAAAATTACAGAGACAAACGATTTTTCGTGCAATTTATAAACCTATTACCGTGCCTATTATTTATAAGGGTGGAAAACGGGCGATAATAAACATGGACAGCGGCGTAGTTAAAGAAATGACTCCAGCAGAAATAGCGGAATGTCCGGCAAGCAATACTCACCCAATCAGACAGAATTTTAGTATATTTCGTGTTTGAAATACGATTCTTCACGCCATTTTCCGACTCGAAAAATGTGTCCACAGCGCGAACACATTTCCTTCACGCGCTCTGTGCATGTGTGTCAGAGCAGCACGGCTTTTAATGATTCAGAATAATAAGGATTTACCCTACTAAAGAAAAAAATTATCATTGCTCCACCATAAACATTGAGCCGTTATCCTCATTAACATTATTCGAGCCTTCATACAGATACAAACAGCTCAACTGCCTTAGTACGAGAGTCCCTTCGCTACGTGTTCGTCCTCCTTCCTCTCTGATTCACTTTTTTTGTCATCTTATTATTGTCCCGACCACAGAAAAACCTAAGAGTAATCTTCATCCTGATTCTTGAGTAAAGATTACCTGCAACAAAAATTACCCCATGTGGGTACACTTTCCCTTACGTATCGGTATTTTTCTGCTTTTACCCACGATTGTAAGGAACTTTTGACAGCTCTAAGGATTCGGCAAGTGAACCTTTATGAAGCCGGGCTTATCCGATTTGCCTGTTACACCAACCATAAGCTAACTACACTCCAGCGATCAAAGCTAGTGGCTTCGAATTTTCAAGACGGTGGTGAGAACTTTTATGAGAACAGAAGACAGTTGCTGGCTTGTTCGTTTCATGTCACATATCCGTATTGGACGCATTTTTTATTTTCTCGCTGTGATCGTGGATAAAAACTTGCGTATGGCGTCAGATACACATGTACGTGTGAACTTCGATATATACGAATCTCATCGTGAAACTGCCCTCAGATCTCGCACTTTACACTTGGCCTCTATGCCTTCACGTCGTTCATACATAGATCTTTTGAAATCATAGGCCAAAACAGTAAAACTTGTAATTTTGTCCTTTTCAGCGAGGCGCTACTCCCTGCGAAATCTGGAAATCATAAAACTGTAAATGCGGAAATCTATGTTGATTTCTTCAGAGATTTCCAAAATTTCGTTGAGATTGCCGGAATTTTCAAGATTTCCGACTCGGCTCGCGATCAGAACTCACGTGTGATTCGACAGACTCGGCTAAACTCAGCAGCTTACGGATTCACGGATTCAGTCGGCTATTCGTTCCACAAATAGAAGCGCGTGTCGAAATGCTCCAAAACAACTCACATCTGCCCACACTCAGCCGAAGATTTCGAAGGTTCATCACGAAAGCTAGATTGCTGACAGATTTTCAAGAGCTCCTTCGAAAATTCTCTCAAGATATTCCGCGCAGCAATCTAAGATTTCTTTGTGAGTAGCTCCTCGATTTTTAATTCTCTTCTCAGGGCAGCCGCTAGTAAGAGTATTAAAAATTTAACAATAATTGACTCTACAATAAGATTGTGAATCTCTTTGATAATAAAACGTTTCCATTTCATTTAAAATACTCATCAAATATTGTTTTTGTCTAGGATATTCCATTTTCACCCGAATCAATTTCAAATTGTTCGAATAGAAGAAAAAAACAATTTTTGTCTCCGCGAGCTTGTCTCAAACTTAGCTGCATTCAACCTTCTAGATCCCTATTCCCCTCCTCCTCGTGCTGTCATAGATTCCCGCTCCTGACCGTCCCTCTCTCCTGGAGACATCTGTATGTCAAATTTCCCCTTGCAGGAACGGATTACCATTCGCTTTCCACATAACCCTGCTGGAAATGCAGACGAGGAATGTTTCGGTGAAGTTAAAACGTTTTGTTATTCCATTTTGCCTCATCTCTAGAATCACCAGTGTGCTGCTCTCACTCGCTAGCCTAGTGTTCCTAGTCCCCCAAGTCGATCTATTTTTTCTTGTCAGTCGGCCCTTGCAGTTATCGCAACAGGTGGGAGTTCCTCACAGAACATGAATCCTTTCGCCTCTGTGGGCGCAGTTCTCGTTGTTCCTGTGAAATACCTGAACGCTAGCATTTGCAATCGTCGCACCCTGTTCTGCAACGTGCTAAGTTATGTCCGTGGCCACGAGACCACGACCGCATATAGAAGTTTTAGTTCAAGGAAAGCGGAGTAGAGCTATGCAAGCATTCCAGGCCCTAGACATCACGTCAACCCAAAGGCTCTCCTGCACATCCGAAAAGTCATGACAAACTTCCTGCACTGGGTCTTCGGGTGCTTCGCCCAGTTCAGTTTTCTATCTAGGATTAATCACAGATATTGAACCCAATCTGAAAACGTCAGCCTCCCGACACAAAATACAGGAGCATTAACTCATGGCGCTGTGTAATTTGTCGTGAAAATGAGCCTGGGCATAAAGCCCTTTTCATTCAGCCTGCGACGTAGACCGTCCACTACAATGCTCCAGCTTTGCTCTTGCTCTTCTTCATACACCAACAAAAATTTCATGATGGACGAAAAAGAACGGTTTTATTGAGCCATTTTTATCTTTTTAGCAAAATTTTTGTTATAGACCCAAAATCTTCTTATTTGACTATGCGCCATCTAGAAATAATCTGACAAACAAATTCACAGATTATTTGTGATGAACAATTTTGCTAATTAATATTTTCGGATTAGATAATCAACATTCTTGTCGGTTGGTAATTTGAAACCAGATAAATGACTCTCTGCACTTGTCTCTCATCAACTTTGTTTCCAATTACCTAACCTCTCACCTTTTTTAAAGAAAGCAAGGTTTTTCGTTCGAAAAGGTGTAATTTTTGTCCTCTATCAGGAACTTTTGAAATACAGTAAAATAATAAATACTTCAAATTTAGAAAAAAGCCCTCAAGTGAGACTGATTTACACTTTTTTCAGCAATAAAGTACTATTAAAATTCGAACCTAGAATCTTAGATCTTCATTTTCTATAAAAAGCCACTTTTCTTAGGCTTTCACACTTAATTTTTGGTCTTGCAATCAGAAACAATATTTCCTAAAGTTGTTACCGTTTGTTTACGAAAGAATGTATACCTTCCTTCCTCTTATAGAGCTTCCAGCATCTCAATAATTTATTTGATGTTGTTATTCTTGTTTGAGTGACCTTCAAGCTTCCATTCATAATAAAATGGGTTTCGCCCAATGCTCATACTCCTTGAAGGTCTCTCTCTCTCTGTTGTTTGAGTTTAAGGCGTTTTCCTTTTTGTTGAAGTGGGGACTCAGGTAGAGGCGTGAAGCTCCTTTGTTAAGGTTTTGTACCTATTTCCTGGTTTTTCCAGTTCCTATCAAGGTGTTCCTAGTCTATTCAGGTATCTGAGTCTTGTGATTTAAATTAAGTGTTCTTTCATTTGTTAATTCCTTGTTCAGTGATTCCCGACTCGATCGTCTTCTGGTGTGGTGGAAAGTGACGAGTCGGATGTCGTATCACCTCCGGTTGCGTCGGGATCGATCGTTCGGTGAACGATCGTGGTCGTAGCTTCCAGAGGCTACATCTGTGCCAATGTTCCACAACAACCACAACCTTTTTTCTTGGATGCAAAAGGAATGCTCTGTGGGATCAGTTTGGGGACTCATCTCTTGGATTAAATCGACGAAAGGTATTGTGATAAATAGTCTTGTTTCCTATTCGTCGACTTTGACATGACCAAACGTGAGTCCTTCGCTACCCCACGCCAGTCCGTCATTAATTCCGTAACACAGCAAAACGAAAACTTTTTACTTCTTATCCAGCCTCCCCATTTCTTTGCAGCAAGTATTCATGATTTTTTGAAATTGAAGAATATATTTCCAGTCGCTATGTAAAGACGATTTCAAAAACTTAGTTCTCTTCCATATTTGCAAATCACTAAAATAAAATTGATTCGGGTCGAACTCAGTGTGATTTATAGATATAGAGCGAATGCAACATTTTATTAGATACATATTTCGGAATTATTGGGATTGGTTCAATATAAATTCATATCCGAACTTTTACCAAGGTAAGGTACGTAGGGTTCTTAGTACTCACGAAGCCCTAAAAAGCCTTTTTGTACAATAATATTCTCTGTTTGATGTATCATTTAGAAGAATCTTGAAAAATGGTGCTAAAATTCACGTGCTACAATTATATAATTATCTCAAGGTGGAATGGAGCGAGGAATTGTCCACAACAATGAATTATCTACATTAATAAATTATGTAATGCTAAATGTTAGTTATGATGTCACTGAGCCTCATAAATGAACCTCTTGCGATCTATGCTCAGGAAGGGGAAAATACAAATACTTCAGAATAGTATATATATATATATATATATATATATATATATATACCCGACAAATAAGAATATTTAGTAGTTTCGTTGTTTTCAAAACTCAACCGTGATCAGTTTTAGCTGCATTTTGAAATAATGAGGATCCTTTGTAGTGCAATATTTACATTGGTGATTATTCTTCATTTTATTGGTAAGAATAAAATAAATTGATAACATATTTTTTATTCTGAAGGATAGCAGAAAAAGTTTTAGGATTCGGTTATCACGTCAAAATAATAAATAGCAATTTCATTTTAGAACCAACTAACAAGTGACCATTTGTCGATACTTTCGTATCATCATAAAAGTCGAAGTGCTTGAAAGTTTTTAAAATAAAAACTTACTTGAGGAGATTCAAGTTTGATCGTACGTCACGGAATTTTTTATTTTCAGATTCGAAATACGAAAATCTTGATTTTAGCAAATCGAGATTTCATAAGCTTTTTATATTTTCAAGGAAAAATATATGTTAGAGAAAAGAAACAAAAAATCTGCGATTTACAGGGTTTTAGTCAGTTTTTAAACTATTCACCTTGTACATACCGCCCTGCTTTTTTCTTTGAAAATAACGATTTTGAAAAAAAAAGAATAAAATTTCGATGCTTTGAGGTTTAATGTCCTTAGTCTAAGCTGGTGTAAAAGAAGATGTACCACAAGGAAAATTTTCTATAGAGAAAAAAATCAAACAAACATTTCAAAATTCGAATGGAGTGCTGTCAAATCATAAAGGCAACGTTCATCTCATTCCCTTTCCCCAATCTAAATTAGTGAAAATGTTATAATTCAGCTAGTAATATCAAGTCTTTTAATAATGAAATAGTTATAATTTATCATTTCAGTAATATAATAGTGAAAAAAGCACAAGTTTTTTTTTACAAAAGTAAAAAATTTCGGCCCTAATTTTTATATTTCCGACCAAAGATTCTTAAAATTCTTAAAGTTTCAAATGAGCGTTCATCCTAATTTTCAAGGGTCGTGATTGTCGTTTGCCGTAATCTTTATTTTTCCGATTTATCGTTTGCCCAAATTTTGAGAGTTCCAAATTCAGTGCTACTGTGATTACCGAATTTCATGATTAGTAAAAATATTATATGTATGTGTAAATAATTTTCTTTCAAAATCTTAAGGAAAAACTTGTGAATACGTAATGCTGGCGGATGTGATGTAACCACTTTATAAGTTTTACAATACTGCCTTTATCATTGTTTCAATAAAGTTGAAAGTGCTACAAAATCGAGTCCTCATATTAAGTATTTCCATTTGTCACGTTTTAATATAACGGGTGATTAGTGAAATTGAACGATCCATAATGCATATATGAAAAGCGTCAAAACTGCACAATTTCAAATTGTGTTATTGTACATTTGTTAAGAACACTCCTTCAAATTTGAAAATATTTCATGGATAAAGAAATCTGTATTATCATCAAGGATGGTTGTGACCGATCAGATGAAGATTTATCACATTACGTGAAAATAAAAAACAACACTGCCACGTAATTTCGATTAGACCCTATCAAAAACCCACCATAGATGACTTGATTGAATCAAATTTTATATGGTGGAAATGAATCTTCTTCAATCTTGTCGAAAATGTGATGCGCGTAAATTATGCATAACCCTTGAAGTGCCCACGGGGTATGAGGAGACCCCACTTTTTTTTGCGATTATACTGAAGTCACTTTTTTTAATTCGAGTTCTGTGGTGCCCCTTAGCATCAGTTGAACATCTCTTATTTCGATTGACACAGTTGGCAATTGGCTGCGTAGATTAGTTCCGCTTCTGCATACGTGTGGAGCACTCGCCATCTCGTCGGGGGTCGCCCACGACCCCACCTTTTTCGAAAGCTGCACTGTGATAATTTTTCTTCTTGAAGAGCTATATTTCAAGAATTATAGGTTAAATTTGTAGGTGAAAATATTCAAAATTGACTGAGTTATGATTTTTCGTGAAAAAGTCATTTTTCACGTTTTCGTAAGATTTTTATTTTTCTAACACGCAGCAAAAATTTTTTCGTCAATAAAACCTTATCTACACACTAGAAGGATAGTTGAAGAGTATTCATTAATTTTTTGGAATTGAAATAACGGCTACTTTCTTTGCAATATGACATTTTCCGAAGGGGGTCATCCACGACCACACATGGCGCTTTGGGTTATTATTACATAGCATAGCGCTTTAAGGGTGAAGTATTTATTCATAAATTTTGCTTGTCTGCTCACAGAAATATCATCAAGTTCGTCACCGAGAACAAGAGACTTTCTGCAACGTGTGGGGGTGCCCAAGGAACATGCAAATCATGAAGGTAGCCCTAGTTTTAAATAAAATGATCCACCGAATTGTCATGCATATCTCATATTAACCATTCTGCTCCAGGGTGTGACAAGGTTGTTTGGGCTTCGGATTCCTGGTTTCTACTCTGGATATTTTCATCTCAATGAGAACCCTCGTGAAAATAAATACCAAGCTAAGACTACAGTATAGGCAGGAATAGGTCTGTCTGAAACATTTCGTTTTTCGTCTCCAGCAGACTACGATCCTTGCCTCTACCCGCTAGTCTGTTGATACGGAGAGCAATACTTATATCAGAGAGAGAGAGAGAGAGAGAAAGGTCTCTATTTGAATACCCTGAAAGTAATGGAGGTACAGGTTGAAGGGTACATACCAGAAAAAGACTAAATCTTGTTTAAAGCTGGTCTTGAAACGGAATTAAATAGGTATTTCTTTTCACGAGGGAAGGTATCAGGAAATTTACTCAGTGTTTACGAAAAACCAATTGGTTTAATGTGAACATTCAGTTTTGTGAATTTCATCAAACCTCATAATTTTAGGCTCACTGTGATAAGGTCCTTTTGTGGGCGGAGGAACCGTTTGAGAAGGGTGGATGGTGAAAGATCGGCCCAGGAGGAAGATGGCGGTTTAGTAGAGGAAAACAAGATGGTGGAATTGAAATGGCGTTGAGGAAAAAGGGGAGGGCAGAAGCAAAATGTTGAAGAGGGATTCAGGTGGTCGAAAGGAAATGAAATTTTTTGGGGAGAATGATATTGGTATAGAGGAAATGAAACTGGTGATAAGGAAGTAAGTTGGTGGAAAATATAATAGCACCGAACATTTCTGAAACCATGCCGGTAGGTTCCGCGGGAACCTTTCGAATGTTCCAGCAGTGTAACGTTCACACTTGGCGGACATTTTACACGTTCCAAGAACGTTCCCACTGAACGTTCTGTGCTATTAGGGAAGGCATTAAGTTGATGGAAGAAAATGAAAATGCTCGAGAGGAATTGACTTGATGTCACGTCAGCCTCGCGGTACTCTCTCTGCCTTAGATTCAAACCCATCCAGCTGATCGTCAGCGATCTGATGGAGCACCAGTGAATTATCAGGAGATAGACGGACCTACGAGGAAAGGATATGACGTACGTTTTATATGCTGTTCAGTCCTGAAAATGACTGAAGTAATTCTAACTGAATTTGCTCTGAAGAAGCAGGTTGGGTATTACAAGGTTCAGAAAAAATAATACGAGTCCAGTCTGGGAGGTCTGGAAAGGCGAACATGGTTGAGCAGGCAGGCTCCTAATGCAATGAGTTAGCAGAAGGGCAGGTAGGCTTTCATTCTTGCAAGCAGGTAGGCAGGCGGATATATCAGTTGTCGTTGAAAAACGAAGCTGAGTATCGAGAGTGACTTCATCTATGTTCAGAGCGCGCGCCAGCCTGCACAGTGAGGTGGGAGACCACAAAAGGTGGCGAAAATTCAACATTGTGTTAGATTAATTTAAATCTCAATATAAGGGGGTTTCTGAGGTCGCTGCTTACGAATGTTACGTCAAAAAAAATGTAATTCAAAATGGCCAATCCAGTACGATACCTAAAATTTCTAAAATTTCACATATTCGTATAAAACTTAGCTCAAGGGAGTTTTTGAGATAACTGATTTCGAATTGCATGTCGAAAATTACAGATCTAAAATCGGATACCAAATATTGGAACTAAACAAAAACAATTTTTTTACATATTCGGATGATATATGGTGAGGAGTATTCAAGGAACTTAAATTTCACACATGTTATGACAGAAAATTGCCAAATTATAAAATATCCGTAATTTCAATTAGACTCTATCATAAACCTGATATAGGTCACTTGATCAAATTATATTTTACTATCAACGTTTTGAGGGAATATTTGCAATAGGCCTCAACCGACTTTGAAAAAATATAATAGAATAAGCAGATTAAGCTTTTATTATTTTTTATCAATTTTCAACATTAGAAATTCATAAATATCCTTTTTCTGTTCACAGAAATATCATCAAGTTCGTCACCGAGAACAAGAGACTTTCTGCAACGTGTGGGGGTGCCCACGGAACATGCAAATCTTGAAGGTAACCCTAGTTTTAAATAAAAATGATCCACCCAATAATCATGCATATCTCATATTAACCTTTTTGCTCCAGGGTAGGGCAAGGGTGGTTGGGATTGGGATTCCTGGATCCCATCCCGAATATTTTTATCACAATGAGAAGGTATTGTTTTTATGTGAAAACTGAGTTTCGCGGATTTTAGAAAATCTCAACGTTCTTGGACTCACTGTGATAGAGTACTTTTGAGGATGGAGGAATCGAGAATATGGTGGGATATGAGACGAGTGTTGAACAGGGATTAGGCTGATGAAAAGAAAATGAAAATGTTGGGGAGGAAGGATATTAGTATAGAGAGAATGAAACTGGTAGGAAGGAAGTTAGTTGGTGGAAAGGAATTAAGTTGCTGGAAGGAAATGGAAATGTTGGAGAGGAATTAGATTGGCCACGTCAACGTTGTGCCTCTCTTTGTCTCAGATACAAACTCATCCAGCTGATCCTCAACGATCTGACGGAGCGCATGTGAGTAATCGTGAAGAGAGAGACGGGCCTACAAGAAATGAATAAGAGGACGATCGTTCAGCGCAGTTTATCGTACGTTTTATAGACTGTTCAAACCTGAAATGGATAGATGAAACTATCTAATTGAAAATATTCATAGCCACTGGTGGCATCGCTGAGGTGGCAGCATGAAAGCCGATGGTGGTGAGTTATTTGATGGGCAGGTAGATCTCACCAGGATACCCGAAAGGCTACTGTCCAGCCTTCATCAGCAACAAGTGGTGAGCAGCAGAACATCAGCTGAGCCTGCGGGAAATGTTTTAGCTGGGATCCCATAGCCGACTGCTTCGATAGGAATGCCACGGCAACGCATCAAATTCCCAACTTATTATGATGAGTACTTGATCCGCTGCCAATTCGAACACGAGACAAGAGCTACCAAAACTTCTCTCCATGGGATGATTTTTTGATAAAACTTTGTAGCCATTTTTTCGAAAATGAGAACAGTAACCCAAGACAACCTTGATCAGCGAATGCTTCTGATTATAGATGGGAACCTTCTGCCTGAAGGAACCATCAACCGGATAAGATCTGAGGTTGATACTGCATCCCGCCAGCAACTCCACGGTGCGCAGGCCAAATAGAGGATAAAGTGGATACCAGAAATGGATGGACACGTGATTAGATGTCACTTTTAGGCATCAGCACGAAGGGAACCGTCAGGGGTGAACAGCATCGTCTCTTGGTGGGTCTACATCCCAAACTAGCCCATAGAGTGAGTGAATAACATTTTGCTTAATAGCTGAGATTCACTATGCGGCGCGACGTTATATTCAAGGTCAAAATAAGTATCGTCGAAAAACAGGTGCAACAACAACTAGCAGCACCTGTTGCGCACTCCACAGATGCGGTGGAATAGAAGGTTCATTTATCTCTAACACGAGATGCAATAGATAAACGGGGCCCGGATCTGGGGGATGAAGCAGGGCGACTCTCTCATGGTCGACGATCGTTACGCTTGCAGCCGCCGGAGCTTGCCTCTGCTTTGGCTGAACTCATTGGAGAGCTCGATGAGGAAAGCCTGCGGTTCATGGTGTGCTTCAATGATGCCATCCTGGAGTTTTCAAATTAAGAGCTTGATGGAGATTCCAGTGAGAACATCGAGCAGATCATTGATGGCTGTACGATGATTGCCTCGCAAGAATACACGCGCAGACACAATAATATTGCTGGGATCATTCACAAACGAATTGCCCTGAACACTGGTTTACTAGAGAGATTTTAGCCTCGCTACAAATACTGACACAGTCGTACAGATGTCCTCGGTTAGATAAATATGCCCAACATGTGAGAATATTAGTCATAAACGTTCCCCTTGAGAATAGTTTCAGGCCGCGATGTATTGAGAAGATCCAGAAATATTCGGAGCTGAAGCAGGAGATCCTGACCGTGTTGAGAGAATAAAATCACCATCCATCCAGTCGTTATCTCAGCACTTTGAACGTCCATGCAAGGAGCGCGCAAATCTTGGGAGGACTGGGAGTTTGAAATTCGCCACATCTAATTCAGAGGCTATTATTGCTGAATACGTGCCGCATCATCTGGAGTTCTCTGGGCGTGAACAATGACAGCGGCTAAAATGGCCTTCTGTGACCATCCCGCGTACACGACAGATGATTGTGATAAACACATTTTTTAATTTTTGACTTCCAATTTTCGGCCTTTTTTATGTATGTGTATGTCCGTGTGCATGTGTGAAGTTGTGTTTTTCTCTCGCCTTTCAATTTAAATAAAATTTTGACTTGTTGGTCTCAGTTGCTGGCATTGTAACTATCGTTTGTGAGAAAGATGGATCCCTATGAGTGGGCTGTCCAGTATGAATGTTGGATCCCTATGGGAGCCTTTAGGATGAATGTTTGGATCCCCATTAACGGGTTCTCCAGTGAGAATGTTGGATCGCTATAAACGGGCTCTCCAAAATGAATGTTGGAACCCGATAAACGGGCTCGCCAGGATGAATGTTGAATCTCTGTAGGGCACTCAAGTGTGATTGTGGAATTCCTATATACGGTCTCTCCAGTGTGTATAGTCGTGAATGATGTCAATAAAGATTAAAGAACCTAAACTTTTTATGACATGTAGAATAAGATGAAAACTTTGAAACATGTTGACAACTATATTGACCACCTTGTTGAAAATTACAAACACATTCCCAACTCATGATATAACAACATATAATTGTGTACTTTAAAAACAAGTAATTCTATATTCCTTGTTGCAGAATTAAGTTCAGAGCCTTCTTCTGCCAGGTCTCAACCTCCTGTCGAACCTTCTCTTCGTGAGAGACCCAGGTCTCCTCCAGCTAACCATCCCTTTTCTCACATATTTGGATTCAAACTTGAAGATCTTAGGTTTCTTCGACTTGTTCCCAACAGGAATCAGAACCGCACATTTGAACTTCGAAAATACACTTTTCCTCCTGATAAAATACTCCGATTGAGAACTAAAAATAGTCAGCTTAAGTCTATGCCTACCGAAGAACAAATTGTAGTGTCAGCGTCTAATGGGGACGTCTTTGCAATAGTGGAAAAATTACAGAGACAAACGATTTTCCGTGCGATATATACACCTATTACTGCGCCTATTACTTATGGAGGTGGAAAACGGGCAAAAATAAACATGAACAGCGGCATAGTGGAAGAAATGAACCCAGAAGAAATTGCGGATTGTCCGTCAGGCAACGGTCAATCAATAGCAAAGAATTTCAGAACATTTCGTGTTTGAAACTCAATTCTTTACCTTCTAAAACTGAATGTCAAAATATTGAATTTTCTAAGGCCGGGAAAAATCAGAAACTGACAGTGAATTTCTTTTTGACCTGAAATTTCATAAATTTCTATAATATCGTATTTATTAGGTTCTACTACCTATATTTATAAGTTTCTAGAAAGCAATCTACCGACTTCAAATTTGAATAATTTAACTCCTAATTTGAAAAGTTTACAGTTCAAAAAAAGTTCAAATCATTCAATTTTTAATTTTAAAACATGAATAATGTTAAAAAATATATACATTTTTTTGGAAGCTTTCATTTTACACGTGTCAATTATTGAGCGCTGGAATTAAGAAAAAATATATAATTAATAAAATTTAAAAATTTGAAACCATAATTCCATAAATTTTCAGTTCAAAATAGTTCAACTTTGAATGCTTCAATTTGCAGTGCAGATTTTATCAATCCAAATACAAAAACCATTGAACTTTGAGATCTTGAATTTTTTTAATTTCAAAGGCAGGTCTTTTATTCCTCATCATTTTTCCATTCAAGTTACCTTGATAAATTTATATTGATATTTTCTTCGGATAATCGAAGAATTCACTTTTCAACTTTTTTTACATTCTCATCAGAGAAGGTATTAGATTTGTGTAAAATTTGATCCCCCCCTCTCATTTTTGTCAAATGTCCACGTTTTGAGACCCTCTCAACCGAAAAAACAGGTTTTTACGAATGCTTCTGTCTGTTTGTCTGTATGTCTGTCTGTGAGCATGGAAGCTTTTGAAAAAATTGACAGATTGGATTGGGCTTTGGATATTTCTTCAAGTGTCCTATGTCAAAGACCAGAATTACCGTTTGCCCGAAATTTTATTTTTTTGAATTTTCGAATTTCATGATTGGTGAAAAAGATCTTGTGGGTAAATAATTGCTTCTTTTATATTTTAAAGCAAACACTTGTGAATAATTAATGCTGGTGAAGATGATGTAACCAATTTAAAAGTTTCACAATACTGCCTTTATCATTGTTTCAATAAAGTTGGAAATATTAAAAAATCGCGTTCTTATATAAAACATTACCATTTGTCACGTTTCAATATAACGGGTAATTAATGAAATCAAACTATTTGAGATGCAGATATAAAAGGGGTCAACACTGCATAATTTCATATACGAAAACTTTGAAATTTAAAAATTGTATCTTTTTTCAGAAGACGCCTTCAAATTGAATAATATTTTATTATTTGAGAAATCTGTATCGTCTTCAGGGATGACAATAACCGATCAGATGAAGATACTTATCACGTTTCGTGAAAATAGAAATCCAAACTACCGATCTAAGATACTACTCAAATTCAGAAGTTTTTCGTTTTTCATTTTTCACAGATAAAATTCAATATCTTATTATGTCTAGGCTGACACGCCTAAGACAGCGGAGTTAACGTAATCCCCATCAAAGAGCCACCATAGATGAATCGATTAAATTGAATTTTACATGGTAGAAATAAAGTTTTTTTTTCAATTTTAGAATGTATCTCATGCACGTAATGCACGTAAATTATGCTTGAGTATTAACATTTAGAAGGAATATTCGCAATAGGCCTGCACCCACTTAGACTAAATGAAATAGAATAATCGAATTACGGTTTCATTATTTTTTATTAATTTTCAACATTAAAAATTCATACATTTTGTTTATCTGCTCACAGAAATATCATCAAGTTCGTCACCAAGAACTGGGGACTTTCTGCGACTTGTGGGGGTGCCCGAGGAACATGCAAATAATGAAGGTAGCCCTAGTTTTCAATAAAATGAGTCCCCAATAATGATGCGGTCCTAACATCATTTAGGGAGATTTTTTTTTCATTCTGAGGCACGTGTGTTTTTACAATAATTTTTGAATACATTTTTTTTAGAATTATTATTTTCAATTCAAACAATAATTTTAAGAAAATTTCAGACCTTGAATAAGCTGGCAGAAACTGGCAAATAACCTGATAGACAGCATCACCATGAACTTGAAAGCACTATAAAACTTGATATACTATTTGTAACTTCGGGCAAATTTTGATTCAAAAAGTACAATTTACTAGAAATTCCTCAAATGCAATAGTACACAGTGTGGGAACTCAAAAACGAGCTAATAATTGGATTGTTTTCTATATCGTATCAATTTATGACCTCCTAAATGAACTACAACAATTGTAATATTTAGATTCATAACATGATGAACAACTTTTTGACCTTTTCGTCAAAAAAAAAGTAATAACAAAAAAAAAACATTCCTTCAATTCATAACCCTCTAGAATTAAGATGACTAGTTCACTCGTCTAATCTAAAAATGAAAAGTCCATTAATTTTTTCGAACTTGCCATTTAAAGAAAATGTTTTTTTTTCATTTGAATGTTATTTTTTTACGATGTAAACAATAATAAAACTGTGCGTTCTTCGTACCAAAATTTTTTTTACATTTTTAATGTTGTTTTTCACGAATATAGCAAAAACTATGCATCCTATCGAAAAGAGATTCATAACAAATTTTTAGATCCTTCCTAAGTGCAAAATTGTTGTTTTTTCTGTTTCCGTATCTTGCATAGTTAGACCGCGCAATGGAATTTCTGTTTTTCAATTATTTCTTGTGCTATCAAAATTCGAGTTTTCGATATTCCAACAAAATTAAAAAAGTTGTTATAATAATCTTGTAGAGAGTACGAGAAGCAACTTTTTGCATCTCTTGACTTTTTTTATATCGTGCGTTGTTCGGCTTGAAATTCTCATTTTTGTGAATCCTTTTGAATTTTGTGAGTGCTGTAACTGTTATTTTTTTCATCAAAAAAGGTGGTTATCTCCTTTGCATGTTCGCAATTTGATTGTTCGGAAAACAAGTTTCTGGAGGAATCTTCGCTCTGTGGATGGGAATTCATTTTAATAAGGTCTCAATGTTCACCCTCATCATCGGGCGAATAGAAATGGACGCGGAAGTGTTTGAATGGCCGCCGACTTTGCTTCAATCATTCTGCGATTCCCACATCCTAACATGATACTGTATCTATATGGCGGGGTCGCGCTATTGACATTGAAGCAGGCACTGCTGTCAAATCTGACATTGTGCCTGCTTTCCAAGGTCCACCCCTTTTCTTGTTGGGTATGCCTGTGATGAGCAAGGCCTTCCCACTTCGAGACAGTCAAGTTCATAATGAACTTCCACTCGATTTAAGGTGCGGTAGGCGAATGCAACCGGCAGATCTTCGCCGATTTTACCTTGACTTAAAACCGCGCCAATTGCAATGTTATAAGCGTCAGTTGTAAAGAAGAAAGCTTCGAAGGGTTTGGACATTGTTTTTCCTCCCAACTGAATTTTTTCTGTGTTCTTAGGAGACTTGTCAGAGGCTTGGATCTGGCAGATCCAAGATATGCTACCTCCGTTGACAAAAGGGTTATACTTCACGGGCTGTAGAAGAAGCTCTGCTTCCTCAATACGCGTGAATAGGCAAAAGATTACTGATCCAAAACGCGATTCATCAACCTTTTGATGGGGTTGCTAAACCGCCCTTTCGTCGGAAAGGCATTCGATTGAATTCATAATACCCATTCTCGGTGGAAAAAGCAGTTTTGTGCTTGTCTTTCGGCTCCCTCGGAATTTGATGAAATCTCGGAATTTGATGAAGGTAGGCATCTCCTATCGTTTTCTCGTTAAGAGCAAGCTAGTCAATCAAGGCGGTACTGCTTGGTAAGAACTTGAACGTCATCAGCGGTGGGTATTCTGTGTTTAGTGAGTCTAGTTCCGGACGAACGGTCATCTTTGAGCAGAGAGAGGTTTGGGAATGTTTCAAGGTAAGCTTGCACACACCACTGCCTGAGTGTGTTGAGTTTGTCGAATTCTTTGTCAAAAACATCATATGGTATTAGTTCCTGAGGAGGAACTTCCATCGTCACGTCTTCCTCGGTGGAATTAATCGCTATCGCGAAGAACTGTCTGTTATGCACAGTCAACGCTGCTTGGCCGATATACACACCTTCTGCAGAATCAAGCTAAGCTAAATATCCCTCATCTTTTTTTTTTATTCGTGACTTTTATTGGGATTACCTGTCGCATCCACGCACTAATTGAATGATTTTACGCTTACCTTTTCGGTAGAGGATCCATCGCGACGGTGGCAACGCTACTTTGGGTCTTTTTTCGAACTTTTTCTCCTTAATGAATGGAATGGGTCGAATTGGATCGCTATGTAAGACTATCGTGTCGTGGTGAAATAATATTTCAGCCTTTTCAGCAAGGAATAACTCGTGTTCAATCATTCCATCTCTTGGAACCGGAAAAGAATCGCAAAAAACGTTTAATTTTGTTTCCGTGCCTAAAAGCTTCACTACATCCGACCCTAGAATCTCAAGTCCCTCTGTCGTTATGTCTGTCACTAAAAGTCCATCATAAACGTGAATTTCGATATTTGGATCCAGTGAATAGTTCAATTAAGTTGACCTGATACCCTGTATCCACGAAGAAACGCCCATGGCCGTCGATGAAATTCTGAGATTGCACGACTATTTATGTTTAGGTCTGGAATTCAGAACGTGTCTCTGTAAAGAGGAGGCTTTCATGATAGTATACACATATGTCGGAGTTACTGGTAACTCTCCCGTAGTCGCGGTATAGATGCTTCCTTCATACGATCTTCCATACGTCTGATCTACTAGGAGGAGATCTTCGACTGCGGAACCAAGTCAAGATTTTAACTGTTAGGAATAAAATAACGGCGGTATATTTGAAGGAATAGTGACAGGAAAGCGGCGTGTGTAGTCAAGAGGGGATATTGACTGTGGTATTTTACCCTTATCTGTCAACCGAAGATTCGCATTATCTGGACTCAGACACCGTCTGGTTAGGGCATGCTGCCATAAAGTCGAGTTGGGATTCGGAGTATATTGGTTCAGAGCAATAGGTTTATTATTCCTATTGTTTACGTGAGAAGTTCGGCCGCTCCTTATAGGACTCAAGGATACAAAGTGTCTCTTCCTTATTAGATTATTATTTATAATTGGCAACCTTCGTTCGTTGGTATTTGCTTCTCAACCTGTACTAAAATTGGATGGGATTTAGAATTCAGCATTTTTTCTCTTCAAGATAGATTTCCTTCAAACCCGTGAGAACCTAATAGGACTTTTACATTATTTTGGTAACTTTCAAATATTCAGAATGCGAATAAAAATACAGATGAAATTATTGAATAAATGAAAACATTAACAAAGTAATTAATTAATTAATTAACGTTTACTTCAAACATAAGTCTAGATTTGATCTACACTGAAGAATTATGTCATGCGAAACAACAGTTATGATGCCACCAATCCCTACAAATAAAGGCCTTGTAATCTATGCTCAGGAAGGGGAAACACAAATACCTCAGAATAGTATATGTGCCGACAAGTCAGAATATTCATTAGTTACGCTGATCTCAAAATTCACACTTAGTCAACTTTTACTGCATTTAGAAGCAATGAAGATTCTTTGGAGTGTGGTGTTCACCTTGGCCATTATTCTCAATTCTATTGGTAAGAATAAAATAAATTAGTATCATCTTTTTCCATATCTAAGGATAACAGAAAATTTTATAGGGTTTACTGATCACGTACATCTATTGGATTATTTTATTTTTATGTTTTTTTTTTCAGATAGTACAAGTATAGACGATTCCCACATATATGTGTATTATAAGAAAGTGAAAAACTTTATTTTCACTATCTCAAATTTAATTTAATCGAATCGGAATTATTTACAAATGCTTAACTTATATCATGAAAACGTAGCATTAGAAATGTCAAATAGTCTTAAGGTTTTTGAAATAAAAACTTACTTTAGAATATTCAAATTTGATCGTACTTCGCGGAGTGTGAAAGAAGATTTGATTTTGAAATTTGAAAACAGAACAGCCGTATCATAATACAAAAAAGGTAATTTTGGAATCAGATTTTTTACCATTTCAGCAAAATAGTGTATGTCATACAATTTATAGACCGAGTTAGTTGAGCTCTTGGATCATTGAGTGTACCATACGTAGACTTTTCTATAAAGAAATAAATAAACAATTCATAATTCAAATGGAGTGCTGCCAAGTCATGGCGGAGTTCATCTAATTCTCCTTTCCCAATCTGAATTAGAAAAAATATTATAAATGTATTGATAATATTGATTGTTTCAATAACGAAATAGTCATAATTTAGAATTTCAGTAACGGAATAGTAAAAAAGGAACAAGTTTCTTCACTAAAGTATATTTGTGAAAATATTGACCAGTTTTTAGTAATTTTTAACCCCAATTTTCGCAGACCAGAATTACCGTTTGCCCTCATTCTTATTTTTTCCAATTTTCGAATTTCCTGATTAGTGAAAAAGATAATGTGGGTAAATAATTTGTTCTTTTACATTTTAAAGCAAACATTTGTGAATATGTGATGCTGGTAAAGGTGATGTAACCAATTTAGAAGTTACACAATACTGCCTTTATCATTGTGTCAATAAAGTTGAAGATATTAAAGAATCGTGTTCTTATATTGAACATTACCATTTGTCACGTCTTAATATAACGGGTAATTAGTGAAATTTCACTATTTAAGCTGCAGATATAAAAGGGGTCAAAACTGCATGATTTCAAATTTCAAAATTGTATATCTATTCAGAAGACTCCTTCTAATTGATATATATTATAATTTAAGAAATCTGTATCGTCTTCAGGAATGGCAATGACCGATCAGATGAAGATACTTATCATGTAACGTGGAGATAGAAATCCTAACTACCAATCTAAGATACCACTCAAATTCAGAAGATTTTCTTTTTTCACAGATGAAATTCAATATCTTATTATGTCTAGGCTTACACACCTAAGACAGCGGAGTTAACGTAATCCCCATCAAAGAACCACCATAGATCAGTCGATTGAATTAAATTTTGCATGGTAGAGAGAAGTGTTTCTTTTTTTAATTTTATAATTTATGTAATGCACGTAATGCACGTGAAGGATGCTGGAGTATTAGCATTTGGAAGGAATATTTGCAATAGGCCTCAATCCACTCAGACTAAATAAAATAGAATAATCAAATCACGCTCTTATTATATTTAATCAATTTTCAACATCACTTATTCATAAATTTTGTTTGCTCACAGAAATATCATCAAGTTCGTCGCCAAGAACAAGAGACTTTCTGCGACTTGTGGGGGTGCCTCAGGAACATGCAAATAATGAAGGTAGTCCTAGTTCTCAATCAAATGATCCCCCAATATTCATGCACATCTAACATTAGCCCATTGGCTCAGGGGGTGGGCAAGGGGGTTTCAGTTTGGGATTCCTGGATCCCACCCCGGAGATTGTCATTTCAATGAGAACCCTCATGAAAGAAAATACCAATCCAAGACTTTCTTTTCTCGTCCTGAGAAGACTACGGTGCGGTGCTGAATATAATACTATCAAAAAAGGTATAAGAAGGAATTGCTCGTCTTTTTAAGTACTGCGAATGTCACGGTAAGGACGTATTAGTTTCTATCTGGCGTGAAAGGAAGATGCTCTAAAATATCCAGAGCCACTTTATCGAATCCATCTGCGGGTGTATCGGTAATTATCATCGATTGATTTATTTGAATGCGCACCAATTTTGTTTATTTGGCAGCTGTGGCACGTTCGAATGGAGACCTGAATACCCCTCTTCATCTAAGTTGTCTGTCTCGAAAATCCTCAGCGTTTTTGTGCCAACCTGACTCAATGCAACCCTTAAACTTAGCGGAGCATTACTGTCGCGCAACCTTTCTGGGTTTACTTGCTCTAGATCCATATGTGTATGCCCAATGCTCGTTGTCATAAAGCAATCCGATGCTATTTCAAGGATGCGCACGTTATCCGGCTGGGGCAAGGTGTCTGTCGGCAAAATTGTTTCGTACAGACCTAAGATCTCCGGCATTTTATTCATACCTAAATTCGCTGGCGGAAGGGTGTGATTTTGTACTGGTTGGATGAGGGACGATTCTTCATGAGTTAACTAGGTTTTTGGTCCTGTGATTGTGGCGTCTAGGTCTTCATGTGACCTGGACGACAGTCTCGTCATTTTCGTTTAAGGTTGCGTCAATCAGCTACGCGTCGCAATTGTGGATTGGTGGTAGGAAAACGGTAGAAGGGCAGGATAACGTCAGTGCACTCTGATGCAGGGACGTGTCTGACAGGACCGTCTTCCACTACTGGAGGTGGTTCCGGAGGATGATGCTTTTTCAAGGCTATTTGACGGGATTTCTTTTTAATAAGGTCGTAATGGTCACCCTCATCATCGAACGAGTAGAAGTAGATGGGGAAGTGCTTGGTTGGTGGTCAACGGGGTTTCTCAGAAGCGCGTCCTTGTTCGAGTGACTTATTTCCAGACAGTACAGTTCATAATGAACTTCCGCTCGATTTCATTTGCGGGAGGAGAATGCAACCGGCAGATCTTCGCCGATTTTACGTTGACAGGAGAATTCCTTACAGCCTCAACTGTCTTCCGCTTTGGACGGAGCCCTTCTGCGGGAACAACGTGACTCAGATATGCCACCTCCGTTGACAAGAAGGTACACTTCTCGGGCTGTAGACGAAGCCCTGCCTCTTCAAGACGTCTGAACATACGTAGGATTTTCTGATCATGCTCCATCAACCTTTGGCAGGAGTTGTCGGAGCGCCCTTCAATTCGAAAGGTATTCGAATAAATTCATGACGGCGATTCTCGGTGGAAAACGCAGTCTTGTGCTTGTCTTTGGGGTCCATCGGGATTTGATGAAATCCGACAGCCAAGTCAAAAACCGAAAAATACCGTACGCTGCCAAGATGGTCAAAAATTTCATTCATGTTTGGCAAGAGGTAGGCATCTCCTATCGTTTTCTCGTTAAGAGAACTATAGTCAGTCACGAAACGCCACCTTTTGTTCCTATTTTCGTCCGGTTTTTTATCGGCCACCCAAAGTGAGATGATATATAAGGCGAGTTTGGAGGACTGATTATGTCGTTTTCCAGAACTTTGGAGATTTGCCTTCGTACTTCGGCCTTTTACCCTGCAGGACGGCGATACTGTTTGGTGAAAACGGAAACGTCATTCACGGAGAGTATTCTGTGTTGAGTGAGTCCAGTTCCGGACAAACGGTCATCTTTAAGCAGAAAGAGGTGTTGGAATGTTTCGAGGAAGCTTTGCATACACCGATGTCTGAGTATACCAAGTTTGTCGAATTTTATTTTTGGGTCAATTTAAGCCAATCTTTCGCCAGGGGCGGGATTCGGGGTTCATTCGCTAAGAAGAACCCCGTCGAGGCAGTCAGACTCTTCGTCAAAAACATCATATGGTGTTAGTTCCGGAGGAGGAACTAACACCATATTATAATATAACGGTTACAATATTACATAACAATTAATAATATTCTAACCTCATAATAATGATATATAAAAGATAACATAACCATAACTTTTTAATGACATGCAGAATTAGATAAAAACATTTCAAAATGTTTACAACTATATTGACTACTACGTTGCAAATTACAACCACATTCCCAACTCATGTTATAATAACATAACATTGTGGACTTCAAAAACATATAATTCTCTATTTTTTGTTGCAGAATTAAGTTTGCAACCTTCTTCTGCCAGGTGTAATCCTTCTGCCGATCTTCCTCTTCGTGAGAGATCCAGGTCTCCTTCTGGTAATCGTCGCTCTTCTCTCATATTTGGATTCAAACTTGAAGAACTCAAATTTATTCGACTTGTGCCCAACAAGAATCCGAACCGGACTTTCGAACTTCGAAGATACGCTTTTGCGCCTGATAAACCACTTCGACTGAAAACAAGATATAAACAGGATAAGCCCATTCCAACCGAAGAACAAATTGTATTATCAGCGTCCAATGGAGACGTCTTTGCAATACTGGAAAAATTACAGAGACAGATGATTTTTCGTGCAATATATATTCCTCTTACCGAACCTGTCATTTATGGGGGTGGAAAACGGGCAAAAATAAACATCGACAGCGGCGTGGTAGAAGAAATGACCCCAGCAGAAATAGCGGAGTGTCCAGCAAGCAGCAATTACCCAATAAAAAAGAATTTTAGTATATTTCGTGTTTGAAACACAATTCTTTATACCGTTAGTTAGTTAGTTGTAGAGTAGGCGGGGGCCCGTGAGATCCCACCCCTGGCGCTCAAGCTATAAAGCCTATTGTGCCTATTCTTTTAAGATAATTAAAGAATTTTATTTTTCTATTCTTTTTATATTTTTCAAATTGTTGTCAATCAGAAATTTGTTTGTCAAGTGAAGACATCATTTCTGTTTTGAGGAACATTAATTTTTATTGAAAGAAAAACATTTGATTGGACTTATGTGGTATTACATTTCATTGATTCAAGTAATTTTTTATCTCAATGCAGAATTTTCGATTTTTTTTCGGAATTTTTTAAGGGGGAAACCGTGAGAAAACTGTGAACTAAAACCGAAAAAAATAATTTAGTACAGAATTGGAAGGACAAAAGAAGAAAGTGTTGACAAGTATATTTTAGTATGCTTCTGAGAATTGAAATTTTATATTATCGTATGGCTTAACGGAGAAAAAACGTGTATTCACAAACAAAGTTCCAAAGATAGAAAGCTCTTTTAATAATGATATTGTATTATTACCGGTTCATTTTCTCACATCACAGGCTGCGAAATTGTGATTTTAATTCATGTTATTCAATATTTATTAATAAATGTTTAATGGTTTAATGGTTCTCATACATGTTTTTTGAGGAAATTGACCCAACATTGATTTGAATAAGGGCCCGTATGGAAATTGCCAAATGTTTGCCCCATTACAAGTTTGGCCCCAACTTCGAAAATTATTTTATGGCTACAACAGGGTTGATATCTCAAATCTAGTTTAAACCAGCTCAGATGTTTCATAGCTCTTGATTGCAGCGCCATGAACTTGGCTGTGCATCTGTTTTCAGTCGAGCTCCATCTTTAACCTTTTGAACACAAGTAGATGACAAGTAGTGAAAAGCACTCGTCGCGTTCGGAGACATCGAGCATTTTTTCCTTATTTCGGAACAGTCTTCACCAATTCCAAAGATTGGGATGGCAATCGAAAGATGAGGCGGGCGATGAATTATCCGGTTCAGGAATAAGATTTTTCTTAAAATGTTCAGCTACTTGAAATGTTTCTTTTAAATAAACAATTTTTTCTTTATAAATTTTAAACTAATTTTTTAATTTCTAACAATAATTTTCAATTTTAATGTGGCTGGGACTAGAAAAGATAATAAAGCCGAATTGGGGCCAAGCTGTTTGGTAAGTTAGGCTCTGGCCTGGTTAGGCGTTTCATTTGTGGTTTGGTCCTGTCTAAATCCCACATTTGGGGCCAAGTTTTTCCTATTATGGGCCCAGATAGCGCCAGGACAAATTTTCCACACGGGGGTAGCGTCTATTCAGAAATAATTCAGCTTGGGCGTAAACTTTCGTGTTATCTTCATATTGTGATTTCGATTTTACGCAGTGTTGTTTCGCTCTCCTGGAAAAATCCGATTTTGCTGGTTATCTAGTTCTGTACTCCGTCTCTTCTCCCCATACTTCCGCCTCCTGGTCGATTCGGCTTCGCTGAAAACCAGGTAAGTGAACATCCACCAAGTGATTCAGCGTTACTTCTTCATCTTCAGCAAACTCACCGTTAGCAAGCCTCATTAGCCCAAGCAGAGCTTCCGGGTTTTTCACCAGGACCTTATAAAGCCTCTCTGTTTCCAGAATATCGTTCGATTCCTTGCAAAAGCACCTCCGACCTTCTGTTTATACTGTCCTATATTTTTATTGTATTCATACTGGGCCGTCTCATAGATGTCCCAGTCTGAAGGCAATTTAGTTCTATTTGCCCTGTTGCGCAACGCTGTTGCTTTTTATGGAGTATCTGCAGGTAGGTGTTCCACCATTCTGCTCCTTTCCTAGACCTGATTGTGCTCGTAGGATTCTCATATGATGTAGTGAAACGCCTTCGCTAAAAGCCCCTGATGGGCTTCAACTCATCAATAGTTCCATAGCTTGTGGGGAACTTCACAAGCTTACATTTGAAGTCCTCTTTATATGTATGGGTCTGAAGTGTAGTTCTGGTGTTTCTGCTCTTTGAAACCATCGGTTTTCCTAAGGTTGACCGAAACAAAATATATTTTTGGTCCAAGAGAGACTCCTCATTGGAGACTCTCCAGCCCACTACCTTGCTCCTCAGTTCATCCGAGCATAGAGTCAAATCGAGAACCTCACTTCTGTTTTCAATTTGGAATGTGGGAGTGTCACTCCTATTCAAAATCTCCAGCTCAGTACTTGCTAGGTATTCGATTGAATATCTCCCTCTGTCATTGATGTTTTTGCTCCCCCTCACCCTATGCTGGGAGTTTACATCATAGCTCAACAGCAGAGGAATCCTGTTCTGCTGGAAGTGACGAATTAGAGTCTCCACCTCTTTGGGAGGCGGAAGTCCCTTAGCATCGCCTGGGAAATAAGCCGAGGCAATAACCATCTCCAGCCTTTCTCCATTTCCGCCCCAAAGCCTCATCTCAATAACGGAAAAATCCCTAGAGCGTAGCTCATCGCATCCATACCCTTGACTGCTATGCAACCTTGGCATTTTTTCGCGCGGTCCCTTATGTATGTTGCACACCCTGATAAGTCACTAATCTTATCTCTGTGTAACTAGGGTTCTTGCATTAGGGCAAACGCTGTCTGTACGACTGACATGCATCTGGCTAGAACCGCTGAAGCTTCTTCACTGAGGTGCAAATTAATCTGCATCGTTGAAATTCCCGTCCCAGCCATTGAGAGGTTAATTCAGGGCACCAGTGGACGTTTCTGGACTTCCTACGGATCCCAGTTGGGTCACCCGGAAGATAACCTTGGCCAGCCTCAGATAGGGTTCGTAGCCCAGTCCCGGAAGGGCTCTGATTGAGGATTCGGGAAGACCAACAACTAGAATCCAGCCTCTCACCTCCTTCCTGGATCCCCGCCTGTCAGAATGAACCTTTCAAGAATCGGTTCAGAGATTCGGCTTCTGGAAGCTCAGGAACCTCAGAACGGTCGACGGATCCTCGGAGTTGCCAGGAAACAGTTTGATCGGTCTACAGTACCTTTGTAGATATTCCGTCCCCTTGACATCCAGGTTTAGTCCCTCTTTAGGCATAAACGTTGAAGTTCTTTTTACTTTCCAGTACCGCGACCAGATGTCTGCAGCCATGAAGATTTTGTTGAATCTGGAGGCGCGCCCCTCGCAGGGTAACGTGTCGATCGCTTCAGAGATTTCCTTTCTCAGCCTGTCCAACTTCTCGAGAGCTAGACAGGTTTGAATATAACCCGATGCAACGACAACTCTCACCAGGGCGTTGTTAGCCATCTGCGCAAAATTGAGGATCTGAGGTTCTGACGCTTCTCTTTTCCTCCTGTTTCTTCCCCTTCCCCGAGCGCCTTACCGAGAGTTCTCCTCTTCTCGTTTCGTTATACTCGCTCTTCAGCGTCTTTTGGGGCCGTTCGGCTTCGTCCGCCCAGCAGCCGAGGAGACTCGACCCCTCTGCACACCGCGCTCGCTGCATGGTCCCAACGAAGGTGGTAAGAGAGGGGATCACGAACTGACAGATTTTTACTCTTTTACTCTCGCGTTGAACATCCCTGCTCTAAGTATCCAGGGCCTTCTGCAGTTCCAGCTCTTTGTTTAAAGAAGTTTCTCTGAAGTCCTTCTTCCTCTTTCTTATGAGAAAAAGCCTGAGGAATTGCTACAGGTGAAGTTACCGCAGCCACTACCCTCTGTGGGGTGCCTTGGCTGCTGTTTTTGAGCCGCGCTTTGCAGTCTCTCTCTCTCTCTCTCTTCGTGCTTCGCTACATTGCCTCTATCTTACGGAGAGTTTAGCTACCTCAGGATTGCTCCTGGTGGACTGTTTCCTAAGTTGCCTTCCACCTTCAGTGGTGAGTTAGAAGAGGGTCCCGGAACGGGCCTCTCATTTTTTTTGTTTTTCTTTTATTTATGTGTTTCGCTCATTCCGGTCCCACAAGAAGCTAGGGAAAAAGGGAACACCTCCCGCAGAGCTCCATTTGTAGGGGCGGGCCTTCATACTATGGAATTCGACCTGGTGACCAAAAGTCACCCTGGTGCCATTCAGCCCTTGATACGCCGATCACATCGTAGCTTGGGAGCATGTGAACTCACGCCATCGATATTCCAGAAGGAATATTCTTCTCCCCTGGAAGGATCGCTCCTTAGTTTGAGTCCCACCGACTAGAGTGCGTCAGTTCCCTAGAGTAGCTACACCCCGCGATGCAGCCTATCTGGTTCACCTTTTCCAGATTTATAGTCCAGTGGGACCCGTAAGCTCTCCCATCCGCTACAAGGTCCCGCGATCCCTAGGAAAAGAGCTGTTACGCTAAACTGCTCCCTATTAACAAAGTGGTTTTCACACTGAGTAAGTTTTCATAAAGTAAGCCATCTCCAAACTGCGCACGCGCGACAATTTTTCGCACATATTCCGCTCAAGTATGGTCCTTGAAGCATAATTTAGAAGCTTGAGAACGTCAAAATTTTAGATAGGTATTGCAGAAAGAAATGTTGAAGCTTCCATTTTATTTCATCGAATTTGAAAAAAACTCGGATTTTTTTCTCGTTTAAAACACACATCCTGCTCTTGTTAAAACTCTGTATTATTTCGCAGTTTTTAAAGGAGTAGGCGGAAGGACTAGGTCTGTAAACGACTAGTAACAGTATTGTTTTAATTTACAATAAGAATTTTATTGCAGGGCGTGAAAGAAAAATTTGTTATTGCATATATTTTAATATCAGCATCCCCCCTCCCCCCCCCTTCTACTCTACATAAATAAAAACAACTTTGCAAAATTTACTTCCGATAAAAAATAAAATTTTTCGATTGATCTGGTGAAAACTGCGTGGAAAACCAGACAAAACAATGCTTTTCTTGATTAACTACGAAATTAATAATTGTATTAATAAAATGTGTCCAAATAAATTTAATATTTTCCTATAAAATACATTTATTTTGTTACAATAATGTTTTTTTTCAAAATATTTCTGGTCTAGAAGAATTGAAAAAGTGAGAAAACAGCAAGAACAATGTTGTGGGTATTTTTCAAAATCAGTGGGCATTTCTAACTAATCTTTTCGATTCTCAGAAATCCTTTCGGGTATCTTTTATTGAGTAGTTTTCGTTTTTATACAATATTCTGCAAAAAGTAATTTTAATAAATAGAAATTTTGATATTCTTCTTAATGTGTAGAGATTTTTTTTTTCAAATGAGTAGGAAGAACTAAAATCTCTTTTATAGGGAAATGCAAATTACAGGAAATTATAATTATTATCTATAACCTTTACGGATTTTACACTTTTTGTCTTTTTTTCGGGGTGTCCAACGATTCTTAGGAACGTAATTTAAGGTATTTTCCAGGTTTTCCGGGTCAGAAATCAAGTTTTTCCAGGTCTACTTTTCTATAACATACAATTTCATTTTTTTTTACCAATAATTTTTAAAGAAAGCAGACCCATAAATAAACAAATTCTTAATTTTCAGCGAACATAAATCTTCTTCAAAATCCATGACATTTTTAAAATCCTTGTGAAATCTTTGAAATCTTCGTAAATTCGTTCAAATCTCTTGTAGTACTTAACATCTTTGTGAAATCTTGAAACTTCTGTGAAATCTTTAGAATCTGTAAAATCCTTAAAGTCTTTGAAAGTTTTTTGCTTTTTTTTTTAAATATTTTGAAATTTTTGTGAAATATCGTGAATATTTGTGGAAGATTTCTTCACTATTTGCTAGTGACTTCTTTTCTGTTCGTTTAAAATCATTGAAATCTTTTTGAAACTTCTTAAATTTGTTGAAACCTTTTGAACTAGTTTTAACATGTTTGAAATCTTCAAGATCTGATGTACTGTACCCCTTTTAAAATCTTTGGAATTCGTGTATTCTTTTGAAATCCTTATGAAACTTAAAAAAAATCTTAGAAATATTTGTGAAAACTTTCAGAAATCTTTTGTATTCATTTCGAAATCATAAAAAAGTTGATATGTGTGAAATCTTTCGAAATGTAAGCAATCTGGTTTATTATTAACCTTTTGGAATGTTTTGAATGTTTCAAAATTTTTTGGAAATATTCGGAATCTTCGTGAAGTATTTGAAATCTGATGTACACGCTTTTTTCAAATCTTTGAAATTCTTGCAATCTTTATTAAATGTTCGGAATCTTTGAGAGATTTTTGTGAAATCTTTGTCAAATCTTTTGCTGTATTTTTGAATTTTTTTTAGATTGTTGGTTGTGAAATCCTTTTTATTAATTGAAATCAATGGATAATTTGAAACCTCTTCAAATAGTTTCAAATCTTCGAAATATTTTCAAATCTTTAAAATATTTTGAAACCATCCAAAATATTTAGTAATGTTTTGTAATCTGGTGTACACTGAAAAACGAAGTGGTGAAATCTTAGAAGAAACCGCTGTATGGCCATATCACGAAAGAATTTATACTTTAACTTTAACATTATAAATCATAAGTAACAAAACTTTTTAGTAACACGATTTTTCCTAAACGAGATGTTCCTTCCATAATAGATGGAAAGATTTTAAATACTTTTCGCATTTTAATGAAATAACCGTTTTGGTAGAAAAAACGAAATATAATTTAAGCTTCTCGGGAAAAAATTCAAGGAGATTTTCAGATTTTCACAGTTCTCAAGGTCGCTCGACTCCCTCTTTTTTAGCATACTGTGCTATTTCATCGTAGTTTTAATATTTCTTAAAAAAGTATGAAAAATTTACCCTATTCTGTATCTAAAAATCTGTATTACTGTATCTGTATTCCAAAAAGTCCTTTACACTTTACATCTGAAGTACAGAATATTAACATGTAATAATCTCAACAACAACAAATTTCAGGCAGTTCAGAGAAAAATTTTGTATTTCAATTTTCAAAGAAAGATTTTAGCAAATTTGAAGCAAAAACTAATGAAATAGGGTCCACTAGTCAGTGAAATAAAGAATTTACTTTGTTGGCCCTTTTTCGATTTTCCTCGATGAAGGTTGTTCTGATGAAGACGTTAATAAAAGAAGATGTATCACAGAGAGATTCACAACTTTTAATTAAAGAATTTTTCAGCGCAAGCATAATATTGAAGAGAAAAATGGATTTTCGGGTTGCCCAAGCAATCATAATAGAATCAATCAGATTTTTTTTTTTTGGAGCATATTTTAGGCAGTTGCTTTTTATGTAGAAAAGAAAAGATAGCAGCCGAGGTTCCTTTAATTTCGGAAAATTTTATTCTACTTTACGCGTATAATTTAGTATAATATAATATAATATAATCATATATAATAGATTAAATAAATTTCAAAATGATTGTATCATTCAACGAAACTGATTTCGGACCTCTCATACGGAAACGGTATAAATGTAATGATGCCTAACGTGGCGCATAACCACTGGCCTAACAGAGAGGGATTGGATTGTATAAAACATCCTACTATTATCCAATAATGTATATCATGCTCTCCTCAAACAGCGGTTATCATATAAGATCTTTTAGAATTTACAAAGCGTTTAAAGAACAATAAAAAGTTTTCTTCTTATTTAGAATGTTCTCAATTGTTCATTTTTCTATTCCAATGGTAGGTAGTTGATTACAATTTTCAACGATCAGAATAACAAAAAAATAGTGTTATTTTTCATACTATAATATGTATCAAGACTTAACACTGTTGAAACCATCTTATATAATCTCACAAAAAAACCGTAATTTGATTTAACCAGGGATTTGCACCAGAAATTTCTTATATGATCTCTTAAATATCTAAATAAAATTTTCAGATGATAATTTTTTCAGATTGTACAAGGATTTATCAGACAAAATTATTTTTTGAAAAATTTTTCTCATAAAACGAATATTTTATTAGACTGTACTTGATTTTTTTTTCTTTCAAATATAAGAATTTTTAAGTGTATTATATTATACTTCATCTCACTTGATTTTATAAAGTCAATGCAACTAATTTCGAAAAGAGATTTTATCAGTTATTGAGAGTGCATATTACTAAATTTTTTATAGTATTCGAAGAGGTTTTTCTGTATCATTCAAATCATATTTTTCTAGATTTTGCAGGTTTTTTCTGAAATATCTTTGCTTAACATAATTCAGGGATTTTTATTGGTACAATATTATATAAGATTGTATCTGTTTTCTACAAGTTTATTAGTATGATTCACGAATGAGATCTTACTTGTTATTTTCAATCAATAATACTGGAATTTTTAATATATTTAATTTTTTTTAATAGTTAACTTTTTTATGATTTTATAAGTATTTTCAAATGAAAAAATGGTTCCATATTAATCAAGTTAAAAACACTATCACTATATTCTCAAAAAAAATCTCGTTTAACCGTGTATAACTCAATTCCCATAAAAATCAGGATGAAACTTGTAAAATATTCCAACTGTTATCATATTTCTTGTCTTGATAAAGGCAGGCAAAATTATATTTTCAGATTGTGATATAAAACCTTAAAATATGCTAGTATTAACTTGTGAGTGCAAGTTATCTGTCCATCGTATACTACAAGAAGATGAAATACCAAATTTAAAAAGCAAAGTATATTACTAATTGAAATCTGCTACAACCGTGTAAAACTAAACTCTCATAAAATGCATAATGAAACTGATAAAATGTTTTACGATGTGTACGTTTATTTTGGTTAAATCAGACAAATATTGGTGATGTCAATTTGTGATTTAAAAAATACAAGTAATGTTAAATTTCATTTGTAGACAAGAACCAAAGTTATATTTTTTTGAAAAACAGCCACACTGATCCAAAATCTTACTAATAAAATTCGTGTAAAATCTGTTTAAAAAACTGCAGTATAAGGCAGGTTAAGACTGATAAAGTTTAATTTTAGATGTAAAGTTGAGTTTAAGATTTTAAATACTTGTAAATTCTTGTAAAAAATTGCAAACATCATGTACTTACAAGGCTTTGTGCATCGGCCATGCTGTGCAACTTTTTTTAGAGTAAATTTTGAGTTGTTTCTTGCCTTTTTTCCCCTTTTCTGCCCTTTCCGCTTTTGCAACAGCACTTTGTGACGGTCCGTCAATTTCTGAAGCTGACTCTAGTTTGCTGTTTGGCGGACAACGAATTCGTTCACTCATTATTAAGCTTTGTAACTCTTTTTCACTTTCTAAAAAAATAATTTTTTTTCAGATGACACGCTTTTTTAAGTACGATTTACACTGATCACTAAATATCACCTTACCAGCTCTTAATAGAATTTGTGCATCTCTGGTTGTATTTTCACCTACCACCTTAGATTTGTTTTCTTTTTTAAAAACGTCCACAAAATTCGGCACTTTTGCGCTTGCACCTCGAGAACGATCCGTTATTCTTTCAAAATGCTGCAACGTGATTGGTTTTGACACGCCGCGGCTAGTGGGAGGGGGTACTTCAATTCGCGGAAATACTTCCTCTCCAGTTTCTTATTGTGAGGCCGAACGTGTTTACATCACTCTACTCTTTCTTTCTATAATTATCCTTCTTTCTTTATTAAAGTTTAAGTCAGTATAGAGAATTCGCAGAAAAATTGTCTGTTGGAAAATAATATCAACGACTCGACATATTTGTGCGTGTCGACATATTTAACGATTCAGAATCTTATTTAGTATAGGTACAAAATAAACCTGACTGTAAGAGATTATCTCTTTACTCTCTTTAATCTTGTTATTTAAATTTCTTATTGAGAAATAAGTATGAATTAAAATTGAAATAGAATTTGGTTATGTATATTTTTTTAAATAATGGAGATTAATATAAAATTGTTATTAAAAAGTTTGGTATAGAATTTTTTTAAGAACTTAGAAAACTGTATGATAGATAAAAAGAATGGTTTTTAAAATTATAAAAATATGCTTTCAAATCTAGTAAGATTTTTTCTAAAAATCACCATTGAAAACCCATGAATTTGTATTTATGTAAGTGAAAAAATTTCAAAATAGTTTCGTAAAAATAATAAAATTTTAAAGAAATAAAATATTATAAATATTAACGAGTAAATAGTTAAATTTTTAGGGAATTTGCACCAGAAATTTCTAGAAAAATCTAGTTTAATGTTGCACTTCAAATTCAAATTTATTGCGCGTTAGTTCTTTTATAATCTAATCTATATATGTACCCGACTTCACCTATACATTCTGGTAAAGTTTTTTATTAGAGAAAACAATAATAATATTATAAAAGTTTTATTATAAAAATCTTATTTATTCTTAAAAGTGAACTTCTTTCCAAGTGACCACAAATACTTATTGAAACAAGTAAGATTCAAAATGGTGAATACTTATAAAAACATACAAACATTACACCATATAAAATCTTTTAAATGTTTCAATGGTTTTCTCTGGTAAATTCTCAAATAATTTAAGTGTCAATTCATAAAGAAAAAATTTTATCAGAAAATTCTCTTCAAAACCTACACAAAATTTTAACGTTGAAAGTTTCCGATAGAAACTAGTACAAATTTTATTGGATACAATTTTTTTCTGATAAAACTTTGTTAAATTTTATAAGATTCTATAAGTTTTTATAAGATGGTTTTAACATAAGTCACTTCAAAATTAACGCTTTTGCAAAAAGGGTTGATAAAATCGAAAGAAAACATGTTTTAGAAACAAATTATATGTTGAAATTGTTTATTCAAAAAACTGATATGGATTTCAATGTTTCAGCTTACATTTGAGGTCAAAACTGCAATTCTTAACTAATCCTCACAGTCAAGGGCTGATTTTGTTCCTTCAGGATTGGATAAAAACTTTCATCTTTTCTCGTCGATTTTTATCAATCATTATAAAGGTAAGATGAATTATATAACGTTCTGAGGTTCGCAATGTTCATGAAGGAAAATATATATAATTTTTTTTTATTGCGGAAATAAAGTCTTAGCAATAAAATAAAGTAATCGATCATTTTATGCGATGATCATGGTTTTTGGATTTTGCTCCACAACTTGTTTGTATTTGATGTCGGACAAGAGCAAACAAAATTTTTTAGAATTATTTTAATTTTCCTTTTGACGCTCGATTTTCAGATTTCATTCACAAATTACATTTATTTGATGTCGGACAACATCAAAAAAAGTTATATCCCAATATTCCGACCGGAAGACTGCCAATGGAAGAAAAAGTTTGCATTAAAAAAATTTGTTAAAAATAATAAAATTTAACTTTCCTTTTAACGCTCGGCTTTTTCAATATATGTTTAACAAAACAAATGAAAAATTTATATTAAAAGAGGTAAATTTTCAAACTAAAAAGTGAAATTTTCAACAGAATGGTTGATTTTCCAATTAAAAATATAAATTATCAACCAAAAACGCTGATTCTCCCCAAAAAAAGAGAATTTTTTTAACAAACCACATGAATCGTCGACCAAGTAGTTGAATTTTCAACAAAAAAAGATGATTTTTTAACAAACTAATTAAATCGTCAACCGGAAGAGAATAATTTTGGAGTGCAAAGTTACATTTTGAACCAAAATGATACAAATTTCTGTCAGAAAGGTGAAATTTTCAAACCAAATGATGGTGCGTTCTCTGATGATAAATTTGAACAAAGTTCGCGAATTTCGCGAAAGATGGCCCTGCGAAGGTACAGTTCACTGATAACTCAATAAGTTTGAAAGTCACTTTCATATTTAATGAAAGTGATTTAATTGAAAAATAGTAGTCTTGCGCGTGCCAAGGCGCGCGTCTATTAATATTTTGTTTGTATGAAAAAGAATAAACCAAACATCTATTTTTTCTATATTATTTATATTTAATTATTGTTACAAATTTTTATTTGTGCATTTTTATTTATCGTAAATGATGCACGTTATTACGAAAAAGTAAAATGTATTTTAGTATAACTTTTTAATACATGAACATTTTTGTGCGAACATTTTTATCGTATCTATTGTTTACGTAAAAATGATAATATTCTTTTATTAGAAGAAGAAAATTATCCTGTCGATAGAACTTTACAGGCCTTTATAAACGTTACCAATTGAATATTCCTTAGAATTTTTTTTAATAATCTTAAAAATTTCAAATCCTTTAAAATCTTTGGAAATCAATTGAAAAATGTTAAGGCTCTTGAAAATGTTTTAGATCTTTCAAAATACCATAAAATAATTTCAATCGTATGGGCAACCTAAATGTACTGAAATCAATTTAAAAATTCTTAGGATACTTTAAACTACCCTAAGATATTTAAAATCATTCAGTATAGTTTAGAATTCCTAAAATTATTTTAAGCTCAAAATTACCATTTTTTGAAATTCTTCAAAATTATTAAAATCTCTTGGAAATGCCTTGGAGTCTTTTCAAATTCCTTAAATATTTATTTTGATTATTTAAAAATTACTTGAAAGTTGCAACTTTTTAAAGCTTTCGAAAATGCTTTGGAATCTTTTAAATTACTCTAGAATGTTGCAAATCCTCTGAAATGAATGGGTGTACTGAAATCAAATGAAAAATCCTCGAAATCTTCAAGAAACATCTAAAAGTTTTCAAATCCTTTAAATCTTTTTGAAATCCCTTCAAATTGTTCAAATCTTTTGAAAATACCTTGGATTCTTTTGAAATACCCTAAAATATTCCTAATCTTGAAAAATTCCTCCAAAAATCCTTCGAATCAATTAAATTACTAACATCAGTTAGCATCACTGATTTCAAATGCAGTACCACACACAGACACACACTACTGTTGAGCGGAGCGTATATGAGTGGCCTACGGTAAGCAAGCGTTACCAAGCGTTACTCTCGAAAATCGTCAGATTCGAAGACGACAATATCGTTTAGAGATTTCTTAATAAGGATTAATTTTTCTGACTAAAAATGTCACCATTCCATTTTTTTCCAAAAAATATCTTTTCCATTCAAAAATTCAGCTATTCATTTTTTAATTTATATTATGTATTGAAAATTATGTAGAACTGTATACTTCTTTGTTTGTATTTTATACTGTTCGATTCCTTCTTGAAATTTTTTATTTTCAACAATAACAATCAAATGCGAAAAACACTGACATAATTTAGAATTGTTAAAAGATTTTAATCTTGTTCAAATTATAATGCTTTTTGTTTCAAAATACCAATTTATGGTCTGTAAAGGTAACAGAACCCAAAATAGTTCAAAGTTATAAATCCTCTTTGAAATTATTTTTTTTTTGTATTTCAGATACGGATCTAGATTAAAAAACACTTGTTTGATTAACATTTTTTTTTTATTTTAATTCTTGTTCAAATTATAATGATTTTTGATTCAGAATACGCAAAATACCAATTTTTTATGCAACATGCAAGAAATATAATTCATGGTTGGTATTTTGATCAAAAAAGATTTGAGTTTTGAATAAGAAATCGTTGTATCCATGAACAAAAACATTTTCAACAAAATAGTTTAATCCTCGACCAAAAAAAAAAGATTGGTCAACCAAGAAGATTAATTTTCTGCAAAAAGGCGAATTCTCAACTGAACGAGTGAATTTTCAACAAAGTACTTTAAATTTAAAGCAAGTAGTTGAAATTTTTATCACGCAACAGTCAAATTTATCCAAAAAGATGAGGTTTTAGGAACATTTTTTAATCCTGACTCAAATACGATTTTAATTTCAAACCAAATAGTTGCAATTTTATTTTTTTTTTAAGATGAGATTTATACTAATAGAGGCCAACTTTGGAATGTTTGGAAATGTTTTTGAATATTCTCTTGGAGTAGATTACAAGAAATAAAATGTAAATAAAATAGAATTTAAATAAATAAGAGTGACAGTAATCAGCTGATAACAGTTGATAATAAAGAAATTATTTATATCAATTGTGACATCTCAGGAAATATAAAATGTTCATGGTATGATTACAATATTGAAGCAGTTTTCTGTGTTAAGTCTAAACTTGACGAATATATTACGCTTGGTAATGACCATTTACAACTCCTAGGCATCTAAGAATTCAAAAAGAATACCGTGAATATATAAGAGTCAGCTCAAAATACTATAGAGTCATTAGCAAACATTCAATCGAATACCACAATGGTGACATTTCCTTTCTCGATTGTGACAATATTGAAATTTCGCATCAAGAACCTATTATAAAAGATGTCTTGCTGAAACGATATATATTGAAAAAGGAGGTAACAAAAGTCTGAGAAAGATTAATGACCTCGATTCATTGTAAAAACTTTGGTTCCAGTTTACTTGAACATAATTTTTTCCCCGTTCTATTATAATACCAAATCGTCTTCTTTTGAAGCCATCGTTCATACGATTTTAAGGTGTTCGTTCGCATAAGAAAATCCGTTGCAGTGCGCTGGAGATATCTCACGAACGTGCCGTCTATGCACGAACGCATAAGAGTGTTCGCACAAGAAAATCAGTTGCAGTGCGCTGGAGACGTCTCACGGACGTGCTATCCGCGACCAATTCATAACGTCAACCAATCGCGTGCAACCTGTCGTGCTGCTACGGTCCGAGCGTAGACGTGCACAAGTACGTCGCTACTACGTCGGACTGTAGCAGCACGGCAGGTTGCACGCGATTGGTTGACGTTATGTGTTCATGTGCAGACGGCACGTCCGTGAGACGTCTCCAGCGCACTGCAACGGATTTTTCTTGTGCGAACACCTTAACGCCAACCAATCGCGTGCAACCTGCCATGCTGCTACGGTCCGTGGCAGCACTTACTCAACTGCTTTGCGAACTAGTATAAGCAGCGACGTTCTTTTGTGCGTCACCGCTCGGACCGCAGCAGCACGACAGGTAGCACGCGATTGGTTGGCGTTATGAGTTTGAGCGCAGAGAGCACGTCCGTGAGACGTCTCCAGCGCACTGCAACGGATTTTCTTGTGCGAACACCTTTACTTCGCTAACTTCAGATTGAAAAGTGATCCGTAGTAGCGAACTAAAATAATGCACAGGAAGTATTATTTGAATTGCTTGAAACTTCATGCTTGAAAGAAAATACAGAAATCTTCAAACATATATGTGGTTGAATTTTGAACCAAAGAAGATGAATGTTCAAACAAACATGATATAGTTAAATTTACAATTAAAAATTAATTTTCCTTAAAAAAACTAATCCTGAACCAAAAAATTATATTTTATACCAAAAAAGAATAATTTTCAATGAAGCATATGAAATTTCAACCAAGTAGTTGCATTTGAACTGAAAAATATAAATGTTCAACCAAACAAGGAATAGTTAAATTTTCAGGTGGAAAAATAATTTTAAAACATTATAACAAAAGAGTTGAATTTCCCAAAAAAAAGAATTTTTAACTAACATAACGCCCCTAAAATCTGATTTTATAGAACACAAATTTTTTAATGAAACTTTTAAAATTCAATATATTTTGTTGTTTTTAATGTACCTAATTTAGGTTTATTTGCAATTAAATAATTAAATTGTCAACAAATAAGTTGATTTTTCAACCAAATTGTTGAGTTTGCAACCTAAAAAGATGAATTTTTAACCAAATAATCAAATTTTAAACAAAAATGAATAAACTTCAACTAGAAACAGTTGCACTTCCAACGAAATAATTGCATTTTTCGGAGAACAGTTTAGTTTTCAACAGAAACGGTGAATATATAAGATGTTATGGTGTTAAGCAGGGTCTAATATATATTATTGAAGATGGAAAGTAATGTAGAACACTGGTCAAAACCAGACCGGTGAATTTTAAATCCGAAACGATGAATTTTCTGTCGAAATAGGCGAGTGTTCAACAAAACAGTTGAATTTGCAACAAAAAATTCTGACTTTTTAACAAAATACTCGAAATTACAAGTTCTTCACAATGATTTTTCATCCGGATAGTCTTATTTTGAAGAAAAATACTGAACTTCAACTAAAAATAGTTGAATTTTTAACACGAAAATTGGAATGCTCGACAAAAATACGAATTCTCAACGAAAAATTAAATAGTTGGAATTTTAACAACAACAACAAAAAAGAATTTTCATAAGAAAAAGTTAAATTTTTAACCAAATAGTTGCATTTTCGAGAGAAAAAATTCAAAAAAAATAGTTGAATTCTTAACCAAATAGTTTGAATTTTAACCTGAAAAGATGAATTCTTAACCAAAACGACGAATTTTCAACAAAGAAAATTAATTTTCTACAAAAAAAAAGATGAATTTTCAACCAAATGAACCAATTTTCGAACAAATAGTATCATAGATTTTCAACCGAATAGTTGAATTTTCTACTGAAGACGTTAAACTTCCATACAAAAATGGAATAGTTAAATTTTCAGTTAAGAACATTAATTTTCGTAGAAAAAAAAAGATTTTCAACAAAATAGTTAAGTCTTCAACCAATATAATAAATTTGAAGGAAAGCAGTTTAATTTTCAATCAAGTAATTGTATTTCCAATCAGGAAGATTTTTAATTTCTACTAAAAAAGATAAATTTACTGAAAAAAAAGGAATTTTCAACCAAAACTGGAACAGTTAAACTTTCAGAAAAAAAATAATGTTAATGCAAAAAAGTCATTTTTGAAACAATAGTTCAATTCTCAACAAATAAAATAAGTTTTTAACGAAGTAGTTCTACGTTCAACTGGAAGGTTGAATTTGAAAACAAAAAATCTGCCCGCTTCGCGGGCACATTCTCATCGCGCGCTTCGCGCGCGGCTCGCTTCGCTCGCTAGTTTGAGCGCGCCCTAGGCGC
>CAKNXH010001056.1:232420-245582 GCA_932178445.1 Andricus quercusramuli
ACGACGACAACGACGACAACGACGACAACGACAGACAAACAGACACCGACGTAAAAACCATTTTTTCTGACTCAGGGGGCCTCAAAACGTCGACATTTGATGAAATCCACGAAAGTCATTTTTCACATAAAATCAATACCTTCTCATTATGATGAGAATGTAAAAAGGTGAATTTTTAATGAAAAATTTGATGTTTGAATTTTTGACTAAAAACGATCAATTTTCAACCTAGAATGGAGTAGTTGAATTTTAAATTCAAAAAATTTATTTTCATATAAAAATAATGTTTTTCAACAAAATAGTTCAATTTTCAGCCAATAAGATGATTTTTCATTAAAGTTTCTTTAGATAACAACTATGTAATCAATGAAGAGAATACATTTTCTAATAAACAGGAAATGAATGTACAAAAAAAAAACGAATTTTCAATAAAATAGTTCAATTTTTAACCTTTAACCAAATAGTTTAACTTTCAACATACAAAGATGAATTCTTCCCCAAAAAGACGAATTATCAACAAGAAAATAATAATTTTCTACCAAAAAAGATGAATTTCCAACAAAATACACCAATTTACAGACAAATAATTTAATTTTTAACTAAAAATGATTAATTTTCAGTAAAATAGATTTGAACTAAATTTATGAATCTGCCATTCTGCAACCAAAGAATGAATGTTTTCTTTTTGTCATTGGCAAGCAGACTTTTCCTAATATACTTCATAGCTAACCTATAAGATCAATCATTCAATGATTCTCATATTATATATCGTGCGTCTGATGAAGGAAACGACACGTTACCAAAGCGTTCAACAAGCAAACCAATTTCTAGAACGAAAGTCTGGACGTGTCGCTTGGGAATTGAAAAAATATTGTTTTTCCTAATACCCAGAAAATTTGTCATTCATCCATCCCGGATGTAAAAAAAACTTGGAATCAGCATTCCTCCATAATTTACAAAGAATATTGTTACATGCTTCAAAACAAAACAGCGTCGACAACAGGGAGAAGCTTTTGTTTAATATTGCGGAGTCTTCCGAATTGAACAATTTCGTATCTAATTTAGATTGGTACTCATTTCGGTGATTTTCTGGAAAAATATTGTACGTTTTTGCGATGACGGTTGTTTTGTCAAATGAACTGTTATGTACTGTTTCGATATGATGCTCAGCTAGTGCTTATTGCCTGAAATTTTTCAGCCTGACTTTACTCTCACGTTCCTCCACATGTTGGCTCACCGCTCTCCCGGTTTCTCCAACATAGACTTAGCCAAACGAACAAGAGATTTTATATACTTCCGGATCACTAGAGGTGCCTTCTTATCTTCATGGTTCTTTATAAGTTATTCTATTTTCTCAAATACTTTGAATATGGTTTAAATTTTTTGTTTGTTAAGAATTCTTCCTATTTGTTCGGTGATACCTCGAATGTAGGATAGGATGGTGGTCGTAGTTTTGCACACGATCGAAACCCGAAAAGGCTTTAAATATCAAATTCATTATAATGAATCATAGTAAAAGCATTAGGTCTGTTTTCGCAAGGATTATTATAAGTTTTGCGTCAACTTATAATAAACTGGAATTTCACCGGATTAAATTTAAAAAACTTGAAGTAATTAGAGGTGTCGATGGGTGGGCAACCCTTCAGCTGGCCAGGTTTATACCGAGAGTCGGTTGAATCACGCAAAAGCGTAAGGTGATATTCCTGAATGGGAGGACCGGAAGCCAAACCATTCTCGTAAAGGAGAATACATGGTCACGTTGGACAGCACCGACTACCGGTTACCGGTTCACGCAGGATATTCCATGGTCGGCGGTGCATCCGGGATTGGTAATGAAATACAGTAACACAATATCCTCGATGGTATGGTGTGCCATTACACGCAAGTGCCCGCCTGCATGTCTCCAAGAGTATCACCTACCAAACGAATTAAATCTTTCATCAAGAAGCCTACAGGTTATTCCTCACAGGGGAAAGGTTAAATTTCCGAATCACCGCAACATTCAACGACCGTTTTTTCCCCCTTCGAAATTAGAGTATCTCTTAGTCTCAAAGGTCATAGGTCAAACTCACAAATGGTATAGTCTCTTTTTTTTCTCAATAGGGCGATGCCACGCTGAAAACACCAGTTCTCGTAAGATCACTGAAGTTAAGCAGAGTTGGGCGCGGTTAGTACTTGGATGGGGGACCGTTCGGTAATACTGCGTGCTGTTGGCCCATCGAGGATGTGGTGGGCCCATACTGGTAGTAAATATCCACCCCCAAACACACACACACACTTAACATACTGTAACATTTTTTGTATTATGTTTAAAAAAATAATATAGGTTTTTTAAATAAAAAAGAAGGTTTTTTTAAGATGAATACAAATATTGAGATTACTGACAAGTAAAGAAGTATTATCAGTTTGTTTTTAAATTTATATAAATATAATTTTTATAAGATGCTTGAGAAAATTAAAAAAGATTTTTAAATATTTCAGATGTGTAAAAAAAATCTAGAAGATTTTAAGGACATTTAATATTTAACAGGATCTTACAAAATATTAGGGAAAATTCGAGTCTTTTTAAAAGATATTCAGGACTTTTTGAAGTTTGAAGGAAATCTTGAGAACATTTCTTTCATTCTGAAAAATAAAAATTGTCTTTAAGTCTTTGATAAATTTTCGGAAATGTTTCTATGTTTTAAAATATTTGTAATCTATTCAAAACCTCTTAAGTTCCTCAAAAACAATTTTTTCACTCTCTTGAAACCTTTCAAAATTCTTTGGAAGCTTCTGAAGTTTTCGTTTGCAAACTTTAAAAATCTAGATTTGGTAAAATCTTTTGAAATTTTAAATTCTTTTTGAATCCCTTCAAATTTTACGAAAATTTCTTGAAATAATTCGATTTTTTCATTGCAAAGAATAATTTAAAATTTCCCCAAAAAACTTGAAAATATTCTTTTCCTTAATTTTTTCAGAACTTTTAAGCCTTCTAATCTTTTTAAATTTTTTAATTTTTTTCTAAGTTTCCTTTAATTTCTACAAAATCAAAAGAATTGTCTTGAAATCATTCAGATTCTTCTTTGCAAATTTTAGGAATCTTTTGAAATATTTTGAAATTTTTTCAAATATTCTCTTTAAATTAATTTTTTAAAATAAAAAATCATTTCAATTCTTCTCAGATACCCAATGATTTTTTTTTAATTTTCATGAAATACAAAAGTTTTAAAATGTCTTTATAAGATTTGATTCTTTTTGAATCGTTTCAAAACTTCTAAATATGTATCTCCTAAACTCATTCAGATTTTTTCTAAAATAATCTAATATGGCAAAATTTAGCTTTAAAATCTTTTACACTCTGTTGAAAAGATTTTAGGAAATAATCAGTAAACTTTTGTAACCTTTCTCAATTTTCTTTCAGAAATCATTACCAAAAATCATTTAAAATTTTCCCATGAATCTCAAGAACATTTTTTTCATTCTTCCAACACCATACCAAATTCAGATTACCTGAAAATTGTTTAAATCCTGGAAAATAAAAAATGTCTTTGATTCTTTGATAAATTTTCGAAAATATTTCTACTCTTTAAAATATTTTTAATCAACTCAAAACCTCTTAAATTCCTTAAAACATTCTTATCTGACTCGAATTTCTCTTAAAGTTTTGAAAAAGCATGATGAATGAAAAAAAAAATGTCCATAAAATCTTCTAAATTTTCCTAGAAATTTAAAGAAAATTGGTTTATTCTCTTGAAACATTTCAACATTCTTTGGAAGCTTCTAAAGTTTTTGTTTGCAATCTTTAAAAATCTATATTTGGCAAAATCTTTTGAAGTTTAAATTTTTTTTGAAACTCTTTAAATCTTACGAATATTCCTTGAAATAATTCAATTTTTTTATTGTAAAGAATCATTTAAAATTACACCAAGAATCTTAAAAATATTCTTTTTCTTAATCTTTTCAGAAGTTCTAAACCTTGTAATCTTTTCAAATTTTCCCATATTTTTCTGAGTTTCTTTTAAATTCTGCAAAATCAAAAAACTAGTCTTGAAATCATTTAGATTCTTCTTTGAAAATTTCAGAAACCTTTTGAAATTTTTGAAAATATTCTCTTCAAATTAATTTTTCAAAATAAAAAATCAATCTGATTTTTTTTAAACCTCATGATTTTTTTTCATTTTCTTGAAACGTTACAAAAGTTTCAAAATATCTTTACAGGTTTTGATTCTTTCTGAATCGCTTCAAAACGTCTGAATATGTAAATGTAAAAATTATTATTTTTTTCTTAAGGATTTAGCTTTTTTCTGAAAAATTCAACTTTTTTGTTTGAATCTAAATATTTTTAATTATGAGATTAAAATGGTTTCACTTGAAGTATCAACTATTATTAAATTTGCTAGAAAATTCTTCTTTTTAGCCTTAAAATTCTACAATTTGGTTAAAATTTTGTTTTGTTTTTCTGTATTAATTTTTTTTCTAATTAAGCTGTTGTGGAAAATTCGTCTATTTCATTTGAAAAATCCTCTTGTGAGGTGAAAATTCATCTTTTTTGGTTGAGGATTTACAAGTAACTATTTGTTTGAATTTTTTTTTTCTTTTTTTGCTTGTTTGAAAACTGATCATCTTTGTTGAAAGTTAATTTTATCGCGATTGAAAATTGATTTTTTTTTAAATTCCCTTTTTTAGTGAAAAACTAATCTTCTGGATCGAAAGTTTGTATATTTGGTTGAAAATTCGTTTTTTTTTGTCGTTGAAAGAATCAATAAATATTTCGGTTAAAAATAAAACTATTTCGTAGAAAATTTGGTAGAATTCAAATATTTTTTATTTCAAATTCTTCTTCTTTTAATTGAAAATTTAACTATTCCATTTAAGGAAGAAAACTTAAAAATTAATTATTTCTGGTAGAAATTGCATATTTTTGGTTTAAAAATGAAATTTTTTGCTTAAAAATTATTCTGTTTTGGTTAAAAATGCAACTATTTGGTTAATAAGTTATCTATTTGATTGGAAATACTTTTTTTTCCAAATCAATAACTTTTTTGGTCCAAAAAGCAATTGTTTGGTTAAAAATTGCTTATCCAGGAAAGAGCTACAAATTCATCTTCAGTATTTCTTTGGATAGGACGCGTAGTTTTTGTTTTAATCGTAAAAAATAACTTTAAAGATAAAAAAATTAAATTTTTTGGGAAACGACACAGGATACGAAAAAAAAATGAATGGACAAAAGTTGTGCCCCGAAAAGGATTTGACAATTTTTGTATTGATATTTTCTTACACATGACGAGTCGATTTTTTTTAATCATAAAAATTAAGATCAGAAATAAAGAAATTAAATTTTTGGGAAAACGACAAAAGCTACAGAAACATTTGAAAATGAACAAATGTAATTTATGGAAGAACGCCACAATTTGCAATAAAATGTTTAATATCAATTTTTTCAAATAGGGTGCGCACTTTTTTACTAATAAGGACCAGACAATGAAAATATTTTTGTTTCAATACCAATGCGTATTCAGAATTGTAATAAAATAAAATTTTTGAAATGTTGAAAATGTCTTCATTTTTAGTCTTTTTACGATCGGAAGAGAACCTACCTACCCTATACAAAAAAGTTTAATAACAAATTTGTAGATTCTGTTTGGGTAAACAACTTTCGTCTATCAATTTTTTTTCTTGAATTTTGTGCCATTTTTGGAAAAAAATTATTTTTTATCAATAAAAATATAATTTTGAAACAATTAAAACAAATTAAAACAAATTTAAACAATTAAAAGACTGTGCGTTTCATCGAACAATGATTATCAACACATTTATACCTATGTTATTTGGGTGTAAAACTTTTGTTGATACATTTTTTGCGTACCTTGCGTCGTTCGTTCAAAAAAAATTCATTTTTTTATATTTAATGTTGTTTATTTTATTACAAAGAAAAAAACAAAAACTGCGCATTCTATCAAAAAGTGATTGATAACAAATTTTTAAATCTTTTTTGACCGCAAAATGGAATTTTTGATACTTCATTATTTTACGTGAGATAAAAATTTTAATTTTACATTTTCCGAAAAATGCAAATTGTTGACCTCATAATCTTGTAAGGTGTTCGAAAAGTAACTTTGTTCTTTTCCTGACTTTTTTCATGTCGTGCGTTTTTTGTCTTTAAATGTTCACATTCGTTTTCTTTTTTTTCAATTTTGTCAATCGTGTAACTTTTGTAATTTTTTTTTTTATCAAAAAAAGTCGTTAAAATTCATTATTTAAAAGGGTCTCAAAAATCTTGAAAATGCTCTAACTTTTTGAATTCTTATCGGTGAATTTTTTCGAAAACTATCGTGCTAAGAGACCAAAAATCTCCAGACACAAAAACACACATACAGACATATGGACACATTGGCGAAAATCTGTTTTTCGGATTCAGAAAGTCTCAGAACGTGGACCTTCGACAAAAACGGGGAGAAACAAATTTTACACAAATCTAATACCTTATCTAATGAGAATATAAAAATTGATTGATTTAATTAAATATTTTATAGAATGAATAAAAATAGAAGTTTGTTTGATTCAGAAAAATTTGCATGCATATTTCAAGAAAATAGTTCTTTTGGTTTATGAAATATTTTTTTCTGGGTGCAAAACTAATTAACACTTCAAAAAAGGTATGATTTCTTCCCGAAATGTTTCCTGGAACTAATTAAATTTTGAATTCTCAATCCAGATCATATTCAGCGAACCGTATTTAATAACTACCTGGATAAGACGAATCAGAGCATCGATAGCGACTGTGATTTTAAGAAGTGGAACGATAACACGTAATAATAGCGGAAGGGAGGAAAGGGGTTCGACTATAGTGGTAAAGTTTGATATCGACGAAAATTAATAATCATTTTCAGTTTCGAAGTGTAAAGTAATTATCTCCACCAGTGGAAAGGCAGAGAGAGAGAGAGAGAGGGAGAGGGAGAGAGAGGGAGAGTCTCAATAATAATTCTGAACTTTCGTGGAGGAGCGAGGGCGAGGGTGACCAGACGATTTTACCACGATAACCGCTCTAATTCCGACTTTCGAGAGCCACAAGATGGCAGGCAGACACTAGAGGTCTTTATAAAGAGAATAGAATTATAAATAGAGGAATAGAGGAGAAGCAGGGAAGAATAGAGGAGGTACCACCTCGACCTTTTCCCTGGCTTCCCATTATAGCGGCGACCTGTAAATTGGAGACGCTTTGCGCTGAATCCCCGGCTGAGCAATTGAGCATTGCAAGGTGTTTAACCCCAAAGAATTGTCTTTGCCATTCCGTCGTCACAAGTACCCAGAATAAGAAACATGGCTCACCTGAAAAAGAGCCAAACAAATCGGCGCCAGCTAAAACTAAAAATTTATAAATTTATAAAAGAAATCAGAACAATTGCGTTTTGGGCCAAAAAAGTTTTTGATTCGAAAAAAAGCGTATCTTAAATCAAATACATAAATTATTAACGAATTGTTGCATTTCCAACCAAAACAGATTAATTTTTAAGCAAGAAATTGCATTTGTAACCAAAAATATGCAATTTCTAACAGAAAAAATATCGTGCGTTTTTCGGCTCAAAATGTTGATTTTCTTTTATTTTCAATCGCGTTGTTGAATTTTCTACTGGAAAAGATCAATTTCCAACTGAAAACGAAGTAGTTGAATTTTCAGTTGTCAAATTGAAGGAAAATTTTAGCACCTCCCGGTGAAACTAACGGGTAGGAATTCCTTCCGAACTAATCGGAAATCATCCGAATCATTCCGGAATCTGTATCTGAACCATTCCGGGTTAATTCGAACCAATCCAAAAATATTTCTACATTTCGTTCGACCCAAATCGGTCGAAAATTATTTCGACTCTATCCGGTTCAATCCGAAATTCCAATCCTAATAAATACGAACCATATTTTCAATCTGAATGAATCCGAACACGGATTGACCTGAAACAATTTTCAATCCTGATGAATCCAATTCAATCCGAACTCGGATTCATTCGGGTTGAAAATTCAGTGTATGTCAATCCAACTTTCGATTCATTCACATGCATTCGGATTGAAACTTTAGTTCGGATTGATTCGGATTGGTTCGTTTTGGAATTCGGATTGAACCGGATTGAATTGGATTAATTTGTAAACGACTTGGGTCGAACGAAATGTAGAAATTTTTCGGGGATGATCCGAGGAAAATGGCGAAGCTCAGCCTTTTTTGATATTTATAAAAAAATAACAGATTTTAATCATAAAAAGTCACCTATTCATGAAAGGAAACACTGATGGGTAAGTAACGGAAAGGTTTTTTATCATTTATTTTACACCGAAATTGTTTTCCAACGCACGTACGGGAATGACGTTTTTGTTGTCAGAATGCACTTTTCTGTTTGAATATCGGATTCACACAAAAAAGAGTTAATATTTTAAGCTCAATTTTATAGAATCTTCTATTGAACGATACACTTAATATTTCTGTATTTATTACTCAAGTGTAAGCACAATATTTTACTAGAAAAATATACTACGGTAATGACGACTGAAAAACTTTACTGTCTGAAAAAAGAAGAAAATCAGTTCATCCGTTTGCAAAGTGTGGTTTGCAATATTGAAAATCAAACAAAAAAATTTGTTGATAGAAAAATTATTTGTTAGAAGTTTATTTTCTCACATTTTTATCATTTTTATATTATTCTTTCTTATCTCGTGACTAAATCATCTCATAACAAATGAAAGTCGGGACAATCATGAGTCTGATGGAAGTTTTTCTCCGAGAGTTGATGAGCTAAATCACACACATTATGGCACGCGGCTTCACCCGGACATTATTTCATCTCCCTGTACTGAATGTTCATGATTATTCTTGTTCACCTTTTAACAATCGTTAACTGATATCATTTTATACTATTACATAGGTCCTACTAATTGAAATTGCGTCATTAAATGGTTGTTGATCTTCATTTGTTAGTTTTGTGGGACAACAAATGACAGCCTCATTGATCTGAAGTTAGGCAAAGGAAATGACGCATGCTTTTGTTTATCTGATTATTTCTCATTCTCATATGTTCCGAGCCATTTAGTTTTCAGTATTTTTCATTCTTTCTGTGTAAGTATACATATAATTTGGAAATGAATTCTATTAGAGTGCCGAATAAGATGCTAAGTGATCTGTTAATCGCAAGTACTAGTGAAGACGTAAGAATTCTGTTAGATTACTTTCGCACGGCTAGCTTGATAGATAATGAGCAAGTCAATTTGACACGAGAAATCTTGTTGCGGCACTTCATTCTGTCTTTTGAAAAAAGGTGGAAGAGTGCGTTCTATAATACAGATAAATTTTCTAAATTGAACAGTGCATGGTTATTATCTGATTCCATCATATCATAGGATCCCACAAAAGTAGGCAGAAGATCTTCAGAAGATGTGGAAACCAGTTCCAAATTGACTAAAAGAAGGAAAACACTCTCTCTTGTTAACTCATATTCTCAAATTGAAATTGAAAATGCTTTTTTGAATAATTTGTGCTCGTCTGGGAAGAGGAACTTGGTGAAGCAGATAAGAAGTATGATACCAAGAGTTGAAGATAAAGAACATGGAGAACATGAAGAATTTAAAGGACAAATGGACGTGATGAAGTGTCAATATAAATATGGTTGTGATGGCTCATCTGACCAGAGCGAATATAATCAAAAGTTCTGTGGAGCAGAAAAATCAGATGCAGGAATCTTTATGATGTCAATGGTGCCAGTACGAATAATTCAAACTTGTTCCCATAAGCATGATAAGAATTGTTCGGAATGTGCAAAGCCCTTGACAATTTGGAAAAACGAAAATCCTGGATCTGCAAGATTATGTAGGCTGATCATGTTTGAACATGCACCAGAAACTAAGGAATGAACCACGACAGAAGTAGAGTTGATGGAAGACAAAATCAGAAAACTCAAACCTACAAAAATAAAAGTACCGAATAGTCGTCGTACCATAACTGTCTTTCATGATTTCGCGTTGACTATGGTAGATGGAAAGGTGTGTCAGGCTCTTTCTGGAACTGCTTCTGCTGCCACATGTTACATTTGTGATGCGAAACCATCGCAGATGAACGACTTACATGAACATGTACATGAAACAGAGAAGGTACAAAATTTCAGATACGGACTCTCTACATTGCACGCGTGGATTCGTTTGATGGAATTGATACTCAGATAAGCTATCGTTTAAGATTCTGCAAGTGGCAAGCTAAAACTGAGGACGAGAAAGCGAAAATGAAAACTGCAAAACAGAGAGTCCAAAAAGAATTCCGTAATAAGATGGGGCTCATTATAGATGTTGTAAAACATGGTTTGGGAACTACTAATACAGGAAATACTCCTAGAAGATTTTTCAGATATCCTGATTTGTCTTCCGAAATCACAAATGTCGACAGGGAATTTATCCGTAGATCCGGCATAATTTTGCAAGCAATGGCTTCAGGGAAGCCAATTGACACTTATAAGTTCGGAAATTATTGCCAAGAAGCGCAAATGTACGTCAATTTTTATAATTGTTACTACATGCCAGTAACAGCACACAAGATTCGCATACATGGAGCCAAAATTATTGAATCGGCTTTCTTCCCCATTGGTCAATTGACGGAAGAAGCTCAAGAGACGAGCAACAAAATTTTCAGACATCTACGAGAGTTTCACGCTCGAAAATGCAGCCTCTCTGCGCGGTTTTTGGGCAATAATTTCCGAACTTGTAAGTGTCAAATGCCTCCCCTGAAGCCATTGCTTGTAAAATTATGGCGGATCTACGGATCAATTCCATGTCGACATTTGTGATTTCGGAAGTCAAATCAGGATCTCTGAAAAATCATATAGCAGTTTTTCCTGTATTAGTAATTCCCGAATGGGGCAAAAAAAGTTCCTGTGGACAAATCAATTTTCAGACTAAACTACTTATCAGATTTGGAAGTTTTTCTTTAAATGAAAGTCTATGAAATTTTGCATTGTTCCAAGTTTCGAACATTAACAAAAATTGTGTGCAACATTTGTTATTTAAGAAACAAAATAAATAAAAAATTAATTTGGTCTTTTCATGGTTACCATTTTGTTCGAAATTTTTTTATCTGACTTTAAGTGGTCGGAATCCGGAAAGCAACTCATTTTAAATGCGGTATGTGAGTGTTAGCTGCATAACAAACTGTTTCGCATCGTTGTAAACAAATTAGTTAGCAAAAGTTATATATTTTCTATTTGCGATAGTGAAGTACTTTCCACTTATATTTTTTGAAGAAAATGGAAAAAAAGAATGTTTACTTGAAATCATAGGAAGTGAAATACGAATTAATTATTGTTTATAACAATCTAATAAACAAATTCCTAAATATGCCATTTTCCAATAAAAACATTTCATTTTTTCTAGGAGAATCAAATGATAATATCTTGCCAATGGTCGCTTACTGTGTTACTTTTTAGAAACAATAATTCATTATTTAAACAAAATTAATAAAAAAATTCATTATTCCGCCATTTTTCAGTAGACAAGTTTCGTTTCTTTATCAGAATCAACTACAAATCTTTCACTGATGATCATTTACCATATATGTTGTACTTTTGAAAATCAATAATTCATTATTCAAACAAAATTAATAAACAAATGTATAATTTCGCCATTTTATAGTAGATCAGGTTTGTTTCTTTAGCAGAATCAACCATGACAATCTCCCCAATGGTCTTATGTTATGAATATTGGGTTTTTTCTATAACAATCCATTATTGAAACAAGTTTCATAAACAGCTTCTCCATTCGACCAGTTATCAGTTAACAATTTTTGTTAGCAGAATTAAGTGAAATATTTTACCAGTGGGCCTATTTTTAAATCTTCAATCTTGATGATCTTTAATGATCCAATAAAAAAATTTTGAACAAAATGGCAACCATGAAAAGACAAAATTAATTTTTTATTCATTTTGCTTGCTGAATAAAAAATACTGCACACAACTTTTGTCAATGTTCAAACCTTGGAACAATGCAAAATTTCATAGACTTTCATTTAAACAAAAAACGTCCAAATCGGATAAGTAGTTTAGTCTGAAAATTGATTTGTCTACAGGAACTTTTCTTGCCCTGCTGTGCGGCGGGGGGAGGGGTTGAAACAGATAAAAAAAAACGTTAAGTAATATGTGAATTTTCCCCTAAATCTTGATAGTCATGAACGGGAGTAGCTTTGTTGATAGTCGCGCTGATGGATTCAAGCGTTTGTGGGACAGTTGAACAAATCACTAATTTAGCATTTGCACTCGGAGAAGGTAGAGGTTCACTGCCTTAAGATGAAAATTGACAAGGGGTAAATGGTACTCAACACGAACTTGGTCAATCGATCAATCAGTTAATTAGTACATCAATCAATCAGCTCATGCTACCCTTGTCTCCCCAACCGAGCGAGGGTGGATGGGCACAAATGGCTCAGGATCGTCTCCAAACATAGGGAACAAATTCATTTTCGGAAAATCATCGGAAACTCAAATAATTAACTGTCGATTGTTTCTTTCGGCAGAGATTTGGACAACTTAGTCAAGTATTAATCTTACCAAGAGCGGGAATATAGGTTAAGCCCGGAAGTCTCCAGAGGGTAGTAACATGCATAATGTTGTTACAATATTTATAGAAATATTCCATCACGAGGAAACAGTCCCTGGTGGTTTCCGATTTAATCTTACACTTTGCTCGTAAATTAAATATCCATATGATATTCAACTTTATCTTTCTAGGGTGTACCGAACTTTTAAAAGGTTTGGAACATCAAATCAAGACCTAAAATTTTGTGTGTAGCTCAAAAATAAAAAGTATGCAGTTTTTTTAAATATAAAAATAGATAATATTGTTTTATTTTATTTTATTATTCAAAATTAAATTATTATATGTTAATATATTATATTATCATTGATTTATTCATTAGTAATATAGTATTAAAACATAATATAAACATTTACAATTTTATTATTTATATATGATAGATAATTTTTTTCAAGTAACTTAGTTTTTTGAACAAAATCAGTTTTATAGACTAGTATTTCAAAAATTGTGAAAAGAATCAAAATTATTATTCACACTCATCGCTCTACAATCTCATGCAATCCCATGCAATCTTTTATAATCCCTTGTAAGCCAACCTCACGAAAAAATATTATTGGAAATTCAGGAT
>CAKNXH010001056.1:251303-265657 GCA_932178445.1 Andricus quercusramuli
TTAACCTTTTGCTTAGAATTCATATTTTGTTGGTGATAAATCAACCGAAATATTTTTTGGATGAAAAATATTTTTTCTGAAACAAAAATGCAGCTGTTTTGTTGAAAATTCAATTATTTCCAAGAAAATTTATTTTTTGCTTAAAATTTGTATTTTTCTGTAGAAAAGTCTATTGCAATCCTTTTGGATAAAAATTCAACTCTTTTTTCGAAAATTTTTTATTTTTTCTTTATTTGAAAATTCACAGGTTTTAGTGGAATTTTCATTCTTCTTGAACAACAATGCAACTGTCGGGTTTAAAATTTAACAATTTTGTTGAAAAGTCATACTTTTCGGTTGAAAATTCTGCTGTTTTCTTAGTAATTTAACTATATTGTAGAAAACATCCTTTTTGGTTGAATGGAATAATTTCCTGTTGAAAAGAGAACTGAAATTTTTTCTGGATGAAAATTCAACTATTTTTTCCAAAATTTGCTTTTTTTTCAATTGAAAATTCCTCTGTTTTAAGAGAAATTTCACCTTTCTTGGATGAAAATGCAACGGTTTGGTTGTAAATGAAACTATTTTCTTAAAAAATCATACTTTTGGTTGAAAATTCTACAGTTTTGTTGAAAAATCAACTATTCCGTAGAAAATTTACTTTTTGTTTAAAATTTATATTTTGGTGTTAAAAAATAAACTGAAAGCTTTTCTTGATGCACGTTAAACTTTAAAGAAAATTTTGTCCTTTTTTTTATTAAAAATTAATCTGTTTTAGTACAAACTTCACCTTTCTTGGATAAAAATTCAACTATTTGGTAGAAAATTCAAATGTTTTGTTAAATATTCACCCCTTTTGGTGGAAAAAATCGTCTTTTTGGATGAAAAATTCAATTTTGTTCGTAGAATCTTATTGTTTCTTCAATATTCATATTTTGATCTTGAAAAGTCAACTGCAATCTTTCTGAATTATAATTCCACTATTTCAAAAAAAAAAAAAAAAATTCATTTGTTCTAAGAAAAATTTCATCTCTGTTGAATAAAAATGCAACTATTGTCTAGAGAATTCAACAATTTTGTTAAAAAATCATCCTTTTTGGGTAAAAATTCGTCTTTTTGAAATGAAAATTCATTTTTTTTGTTTGAAACTTATTTCTTGGTTGAAAATTCATATTTCGATCGTGAAAAGTCGACTAAAATGTTTTTCATCAGAAAATTCAACTTTTTTTCAAATTTCTCTCTTTGATTTATGAATTGATCCACTTCTGTAGAAATTCCAACTATTTTGTTTGAAAGATTTGGTTTAAAATAAATTTTTCAACTAAAAATATAGCTTATACATTTTTTAACATTCATTTGTATTAGTTGAAAATTCTCCTTTCTTAGTAGAAAAAAAATATAATTTTCTTGGTTTAAAATTTCATTTTTATTGGGGAAAAATGCATCAGTTTCTTGAAAAAATAATTTTTTGCTAAAGTCATATTTTATGTTTGTTAATTCAATTTTTGTAGAGAAAATTCGTCTTTCGGCTTGAAGATTCAACAATTGAGGTGAAAATTTTTTTCTTCAGTAAAAAATCTTTATCTATTGAAAATTCGCCTTTTTAGTTTCAAAAAACTTTTTGTTTTGTGTAAATTTCATTTTTTTTTTTTTTTTTTTTTTTTGAAATATAAACTATGACACTTTTTGTTGTGAATTTATCTTTTTAGGTTGAAAATTCAGCTATTCTGTTGAAATTTAATTTTTTTGTTGAAAATTAAAGTATTTTTTTAAAAATCTATCTTTTATAGTAGAAAAGACATTCTTTTGTTCAAAATAAATTAACGAATTTGAAAATTTCAAATTTTTATCTGAAATACGGTTTTATTCCGTTCATAAAAGATTCTATGTTAAAAGTATTTCAAGATTAAAATTCTGGTATTTAAATATTAATGATGAAGGGAAATGAAAAATTAGACAAGGAAAAAAAAGGCAATTTTGAAAATCAAGTTTCTGGACACCCTGTCTAATTTAACTAGCAATAACTAGTAAATATATTCTATTATCATTAAAAAATCAATGAAAATCTCAAAATCCTCTCAAAATTTGTCTCATGATAGGTATCTTTACCTTAAGGGGGTCATCCCGTGTGACAGCCTTTTTTTAAGGTTTTTTCGAAATTTTCTGTAGCGGAATTAAAAAACACAGGGCTTCCAAATTTTCACTATATTTTTATTCAGTCTTTATAGTAGTAACTCTAAATTTTTATATGCAAAAATATTACCTTGATCGCGAGTTTCATTAAGCGAATGGCAAACATATGAAAAAAGGTAGGTAAACGGCGACCATGATTCTTTTAGAGTGGCTCATCCGAAATCAAAAAACAAAATTGGATGTTAATCTATAGCTAGATTGCTATCGCCCGAACTAGGATTTTTTGAAAATCTGGAAAACTCATTTTTGTATATGCTTCTAAACAATAAGACCGAAAATTTCATGATTTTTTGCGACTATTTTTTTATGATAAAAGACGATTCAATATTTTTCAAAAATCCTAGTTACGGCAATAGCCGGATTAACTGATTTCCCAACGACTTCGAATTTTGGAAAATTATTATATATATATATATATATATACATATATTATATATATAATTAGATTGGATTTATGCAACTACAAAAAAATCGATTTTTTGAAACCGTCACACGAGATGACCCCCTTAATTGTATACCAGTACCAAAATTTAAACTTATATTGTAGACGTTGAGCTATCTTTGAGATACGCACATCTTTCAAAATGAGTTGTCGCAAAATTGCTTCTTGTTATATTTCTAATAGAGCTATGTTCACCGCAAGTAATTTAAAATGCACTTTCCTGAAAACAGAGCTCTTAGTTCGAACGACGTAGCAGTTTGTAAACTGCAAGGGTAGTAGGTTCTAGACCAAGCCCCTATATCTCTGTGATAAACTTGAGGCGTTTGTTGCCAAGCAGGGCCATATGCACTTTCTTGTGCCCAAGCCGTTCCTTGAAAGCAAAAGAATTTGCGTGCCCGAGTGGAGATCCAGTACCAGTACCAGTACCATTTCTATTCATCTCGAAAAATAAAGGCGGTCCCGATCGCAAGTTCCGATAGCCATGAATATTTTATCCCCATAATGTCCTGTCTCTTCTTGTCCTCTTCCTCTTCCTCTACATTTCTCACACTCCTTGTTCCCTCTATGGTATTTACGAGAGTATATCATGAAATGAAGATCATACATTCCCATTTGTGTAGAGACGAAAACTGCCGCGATATTTAAGAAAGCAGGATCTACAAAAAGAGCGAAGCGAGATCCTTAATATAAAATCTCTAAACGATATTGTCGTTTTCGATTCTGACGATTTTCGAGAGTAACGGTGGTAACGTTTACTTGCTGTTGGCCGCTCATATTGAACAGTAGTGTGTGTCTGTGTATGGTAATGCATTTTAAATGAGTGATGCTAATTGAGTCGCCATTATGTGCGCATGTTTGGATGGCAGTATATTTTTATTTTATGTATATTTTAGATTGTCTGTAGTGCGCTAATCGATTAAAACTCTTTAAATCATTATTCGTGTACTGCCGCACAGTGAGTTTTTTTTTTACAGAATTTTGTTCAAAATTCAGCTGACTGCTCAATTTTTGACCAATTCTGATGAATTTGTTTAAAATACTCGTAACGAATTACAATTTCATGTAGCACTGGTACTTCTTTAGTTTTCTGGAAAGAAAACTAACCGAAAAAATATGAACTTGCCAAGGTAACTGAACCACGAAATTTGGAAACTTTTGAAACCATAAAATCGGTAATATCTTTACACAAACCTGAAACGCACAAACCTCAAACCCAGAAAAATTGAGCAGATGACAATTCCGCCCCGGTACCAGCGAACGGTTCCCCCACTACGCGGCTTCCCATCACTCAGCCGAACTGCTGCCGTCGATCCTGGTCAGCGGAAGTGCTTTGTACCTAATGAGGACTAGAATGTGGAATATGAAATTTTTTCAAATTATCACTTGGTAATTGATAAATATAATATTCAAAATCTGCTAATTATAACAATTCCAACGATATTTTATTTGAATTAAAACATTTAAAATTAAAGAAGAAATGTTCAAGTTTATATGAAATACATGAACAAATTTTTCCGTATTTTTATCAAACAGTCGCATTTCTTAAAAATCCTTTTTTTACTGCTTATAACCAATTCGTTTATGGAAGTTAATTAAAAATACTATTTCAAGACATAAAAAGCAGAATATAAAGGATTTTCGTGGATTCTGAATTATATTTGCTTGAGTGTCAAAAAAAATGTTCAAACTTCATTCGGCAAATTTTTAAAAGAATTATTCTACATTTCAAGAATTTTCAAACCTAATTTTGAAACCAAAGAAAAAGCAATTTTCAAAAAAGGAGTTGAATTTTGAACCAAGAAAGATTTTGCAGTCAATAAAGAAAAAGTCTCAGCCAAAATGTTAATTTATCAATCCAAAGAGACGACATATGAATTTTGAACCAAAAAGTTTGATTTTCAACACAAAAATATGAATTTTCTACCAAAGTAATTGAATTTTCAACTGAAAAAAAAATTATGAAGCAAAAATTGAATTGTTACATTTTCAGTTAAAAAATTTGTTTTTAACCAAATAGAAACGAATTTTCAACAAAACGGTAAAAATTTCAACCGAAGAAATTTATTTTCTACTAAAATAATGAGTCTTCAACCACAAAAATGTGTTTTTAAGAAACAAACAAATTTTAACCAAACAGTTGAATTTTCAGCCGTGAAGATTAATTTTCTACCCCAGAAGATTAATTCATAACAAAATACATGAATTATCGCAAAAATGATTAAAATTAAGGAATTTTCAACCAAAGAAATGAATTTTCAACCAAACGTAAAATAGTTCAATTTTCAGCCAAAAATAATTAATTTTCAAACAAACAAACAAAAATTTTTAAAAGATTCGAAAATAATTTAAAACTTCAAAAAGATTTCAAAACATTTGAAACAAAACGTACATTTTTGAAGTTTCTGAACACAGCATTTAAAACCTTTCTAAGCATTTTGAAAGGTTTCAAAAGAATACAATTTTTTAAATTAAAATTCGTATGAAAACTAGAAATGAATTCTTATTTGAAGAATTGATTATAAAAAACATTTTTAAAAATATTCAAAATAGAATATGAAAGGTTTGGAAGCAATTTTTTTTCTTTTGCCGGATTTTCAAAAACTTGTAGGAAAAATTCAAGTTTCAAGATAATAAATAAGAAAATTTGCATTAGGTTCCTGGAAAATTTTTTAATGATTTTTCAAAACAACTTTTCAAGCGAATATTAAAAAAGATTTTGGAACAAATTTTGATGTACAAATTGACGTTTCCAGCTTAAAATTGCCTAAAATTATATAATTTGAAAAATGTATGCATTTTTGATTGATTCTTCAATGTTAAATTATTAACAATTTGGCTCAGACTTATTCTCTTTATCGACTAAAAAATCTTTTTTGGTTAATATCTCAACATTTTTATGAAAATTCCTTTTTTTATTTGAAAAGTAGTCTGGATTGGTTGAGGCTTAAGTTAATAAAAAGAAAACAGGAGTGCCATTAGTAAAACGTCTGGAGACAGTAATATCGAACATATTATTTTTGAAAGGAAGAATAATTTTTTTCAAAATTTGCCGAATTCAGCTTTTAACTTTTTTTTCGACACTTAAGCAAATTCAATTTTCCGTTTTGGTCTCTGTTAAAATGTCCTCACTAGGTACATAGGACTCCCGCTGATCAGGATCGACGGCAGCAGTTCGGCTGAGTGAGGGAAGCCGTGTAGTGGGGGAAGCTTTCACAGGTACCCAGGGCGGAATTGATCATCGCCCCAAAAATTATATCTCAAACCCACGAACCCGAAACACAAACCCCAAACCCATAAACCTCAAACCCCCTAACCCGTAAACCCACAAACCTCAAACCCATGAACCTCAGTACAAGTACAAGATCGTCAGAACCTAATTAGTTTACTGAAACTTCATGATTTTATGAATATTCGCCCAAAATCTCATGATTGTCAAATAAATATCTATTGAAATATTAAGGAATTTGTCACTCACCGTAATTTCACCCAACTCAACCACATTGAGAAATGTCAGTTGCCACAACTTAGAAAAAATATTTTTTTTTGTAGAAGCTGTGTAGCAGCCTACAACAATTTAGTTTGAGGTTCTCAATTTTTAGTTGGGCTAAGCATTCCACAAAACTTTCGAAACCATTATCTCGATTTACGGTAAAAAACAAGATTGATCCACATTTGAACCCTGATCCGCATTTGTTTTCCTTGCCCTAAAACCCCCAAGCCCATAGACCTACGAACCTCAAACTCACAAATCTATAAACCTTAAACCCCAACCCCGAAGCCCTCAAAAATAAACTCTGAAGCCAATTACCTTCAACCCATTAACCCTAAACCCATAAATCCATAAACCCTAAACCTAGAATCCATGAACCCTAATGCCAGAAACCCGAAATCCATGAAACCTAAACCCATAAACCAAAAACCCTTGAACCCTAAACCCATAAACCCATAAACCTGAAAGGTTGGTGGGTTTGTGGACTATTCTGCATGATGTACTTATGTGTTGAGTTTCATGAACATTGGGTTTGATTTTTTGGGTTTGCTGCTTGTTGGTTTGAGATTTGTAGATTTGTGGTTTTAGGTTTATGTGTTTGAGGTTTGTGGGCTTGAGGTATAATTTTTGTGGGTTTCAGGTTTGTGGGTTTGACTTTTGTATGTTTGAGGTTTTTGGGTTTGAGGTTTGTGGGTTAACGGGTTTAAGGTTTAATTTTTGTGGGTTTGAGGTTTGTGGTTTTACGAGTTTCAGGTTTCTTGGTTTAAGGTTTGAGGCTTTGATGTTTGTGAGTTGAGGGTTGTGGGTTTGCTGTTTATGGGCTTGTGGATTTGTGTTTTTAGGTTTATTTGTTTAAGGTTTGTGGATTTGGGGTTTTGGTTTATGGATTTGTGAGTTTTAGGTTTGTAGGTAACTTTGGGTTTTACGTTTGCGGATTTGAGGTTTGTGCGTTTGGGGATGATGGGTTTGAAGTTTGTGGGTTTACGGGTTCGAAGGTTTGAAGTTTGAGGTTTGAATCCTGGAAAATTTATGAAAATACCGTGAGAGCTTTCAAAATCCATTAAAATCATTGAAATCTTCAGAAATCTCATAAAATTCATTTAAATGTTCTAAAATATATTGAAACGTCTATTTTCTGCAAAAAGTTTCTTCTTTCGACTGAAAATCAGAAGATCTGTGGTTCGACTCCCAGCGGAGCCAAAAGAGAAGATCTTTTTTCAGAAAAAAATTAATTAAAATAATCTTGAATTCATATTGCAACTTTTGTCTATCAATTTTCTTTCGTAACTCTTGTCATTTTTTCAACAAATTTTTCTTTCATATTTTTAATGTTATTTTCAACCATCGACACAATAAGGACGCGTCCTGTCAAAAAGTGATTTGAAAGAAATTTTTAGATGTGCCTTGAGTGCACAATTTCTTTCACTAATTTTTTTTTTGTAGCTTGTGTCGTTTTAAAAAAAAAATGTTATTTTCAATGATATTTTTAAACATAAAAACAAGAAATACGAGTCCTATCAAAAATTGATTAATAACAAATTTGTATCCCTCTTTTGTGTAAACAACTTTTGTCTGTTTATTTTTTTCATAGCTCGTGTCATATATCCAGAAATTTAATTTTTGATTTCGTTTTTTTACGAATCTGTTTCTGTATCTTGCATATTTTTACCGTAAAATTGACTTTTTCATTTTTCATTATTTATATGTGAATTTTCATGTCTTGCGTCGTTTGGCTTGAAATTTTCATTTTCAATTGTTTTTTTTTCAAATTTTGTGAATGCTATAACTCTGATCATTTATTTTTTCAAAGGAAAAAGTCAGTGAGGTAAATTGTTAGGCCTTCTAAGTACTAATGATAGCCGTGCATTAAATTTGCACATCTTAAAAAAAAGTGGCTTCAAAAATTTTGAAAATGATATAACTTTTCGAATTTCTATCCAAAATGGCTGGTTAGAAAACTTGTTCTTTCTTTTGAGACCTAAAAAGAGTGTGCGAAAGCTCGGTTCGATCCATTCACTTTCTCGCGAGTTATCGTGTTAACGGGCGGATGGACAGACAGACGCTATCGCCAAAATTTGATTTTCGGCAACGAAAGAGGTGAATTTTTCACTAAAAAAAAATGAATTTTCAATACAAAATTTTCAATGTCGAAGATTTATTTAAAAAAAACCAGAAGGAATTTTTAACACAATAGATAAATTTTCATCAAAAGTGATGAATTTTCAACTGATTCTTCAACCAAAAAAATCCATTTTCAACAAAGTAGTTGAAAATTCAATCAGGTAGTTAAATTTTCAAATTAAGAACAGAAATTTGAAACCAAGAATGGAAAATTTAAATTTTCAAGAACAAAAAATTAATTTTTGAGAGCGTAGTTTAACTTTAAGTCAACTAGTTTTATTTCCAACTAAAGAAAACATACCTATATTTTTTCAATAAAAAAATTTCCAACACAATAGTTAATTTTTCAACAAAAGAGATGCATTTCCAACTAAAAAAATCAAGTTCGAACAAAGAATCCATTTTCAAGAAAGTAGTTAGAAATTCAATCAAGTAATAGATATTTTAACTAAAAGAGAGTAATTTTGAATACAAAATGGAATAGTTACATTTTCAACCCAAAAAAGTAATTTTCAACGAAAAATCTAATGGCTGATATTTCCACTGAAAATTGTAATTTAGAATAAAGAACAGTTGAATATAATTTTGAAAGACTAATTTTAAGCCAAGAAAGACTTTTCAATGAAGAATAAGGAAACAATGTTTCAACCACATTGTTGAATTTTCTATAAAGCAGTTGAATTTGGATCCAAAATAGTCCAATTTTCCACCAAAAAATACGAATTTTCAACCGAAAATTTCAATGTACAACCAAAAAAGATGACTTTTGAGCAAAATTGTTGCATTTTCGTCAGACGAACTAGATTTTCAGAAAAAAAGAATGAAATTTTTAACCAAAAAATATTAATTCTCAATCACAAATATAGTAGTAGACTATTCAACAAAATAGAATCAGCTTAACCAAAAAAAGTTTGATTTTCTCGCATTTGGATTAAAAAACAGATTTCTGATCAAAATATAAATTAACTGTCATTTTCGCCATTCTAAAATGGATTTTTTTTTATTAAACCATCCGAAAGTTCATTTAGGATTATTGCCAAAAAGTCGATCATTTTAGAGCATCAGATTTTTGGAAGCACAAAAATTTCCAAAGCGATCGAAATATATTTTGTTAATTAAGAGTAACCTTAGAGATTATGAAAATCTGAAACTAAGATATTAAAGAGTGTATTTGATACTTATGATGGATATCAATTTCACAGGACACGGTACTATGATAAAACAAAAATATTTTAATCTCAGGCTTTAGACCAATTTTGAAAATTTGTAATTTCGAAAATAAAATGTTCGATATCAATTAGTTTTTAATTAAAATTTACAACAAAATTTAAACCGATTTTAGAAGTTATGTACCCCTCTTTTTATTCACTTCTATTACTTGGCCATTGCCAAAGGCAGACGTTTTTGGAAGAGAAATGTAGCTATGGTAACAGGTGGAATCTGAAATGCGAGAGCATTATGTAAATTTTATATTGGTTTTTTCTTTATCTTTTATAAAACTGAAAGGAATTGTATGTAGAATATTATAATATAGAAATGGTTCTATAGAGATAATTGAGCCAAATTGTAATAAATTTATTTCATAGTTTAAATGAAGAAGAACTTGGTTTATTTTCCAACAAAATTTCATAGATTTTGCCGAAAAATTTACATTATTAGAGAATGTTGTGTATGATTTACAGAAGATTATTTTTATTATAGAAAAAAATTCCTGTTAATATAATATAACGCAATTTCTTGATTTACCCATGGTTTAACAAAATATAAGGTTCGTTTAACAAAACCTTTTGCTATGGAAACCAGACTTTACTAGAACCATGAAAATAATTTATGGCACAAATAGCAATAATATTATCTTCTTGTACGAATAAAACTTTTTTCTCACTGTATTGCATCGATGTTCTTTGCTTAGGTTTTTCAATATTTCAAAATTAGGCGCGCTTTTTCATGGTCTCATGTTGACCAATCAGAACGTGTCATGAAATAATGGCAGCGCCCTCAGTCGTTCGTGGTTCGTGTTGATCAGTCTTGCTTTTATTTGTTTGGAGAATGCGTAATGGCGTTATCGTGCCAATAATATACCTAATAATGATACTTTGAAGATATGTTTTTCGAAAAAGCAGTTCGAAATAAGGATGGCAGAAGAAAAATGTGTAGGCAATTTCATTCTTACACTATCCCATCCAAAAATACTCTCTTCCGTCTTTAGAAACAGAATAAAGTGTTATTCTTTATTTTTAAAAAATGTATAAGTTCAGAATATAAACCAAATGCCTTATTGTTATTAACATAATGTTAATAAAAAATGACCAGAACTTTCAAACAACGCTCTTTCTCTCTATGTCTCCCTCTTTCTCTTTGCGTCGTTTTCGTTTACTTCTAGGAAAGTCGAGAAAAATTATCCACGGAGTTTTATTTTTTTGTTATTATCATTTTGCCCATAAATAAATAAAACCAACTAGTCTAGAAATAGTATATTTTGATAATACATTTTTAAACTTTTAAAAGGAAGGAATTTTTTTTTGTAAACGAATTTAATTGTCCTTAAAACGGCCTGTTTGCGAAAAGAGATCTTTTAATTAGTTTAAGATATAATTTAGCATTTATTTCCCTTCCAGAATATATGTAGAATATTTATGTATTATAAACACCCTGGAAGGCTTTATGATTTTATTATCTGCTTTTCTGTGTCGACATAGTTATAGAGTTAAACAGGAAATAACTTTATTTTCTCGCTTAACTAGGTTAAGATCACTGCTTGTAATTCATATTTTAGAACAATTTTTGTTTTTGTTTTAGATTTTAATTCACAATTTAGATTTTAATTTAATTCAAATTTTAGAATTTAGATTTTAATTGAAAAGCGCGAGGACGCTCGAGATCGAAGGAAGGCAGCACGAAGTGCGGTATCCCCACCGCTCCGTTGCGACTCCGTTGCGAGAGTCAGGGGCCAATCAGAGCCCGGCAGCTGCTCCCTCCCTCGGTCGGGGCGTTCGTACTCGCGCGAATAAATACCGGCGCTCTGAGTAGAATCGTCACTCTCGTCTCAGCACCAGCTCGTGCTCTGACCAAGAAATCTTTTTTGTATTTGGCGATAGCTACTCTGGGCCTCCTCTGCTCTTTGTAACCTATTGTGAAATAAATATCTAAATCAATCTCTCTCTCTTCTCTCTCTCTCTTTTTCTGTGGCCCTGGGTTTGCCTCCCCAGGTCTTCGGGGTCACTCTTCCTTCTCTCTCTCTCTCTCTCTCTCTTCAGTGGCCCTGGGTTTGCCTCCCCAGGTATTCGGGGCCACTCTCTATCTCTCTCCTCTCTCTTTCTTCAGTGGCCCTGGGTTTGACCTCAGGTCGACTTTGACGACGGGACTTCATCCCTAAAAAAAATAAAAAAAAGGTCCTCCCACCACGGATTGTGGCCCTCCGTCTCCTGACACGAGTTGGCCCATCCTAGGGAGTGGCTCATCGACTAGGCGTGAACCGTGTCGGCCTGCGGGCCGCGGTTCATGGACGGGCTTCAAGCCTACCGGTAACTCCTTTCTTCACGAGGTGCCGTGAGAGTTCAACAATTACCTGCAAGCAGTCGTCGGAACAACCAACATTTGCCAGCACGAGCTGCAGCACAATTCGCATTACGATCCCCGGCTAGACCTTTCAACCCTCAATAAGTCTAGTCCATCGGCCACCGGACACAGAGGCTGGCGTGACATGCTCGCAACACGCGTCCGGCTCTTTTGATAACCCCTTTACATAATCACTAACACAAAAGGGGCTTGTATCAAAATGCATTTAAATCTTCCAGATTCTGTTCTCATTATTTTCGAAATGTTTTGAAATGTTCCAATATTTTTAAATATTCCGTTATAATGATTTTTTAAACGTCAAAAACTGGTTCAAATCATTCAACGAATTTTAAGAAATATTTCGCTACAATTTGGAAAAATCTTTAAAAATTGAAAAATTACCCTTGAATCTTCCTTTTTAAATTTTCTTTGAATATCAATTTTTCCAAATTTTTTTAATTTTGGTAACTTTTTTGAAATTCGAATTATTTTTTAATCATTTCAAGAATATTTGAACCTCCTAAATACGTATTAGATTTATTCAAAATTTTCTTCAGATTCTGAAAAATAAACAGTATTGCATTCAAATCTGTCAGCTTCTGTTCTCACAATCTTTAAAATCTTTCGAAAGGTTTTAATCTTTTCAAATATTCTCATAAAATACATTTTTTTAAATAAAAAATCTGTTTAGATTATCCCTCGAATATTAGAAAATATGTTCCTGAAATTTTGAAAAGTCTTCAAAAATTTGAAAAACTGCCCTTAAACCTTCCACATTTTTTTCGACATTCGTAGAAATCTTTTTGAATGTTTTGGAACCTTTTCAAATTTTCTTCAGAAATCTATTTTTCAAAATGTTTTAAGCTTTTGTAAATGTTTTCAAATTATCCTTTAATTATTGCCCGAACATTTAAAACTTCTGAATATCATTTAAGATCATTCAAATTTTTCCAAAATTTTCCTTAAAATTTTGAAAAATAAAGAAAAATTGCCTTCGAATCTTTCAGATTCTGTTTTGCCAATCTTGGGAAGCTTTTGAAATGTATTACTCTTTTCAAATATTCTCCGAAAATGAATTTTTTGAAATAAAAAAAATCATTTTAAATTCTCCCCCGAATTTTAAGGAATATTTTTCTACAATTTTGAAAAATCTTCGAAAATTGAAAAAATTGACCTTATATATTTCAGATTTCTTCTCACATTTGGAGAAATCTTTGAAGATGTTTAAAAACCTCTTTCTATTTTTTTGAAAATCAATTATTCAAATGTTTTGAATTTTTGTACTTTTTTTCAAATTTCAAATAAATTTTCAATCATTTCCAAAACACTTGAACCTTCTAAGAAGCTATTAAATTGATTCAAAATTTTCTTCAAATTCTGAAAAATAAACAAAATTTCATTAAAATCTGTCAGCTTCTGTTTTCACAATCTTGGAAATCTTTTGGAAGATTCTAATCTTTTCAAATATTCTCATACAATACATTTTTGAAAATAAAAAATCACTTTTAATTATCCCTCGAATTTTAGGAAATATTGTCCGAGAATTTTCAATAATCTTTCAGAATTAAAAAAATCGCCCTTAAACCTTCAAGATTTTTTTCGGAATTTGTAGAAATCACTTAAAATGTTTTAGAACCTTTTTAAATTTTAATCAAATATCAATTTTTTTAAATGTTTGGAATTTTTGTGAATCTTTTCTAAATATCCTCTAATCATTTGCAAACAATTAAAAATGTCTAAATATCTTTCAAATTTTCTCAAATTTTTCCAAAATTTCCCCTAAAACTTTGAAAAATAGAGGAAAATTGCCTCCAAATCTTCCAGATTCTGTTTTGACAATCTTGGAAATATTTTGAAATTTTTTAATCTTTTTAAATATTTTCTTAAAATAAATGTTTTTATGTGAAAAATCAGCTTAAAATATCCCCCGAATATGAGAAAATATTTTGCTAAAATGTTGAAAAATCTTTGAAAATTAGAAAAATTGCTCTAAAATCTTCCAGATTTTTTTCGACACTTGTAGAAATCTTCGAAAATGCTCTGAAAATTCCTTCTATTTTCTTTAGAAATCAATTTTTTCAAATGTTTAGAATTTTTCTATATTCTTTGAAAAAATTATTTTTCAATAATTTACAAAACATTTAAACTTTTTGAATATTTATTAAATATATATTCAAATGTTTCAATTAATTTTTTTCAAATTCTGAAAAATAAAAAAAATGCATTCAGATCTTCCAGATTCTGTTTTTACAATCTTGAAAATCTTTCAAAATTTTTCAATCTCTCAAAATATTCTGTTATAATAATTTTTTTTTATCAAGAATCAGTTTAAACCATCCTGCGAAGTTTAGGAAATATTCTGCTGAAATTTCGAAAAATCTTTTGAAAATTAAAAAAATTGCCCTCGAACCTTCCAGATTTCTGTTACATTTGTAGAAATCGTTTGAAATATTTTTAAATCTTTTTAAATCTTCCTTAAATATCAATTTTTCAAAATGTTTTGAATTTTGGTAATTTTTCCTCAAATTTCCAATTATTTTTTAATCATTTTCAAAACATATGAACCTTATA
>CAKNXH010001056.1:277860-306426 GCA_932178445.1 Andricus quercusramuli
AAATTAATGTTTTTAACTGAAAATTGAAAAATTCCAAATTTGGTTGAAAATCAATCTTTTATGGTCAAAAATTTATATTGTTGGTTGAAACTTTATCTTTTTGGTTAAAAATCACAACTGCTTTGTTGAAAATAATTCTGTTTTGGTTGAGGATTTAACTGTTTTGTTAAAAATAGACATATCTTTTTTTGATCGAATTGAACATTTTTTTGATTAATTGACACTAAAGTCTTTTTTGGTTGAAATATCAACTATTGCATTTTTCGTAAAGAATTTATCTTTTTTACGGATGATTTATCATTTTAGTAGAAACGTATTCTTTTATTTCTTCAAAATTTAACTTTTTTTAAAAAAGAATTTGTTCCTGTGGAAAATTAATTTTATTAACTGAAAATTTAACTATGCCATGAATGAATTAATAAATCTGTTTTATTGAAAATTCAGATTTTTCTTGTTGAATCCCACTGTTTTCGTTCTTCGTAGACGATTTATCAATAATTGCTTGGTTTATAGTTCATCTTTTTTGGTTGAGGATTCAACTGTTTTCTTGAAAATTCGTCTTCTTTGGTAAAATTCAACCATTTTTAAATTTAAATCTTTTTAAATTGAAATATCAACTGTTTCATTTTTTTAAAAGAATGCATCTTATTTTTGTTGATAATTCATCTATTTTGGTAGAAGTTGCACCTTTTCTTGGTTAAAAAGCAGTACTCTTGGGGTAAAAATTAATCTGCTTTGAAGATTGAACCCTCTTTTTTTTGAAAATTATTTTTTTGTTTGTTGAATACAACTGTTTTTGGATTAAAATTGAAATCTTTTTCGGTTGGAATATCAAACAATTTTTCTGTGAAAAACTATTTTGTTTTTTGTGCAAAATTAATTTTTCAAGTAAAAATTTAACTGAAAATTAACATTTTCGGTTGGAAATTAATCTTGTTGGTCGAAAAATTACCTATTAGATTGAAAATGCCTTTGAGAATCAAAAAAATTGTTTAAAAATGTACGCATTTGGTTAGAAATTGATCTTCATTTGTAGAAAATTAATCTTCTTTGGTGCCAATTTATCTTTGTTTTTTAGAATATGATTTCTTTGATCAAAAATTAGTTATTTTTATTGAAAATTCATTTTTTCACTTAAAATTTGACTACTCTGTTTTATCTTTCTAATCTATCTGTTTTAGGTGAGGATTTAAATATTTTGTTGAAAATCCGTTTTTTGTCAAAAATTAATTTTTTCAAACCGATAATTTAAGAAATTTAATTTTGTTCACAAATTTATCTTTATTAGCTAGAAATTAATGTATTGCGTTGAAAATTCGTTTCTTTGGCTGACTTCAACTGTTTTTGGATTGAAATTAAAATCTTTTTTCTTTTTTTTTGAAATATCAACTATTATATTTTTCGTTGAGAATTCATATTTTTTTGTTGATGATTTACCATTTTAGTTGAAAAAAGTTTTTTTTTGTTCAAAATTTGACCACCTTAATAAAATATTTTTTTTGTAAAAAATTAAATTTTCAACCGAAAATTTAGCTATTGTATTTTTATTTGAAAATTCATCTTCTTCAGTTGAAAATCGAACTATTTTGTTGAAAATTCTGTTATTATGTTGAAAATTCTTTTTTTATGTTGAAAATTAATCTTTTTTCAGTAGAAAATTAATCTCTTTGGTTGAAACTTCATATTTCGGTCAAAAACTCATTCCTTGGGTTTAAAATTTAACTATTAGTTTCAAAATTCAAATGTTTACCCGAAAATTCACGTCATTTGTTATAAATGAATTTTTATTGGTAGAAAATTAATCTCCTTGGATGAAAATTGATCTTTTTAGTTAAAAATTAATTTCTTTGGTTGGAAATTAGTTTTTTTTATTAAGAATTAATTTTCTCTGAAAATTCAGATATTCAATTTTTTGTCAAATGATTTTCAATAGAAATTCAATTTTTTTAGTTGAAAATTCATCTGTTTGGTTGAAAATTAATTTTTTTTACTGAAAATTGAACTTTTTTTTTATGTACGAAATGTATCTATTTCAGGTGAAAATTCAACTATTTGTTGAAATTAGTCTTTCTTGGTAGAAAAGTAGACTCAATAGTTGAAACTTCATCTTTCAGGATAAAAATTCATATTTTTGGTTGAAAATTAAACTATTTTTTTGAAAATCTTTTTTTTTTCTGTTGAAAATTTATTTTTTTTTTAATTCCAAAATTTAGCTATTCTATTTTTCGTTCAAAAGTTATTTTTTTCAGTGTAAAATTTATGTTTTGTGTTGAAAGTTAACACTTTTAGGAGAAAATTAATCTTTTGGGTTGACAATACAGTTATTTGGTTCAAAATTCATTATTCTGGCCGAAGATACAAAAAAAAAAAAAAAATCTGGGAGATTTATCCATTCTGATATAAATTTAATCTTTTAAAAACAGTAAGTTAAAAATAAGAAGTTGGAAGCTCCTCAAATAACTATACTAATTAAATCATCACTGCTTTTAAATTTAAACTTTCAAAAGGCTTTTGAAAGTGGATCATGTCATTCAGCAGTTTCAAATTCAGAACATTCCACATTGGATACTTTTTTATTATAACATTGCAATTTATTTGATCTTAAATTAAAATTGTTAAAATACAAAATTTGTAATTTCCCAAAATAAAGCTCTATTTTGCAATCGATTTTTAATGGAAAACGTTGAAAGCCTTTGAAATTTGACAATTTTTCAATCTGTAAATCATTCATGGTTCTAGGATTAACAGAATTTTTAAATTGGAAATGTTCTCGCTCGAGTAGTTCCAAATTCAAGTAATAAAAATTGAACAATTTTTAATTTAAACCTTACAGTCTTGAAATCAAAAAATTTCAAACTGAAAGCCATTGAGACAAGAAAAATTTACATTACATGCTTGAAAGCGTTAAAATTTTTTACAATTTTCAAAGAAAAGGCCTAATTTTTTTATAGTTTCAAATTCAATTATTTTCAATTCAAGTGGTGAAAAATAAGCAATTGAACACCTACAAGTGTCATAAATTTCAGTGATGGAAAGTAATGGATTTACTTTTGTATATATACATAATACATGATTTTAAAAGAAATTTGAGTGAGTTCGAGAGATCATCAGAAGTTTAGAAACGATTAAAAAATAATAAATACTAATAAGATATTGTAGGAATTTTGTAAGGTTCAAAGAAAATGAAAAAAATTGATTAGGTTTGTTGGAAAAATTAAAATAATTTTTCTTTAACAATTGATTTAAAAAGAATATTAAAAAAGATTTTAGGAAATTTTAAAATTTTCAAAGAAGAATTTCCAAGACTTTAAGACAATTTTTTCATCTCGCAGAATTAAAAAAAATGTTTTACAAAACATTTTAATAATTGGAAAATATTATAACGTTTAAAAATGTTTGAAGGATCATAAAAAGAATTTTCTTTCAAGATTTATGTGAACATTTTTCATGATTTTTTGTTCTGAAAAATAAACTTTAAGCGGAAATTTGAAAAATATTCCAAAAGATTTCCTCAAATTTCGAAGAAAGTGGAAGATTTTGAAGCAAAATATTTCAATTTGATAAGATTAAATTTTTGTTTAAATCGAGCAAATTCAAGAAATATTCAAAAGATTTGAAGATATTGAAAAATAATTTCAAACTGTAAAAGAGTTTGAAAAATGTAGATTTTTGTTAAAGATTTCAAACAAAAACTTTGAAATATTTAAGAGAATGTTGAGAGGTTTGAAGTAAATGAACAAATTTTATTATTAAAATTTTTTGAACATTCTTTCAATTGTTCCCTCAATAGGAATGTAAGTTCTATTATTTCACTTTTACGATCCAATTTAATGAAAAATACTAAGATTATTCCGAGTCAATATTTTATTTATAAAAAAGTTACAATCTTGCAACGTTTCAACGTTATAAAATTCTTTCAGCTAATTAAAAAAATTACAATGTCATCGAACCAATTATAAATAATAAATTCAATTCATTTAAAAAAAAACACTTTTGGATTTAGAATTAATTAATGAAAATAATTGATCCAACTTTTTGTTTAAATTGAGGGTGTGAGTTATAATTTAAATATTGCATCACCATGAAGATTTTTTCTACCAATTGGTAATTAAAGCTCCTTTTTCTGTTTTTATAATCGACATATATAAATAATTCAAGATTGAAAGCAATCGGAGATAAAATAACTGAAATTAGAATAAATAATGATATTAGGAATAATAAATGACGGAGTTATTTAAAAAAATTTTATTTCGGCAATATAGAAATATTGGCTGAAGAAAATAACACTTATAAAAGAAGAATTTTAGAATCGATTTTCATAAATAAGTTCAAGAATAATTGCATAAATTTGGAAACAGAAATACTTCATATAAATAAACGTTACCACAATATAATAAATTGAATTTTCAAATTCTTAATTCCTTGGCGCGCCTCTTTTGTTTCTTTGAGGCTTTCCCAATTAAAATTTCGGTGACCGTTTCCATTTTTTTTTATCGGACCACAATTTTGAATCCAAAATTGTTTTTTGTTTAGGTAAATTAAATTCATTATTTATAATTGGTTCTATGATATTGTGATTTTTTTAATCAGCTAAAAGAATTTTATAACATTTTTATTAGGTATAATTTGCCTGAGGATGGCCAAAGGTTGAGGTCGAAATGTTGCAAGATTGTCACTTTTTTATAATTAAAGTATTAACTCGGAATAATCCTCGTCTTTTCTAGTCAATTTGATCGTAAGACCAAAATAATAGAACTTCCGTTCCTATTAGGGTAATTGTCAAATTGAAGGCAAACTTGAAGTCCCAGTAATATAACATTACTTAGAAACTCGTGCTGATTTTTTTTTAAATTTTAATAAACACTTATTATCATCCTCTACAAAATGGTTAATTCTTTTTTTTTCATTGCTTTTCTTATTTACTTTCATTTAATATAAGAACACTCGAAACGTCATTACCGTACGGCGTCCCAACCTCACTTTGCACAAGGATAAACTGATTTTTTCCTTTTTTTTTTAACAGTAAGCTGAAAAATGCTTAACGTATAAAGTTTGTAAACCTTACATGAGCATAAATTGAATGTAGGGACATTTTTAAAGTCAAATAAGTAATATTTTAAAAGCCTTGAAGTCTGTCCCTCAATTTTTGCCATTTCAGAAGTCATTACCGTACCTTTATTTTTCTAGTAAAATATTGTAGTTACAGTTGAGTAATAAATACAGAAATATTAGGCGTATCGTTTATAACAAGATTTTATGAAATTGAGCTTAAAATATTAACTCTCTTTTTTGTGAATCCGATATTAAAACTGGAAAGTGCATCTTGACAACGAAAACGTCATTCCCGTACGTGAGTTAAAAACCATTTTCGGGGTGTAAGAAAATTATAAAAACCATTCCGTTACTTGCTTGGCGGTGTTTTCTTTCATAAGCAGGTGACTTTTTATAACTAAAATTTGCTATTTTTTTATAAACATTAAAAAATGTTAAACTCTAACATTTTTCTCGCATCACTACCGTACGGCACAATAGAACAGCGTACGACTGATTATATATGCGCGTGAGCATTGATTGAATATTATTTCTTATTTTCATAACTGCCTCTTTTGGATTGAAAAATTTTAGATGTGATGAGATCAGTTTCCGTTAGGAAATATTTAATTCCTAATGATAATATGATTGCCACTGTAGGAGCTAAAATTTGCTCACAATTTGACAATTACCCATTAAGGTAACCATTGAATCGATCGAAGAAGGATTTTCACTTCTTAAAAATTGTTTCAAGAAGTTGATAGTTTTTATCACAAATTATTCAGCGGCAGATAATTTCAAGAAATATTCATGTATAAAATATTCACGTAGAAAATTTTTCAAAAAAAGCCAGTCTTATACACTAGACAAAATGTTATATACTAAGCGTTGAACGATAATTCTGCGAAATTGAAGTTAACTAATCTTTTTCTCACTATTCTTACAAAAATTTGACAAATTAATTATAATACTTGCTATTTTATACATTTTAACTTTCAATAATCATGCATATTATACAATATTGGAAACCGTAGTATCAATTAATGAGTTGCGCAGTTCAACTGTATGTTTCTTGCAAATAAAAGAATGATATAAAGTCATCATATATATCGCTATTTTATCAAATTTTAGCGATGGAGAATATGCCTTTGGCATATGACTCATTAAACAAATTTTGGGACCATATTGGTAATTAATAATTTCAAATTCGGCATTATTGAGTACCGCTGTGATGAAAAAAAGGGTTTGTTTTCAATGTGAATCTGATTTTTGATAAAAAAAAATTTTAGCCTGATGAGGCCAGAGAACCAATCTGGCGAAACGTGAAACACCACAAACTGATGTTTTATTATTTACCCCCAATCGGCTGTTATACTAGCTACTACGATTAATAATATATGAAGGGTGATTTACCAAAATTTTAAATAAACTCAAGTCCTTGGTCGAATTTGGACTCCTTACCAACATCGACACCATTTTTTTTTTAATATTCAACGCCAATATGGTCTGACAATGACACAACACTTGTAAGAATTTACTACTATGAAGCATTCCTCTACACAAAGAAAATCTACGTAAGCACCAACAAACCAAAATTTTTTTCATAGTAACACTTGCGAGAATTCCTTTAATAATATGGACAATTACGTAAATTTGAAACTTTAAAAATTATAAATCCGAAACATAAATTATAATTTACAATTTTTGAAAAAACGTCTCTTTTATATTCAGAATAGAATTTTAATTCAAATTTAGAAGAAGTGATTTTGGAAAATTTTCACAGTTGCCAGAAACAATATTTCACAATACTTTATACATTTGCAATCTTAAACATAAGAAGAAATTTCAAAATTTGTTACTAGTTAAGAACCGTCATAAAAATTCAAACACGGACAACTGGGTTATGAACTTGTCGGATAAACAACTTCCGAAGGAAGTTTCCGAAAAGATCTCCTTATAGGACCTAACTATTGTTCTATAGCCAAAATTTCTAAAAGTGATGCGATCAATATTATTAAGAATGTTGGAACTTCTCTACAAAACTTATATGCAAACATGGATGTTAAAAACTTAATAAGAGACAATGTAAATAAGAGTATTGTCAGTGAGTCTCATAAGACTAAACACATTTCATACGAAGATAGAGAATTTGCTAAGAGGTTGAAAAATACAAAAATCTTTCTCAATGGTAATCCTGGAATATTTTTCACCAAAGCAATTGAGGGTAACCTTGCGGTTTGTTAAAATAAAACTGATAACATTAAAAAAGCTCATGAACTATTACTTGATAAGAAGACATATGTTAAAGTAAAAAGAAATCCTTCAAAATCTTTACAAGTGATTACTTCTAAAATACTAAAAAACCTAAATGATAATGATTTTTTGAAGTATCAGTACCACAATAACCAAATTACTCTTACTGATACTACTTTACCAAAATTGTATGGACTACCGAAAGTACATAGAAAAGATACTCCACTTCGTCCGATAGTTTCACTGGTTAACAGTCCGACATATTTTCTTTAGCAAAAGTGATCTACAATGAACTGAAAAATGCAATCAAAGCTCTATCTTCACATATTAATAACAGTCATGAATTTTTATCTTAGGATGTTAACTCTTTGTTTATCAACATTCCATGCTCTTTAGTTCTCGAAAACCTCGACAAAAGATACCATCAAATTGTAAATATGTGCAAAATACCGTTTGACGAAATTAGAAGTTGTAATAAGTTTCTTTTTGATAATAACTATTTCATTTTTCACCACACGGTATAACAACAAATTGAAGGGACACCGATGGGCTCCCCGATTTCTCCGTTATTTGCAGACATGGTTATGGATGACCTGGAAACTAATTGTTTAAAGAAATTGAAATTTGCTCACAGTTGTATTTTTTTTTAATCACTATGTCGACGATACCATTCTATGTATAAAAATACTACATTAACATGGTTATCAACATTTTTAATTCTTATAACAAAAATCTCAAATTTACTTCAGAATTATAAAATGATAATAGGATTAATTATCTCAATTTGACTCTTTTTAAAGAAAAAAATAGGAGTATCACTAATCGGTACCAAAAAACCTCTTCATCAAGTAGAACTATCAACTAATTTTTAGGTCATCCAAAAAATATGAAAAGGAACATTGTGTTTAATTTGGTTGATAGGGCCATACATTTTTCCCATAAACGATTCCATTTTCATAATCTTGAAGTTGTTACTCAAATATACTACTTAAAAATGATTATCCTATCACGTTCATTCAAAAACATATTGAAACTCGTATGAATACAATCAAATTTCCACGTAATAATAAAGAAAAACATAATTCATGTAACAAGAATTTTTTACAACAACCTTAAGTTAGTCTTCCTTACATACCTAACATTTTTTATAAATTATCTACTCATCTCAAGAAAGCTTACATAACAACTGTAGCTTCTTCGAAACCTTCTTTGAAGTCGATTATTGAACTTGATAAGGATGTTACTGAAAAATGGGATCGTACAAATTTAGTTTATAAACTCACTTGTAAAAATTGTGAGGCTTCTTACTTAGGTGAAACAAAGTGATCCCTGAAAACTCGCATAAACTAACATGAAAAATGTGGGAAAAAAGAATCCTAATTAGTATGCATCAAAACAAATTTAACCATAAATTTGATTGGAATAACAAAAAAATATTAGATTTTGAGTTTGACTATACAAAACATCTAATTTCTGAGATGATTCGTATTAAGAGTAATCCGAGTAGTATAAATAAATAAGATGGCATTCATGCATTATATTTCCGATATTTTCCTATTCTGCAAGAATGTAATACAAAATCTTTCATTTACTTACACATTCAGATTCTTTGACACATATTTATTCACGCACATACAGAAATGTATGATAGATTATATACCACTTGTATTTGTCATCGCTCGCTCAGTCTTCGTTGTGTCGTCCTTAACTAACTTACGACTTATGCCAATTTGGCATATGACTCATTAAGAAAATTTTTGGACCATATTAGTAATTACCAATTTTAAATGCAGTGTTATTGGATACAGCTGTGATGTAAAAAAGTGTGTGCCGTTTCACTAGCTACTACGATTATTTTCATTTAATCTCTACTAGAGCCTCATACGCGCGCTCCGCGCGCGACCAATTTATTTACATGTAATTATTTAATTCGGAAATGAAGTTAAATAAAATACTATACATTGAAAAATAGCCAAACTCTCAATTTTCCAAACGAAATTCTTGAAATAATTGAACATTCTTGTAAATTTACAAAGCAACATAGATAGCAGTCATCGGAAAAATATTATTAGTTGCATTCATAGACAAACTGAGACTATTCGTTGAAAAACAGCAAAACTCTGAATATGTTATTGAAAATTGTTAAAATAATTAATAATGGTTGCAAATGTGCAAAGTAATGTAGGAAAGTCTTATTGGAAATACGTACTTTCTTGCTTCCGTAACGAAATTGAGCCTATTAGTTTCAAAACAGCTAAACTCTCAATTCGTTTATAGAAATTGTTGAAATAATTAATAATTCTTGGAAAATTGGAAAGCACCATATAAAGAAAGTCATCGGAATGATATTCTCAGTTAATTTTGTAAAAAAATGTAGCCTATTTATTTAATGAAAATGGTTCAAATCATTATTAATTCTCGAAAATTTACAAAGCAACAGAGAACAGAGTCATCATTCATTTCGCAAAAAAAATTGAGCCTATTCGTTGAAAAATATCCAAAATATTAATTTGCTTATAAACATTGTTCGAATAATAATAATAGTAATTAATAATAATAATATTAATAATAATAATTAACGAATATTGGAAATTTGCAAAGCATCGTAGATTCGATTTAAATGGTCGGACCAACTCAGGAGGGACCTTCTTACCTGTTGGCAAAGAAGCTCACCGGCGCGGAGAGGATTCATGAAGAGGTTGCATGACCGTTGGGGCAATATGCACCCGGAATGTGCTCATAAAACGCCTCAGTATTTGAGAGATCAGGTATCCTTCTTGCGAAAAAACGGATATGAAGCTGTTTATCAACAGGAAGAGGAGCAACATCCTCCAGCGAACATTCCACCCGTTCCAGCAAGACCACCTTTGCAGATAGCCGATAATGTCAACATGAGAAGTAGGAGATCTATCCACCAGAAAGTCTTCCTCAGGATGGACAAATTAGCTGAAGCTAATACTGCTCTCCGCGATTTGCTCCCCGAAGATGTTAATCTCTGGAATCTGAACTGTGTAGTTTACGAGAAGGCGGTCTCCCTGCTTAGCGACGATAGAAGTAACGAAACTTCGGTACGTCTGAGTAAGACACGCGAGCGTATTGCACAGCTTCAGTTCAAAATTGAAACGGCGAGACGGCATGCATCAAATGTTCAGTGCGTGATTAGCTACATAACAGCAAATAAAAAGTTCACTCCAAAAGTTAGGGCACTTGCTCGAAACTTGAGGAAAGCAAATCACACGCTGAACAAGTGTAAACTGTCGACCATCAAGCAGCACTGGACGCAAAAAGTAAGATCTCTTTCAACAGCGAAACAGCGCCTTGAACGGCGAGTTAAGTGGATTCAGGAAAATTCCACCTTTTCTACTAATCCTTCCCGTCTGTTCAATAAAGCATCATGTGTAGTTAAAAAACCGCCTAGTCGAGAAGAGATTCAAATCTTCTGGGAGCAAGTATATGGAGATACTTATCAGCTAAATGAAGACGCTTCCGATATATCACTCTTTCGTAACTTTTGCCAAAGGCAAAGGTTACAAGATCCAGAGGAAGAGTGTCCACTAATTACTGCTGAAGAAGTGAAGAAAGTTATCGCTAGAACTAAGAACTTTTCGGCGCCAGGGCCAGATAAAATCAACAACTTTTGGTGGAAGAAGTTTACTTCTACGCACCAACATCTAGCTCGTATATTTACTACTTTCTTAAACGGAGAACAACCCGTCCCGCAGTGGCTAGTGGAAGGACACACGGTATTCATCCCTAAGGCCGGAGATTTGTCATGTCCAAAGAACTACAGGCCCATAGCTTGTTTAAACACCAGCTACAAGCTATTCACTGGCATCCTCAAAGAGAGGATATTGACATCTATCGAGCCGGTATGGAGTGCAATAGTCGAACAACGTGGATGCAAGAGAGGGCTGGCAGGTTGCAGGGAGAACCTGTTAATAGACAGGTGTATTACCCAGGACTCGATCAGGTATCGACGCAATCTGTCCATGGCTTGGATTGATTACCGTAAGGCATTCGATAACACGAACCATGAGCTTCTTATCAAGCTCCTTGAGTGCATGGAGGTGCATCCAAAAATAGTGAGATGCATAAAAGAGCTGATGCTCTTGTGGCAGACAAGATTTGTCATAACATCCGACAAAAGACAAGTGACTACAAGCTTTGTCACTTATAAGAGGGGGGTCTTTCAAGGAGACTCTCTAAGTCCGATACTTTTCTGCATTTCCCTCTTGCCTCTATCTATTGTGCTCCGAGGCAAAAGCTCTGGATACCTATGTGGCCCGCCGAGCAGAAGAGAATATAAGGTCAACCACCTTTTATACATAGACTACCTTAAACTCTTTGCTTCCTCAAAAAAGGACCTTAACATCCTTGTAGATGCGGTAAATAGGTATTCTAAAGCGATTGGCATGAGCTTCGGACTGGACAAGTGTGCCTGCGTCCACCTACACCAAGGAAGACTAGAAACTACATCATCCAGTGACGATCAGGATGTTCAACTCATAGGCGGAAATACCATTCAACATCTTGGTATTGGAGAAACATATACATATCTTGGAATATCGCAAGCGGAAACCCAAAATGTGCATAACTTGAAAACGGCCCTTGGAAAAAGGTATCGCCAAATTCTCAGAAAAATTTGGGCTTCCGAATTATCTGGAAAGAATAAGATCCAGGCGACCAATATGCTGGCCGCTCCTATACTGCTCTACACGTTTGGTGCAGTAAAATGGAACGTCGATGAGTTAAAACAACTTGATCGAAGCACACGCAAGATGATGACAATTCAACGAAGTCTTCATCCTAGATCTTCCGTACCTCGAATATATCTCCTTCGCGATAAAGGAGGTAGAGGACTGCTAAGCTTAGAGTGTCTTCATCGAAGAACGGTTCTGGCTACAGCCTGTTCAGTTCTAAAAAGCACGGATTCCCTTATGCGACTCGTACATCAACATGAGGTCGCCAATGCTGCGGTGTTTCTATACCATGCAGCAGATAGGGCCGCAGAGGAGCTTGACCTCCCATTTGATTCCAGCGACATTACACATGGCCTAGCATCAATAACACCTCTGGTGCTCAAAAGTCGTATACAGGAAGCAGAACATACGCTTCTACTAAGAGAACATGCTGAGAAACCCCTCCATGGTAAGTTCTACGGCATCCTACGTAGAGAAGAGCTCTCGATGGGTCTGACCAACATGTTTCTCAAGTCTGCTGGATTGAGATCGGAGACCGAGGGATTTCTTTTTGCCTGTCAAGACGGCGTCATAGACACCTTAGTTTACCGCGAGCGAATAATGAATATACCTGTACGCGATACCAACTGCCGAGCGTGCAAGCTAGAGCCCGAAACACTTGGACATGTTCTCAGTGGATGCTCTAAATATGCACGCTGCGCGTACATAGAGAGACACAATGCAGCTCTAAAAGTGATATATTACCATCTTAGGCATTTCTATGGTGTTGATCTATTGCCCGTCTTGCCATACGCCCAGGGGGAACTCGAGTCAGTCGTGGAGAATGATCAGTGTAAGATCTACTGGAATTTCTCATTCTCCACCACTCAACGTATCAGTGCTACGAAGCCTGACATTGTCCTCCAAGATCTGAAGAACAAGATCATTTACGTGATTGAATTCTCGGCACCAGCCGATGGTAATATCACGGCAAAGGAGGGAGAAAACAGGCGAAATATCAAGCACTTCTTTTCGAGCTGAGTAAGCTGTACCAAGGCTACAAAGTCCATCTTATAATTCTCATAATCGGCTGCCTTGGAGGTATGAAAGCTTCATTTATTAGCCAACTCAACAAGATTCCGGCTTGCCAGCGTCAGGCTCATTTCATCGCGAACCGGATGCAAAAGGCTGTTCTCCTGGGATCACTCCATCTGGTCCGTCAACACTGTTCCTCTTAAATTCTACAAAGATTGTTAGCTCTAAAAAAGTATCCAGAGGTGAAACCTTCATCTCCAACTGTCTTGTCTGCCGCGTAAGGTCATCCGCGGCTAGAGACCTGACTCCAGGGAACAGTGTTGCCCGATGTTATCACGCGTAAATTTCCCGCTCTTGCTTACCTTCTAGGACAGAAGGAGCAGAAGCGGATGACGTACACGTTCCAGTAGCTTTGGGATTGGTTTCTTTAAGGAATCATGATCGAAGCTTCCGGAGCCTACAACTTCTCTAAAAAATTAACGAATATTGGAAACTTGCAAAGCATCGTAGAAAAAAGTTATCGCAAAGATATTCTTGGATAATGATGCAAAAAAATTGAGCATATTTGTTGAAAAATAGCCAAACTCTTCATTTGTTTATGAAAATTGTTAATAATTAATGATTCTTCTACATTTGCAAAGTATAATATCAAACAGTTACCGAAAAAGCATTCTTAGTTGATTACGTTGAAAAATAACAAAACTTTGAATTTCCTTAAAAAAATTGTTTAAATAAATCATAGTTCTTCAGAATTTGTAGAGCACTATAGAAAAGAGTGATTGCAAATACATTCTCAGTTAAATCTTTGAAAAATTAAGTCTATTCCTTGAAAAACAAAATTTCTTATGGAAAATCTTATTTTTTTATTTTTTAATAATAAATATTTCTTGGAAATTTGCTAAATATCATGAAAAAAATCATCTAAGAGACATTCTGAGTTGATTCCGTCAACAAATTGAGTCTATTCGTTAAAAAATAGAAAACTCTGAATTTCCCTACAAAAATTGTTTTAATAAATCATAATTATTGGGAATTGGTAAAGCAGTATAGAATAGAAAAAAGGCATTGCAAAGATATTCTCAGTTAATTTTTAAAAAAATCGCAAAGATATCCTGAGTTTATTTTTTTTTTAATTGAGCCTATTCGTTGAAAAATAGACAAACTCTGAATTTGTTTATAAAATTTTTTCAAGTAATCGATGATTCTTATAAATTTGCAAAGTACTATATCAAACTGTCACAGGAAAAGCATTCTTAGTTTTTTTCCAATTGATCCTATTGGTTGGAAAATAGCAAAAATTAAACCAAAGGTTTAAAAAAAGCAACAAGTCACGCAATCTTAATCCAATCCAAACGACAACTTAGATTTAGGATATAATAGGTTGTACGGATTTTCGATAATGTTTACAGAAGGGATTATCATGAAAGGTTCTATTCAATAACAATATAATAAATTTTGATATATTTCGAGATATTTTGATATAGTTCGATTGATTTCGAGATATTTCGATAGATTTCGAGAGATTTCGAGATACTTCGATAGATTTCGAGAGATTTCGAGAGATTCCGAGATACTCCTGTTGTATGCGGAGGGTCCTAAAATGTTTTACAACTAATTTTTTCCAGTCAAGCGCAAAATACGAGTTTTATCTTTTATATTATCTACAATTTTAATTCATATGATATTTCTTTGAAAATAGAATAAGTATATTTGAAAAAAATCGAAAACTACGAAAATCTAGCCGAAAAATGAGAAAAATTTTCTTCTGAACTACCCTAATATTCATCTACAGAAGGGTGTTTAGACTTGCAAGGAAACTGAACTCTTTTCTGTTTTCGTATAGAATTTATTTTATTTATTTTCATTTTTTGTGAACCGTGATTTCACCTACTTCTTGTACTTTTTCTAATCTAAAAGTAAAAAGAAATTTCGGTTTATTAGTACAATTTCAAAATGTAACTTTTTATTACGGTTTCATGAGGTGAACACAGAAAAAATAGAAGTGAATATTTGTTGTATGTACTGTCTAAATCCGAATTAGTAGAAATTTCACTAATTCAATAAGTAGCATTGTATCTGACTGTTGAAGTAGTAATTTTATCACTTTCCACTACATGAAATGGTCAGATTTATGTTACTAAATGAATTAGTGAGGGTATTCTACTAATAGTAGTAACAACTTACTAATTCGAAGAGCAGAAATGAATTGCTAAGGAAACATAATTTAATAATTTTTAAAATACATTGTGCTGTTTTTTGAGTTTTAATTGAAAAAGGTTAATGTTTTGACAATAAACCATCTATTTCTCCAATGCAGCCAAAATTTAAACTCGTGAAATTGGTTAGAATAACTATAGCTATTGTTCGTTCCCAAAATGTTCCGGAGTTTGTGAATAAGTGGATTCTGATGGCAAAGAGTGGGTTAGAACTGCAATTAATTTCAGGGTGAATCGTTTATCTTAGCTTCTTTAAAATGGGTAAGATTTTATTTAATATTAGTAATTAGGTGAATAGTTTAAAGGGAACTGGGAAAGTGTCGTTGAAGAAAGTTAGGTTAACTAAAATTTATTTTCAGAAAAATTCAAGACCTTCGAGGAATACAGTGTGCAAGAATTGGCTAACATACTTGAAAACCACTTAGATTTAGACACCGTAACGGAACTGGAAGGTATAAAAAGCAAATATTCACTTATTCATATATTTTTTTCTAAAATTTGCAAGTAAGTCAAGATGCTAACCTTCAAGAGTGCACTGGAGTTGTCCAAATGTCCGAATGTAAATTATTATTACATATTCTATTTAAATCAATGATATGGCTGATTGTTAGCTTCGTACAATAAGTTTCTCCTTAGTAAAAACAGCTTTTGAATTTTTAATAATAAAGAGAAAATTAATAAAGTATCTAGCCTCGGAGAACTCGGTCGGGAAATTCTAACTTTTTATGAGCGCTTTCTTAAAAATATTGCTTCAAATGGGGTAAAAGTTGAATAATAGTCTTATTTCAAATAATTATGTTATTCGTAACAAGTGAATGTAAAATTATTTGTTTTAATGAAGTTTCTAGTGTCTATCGAAAATTGAAAATTATGTACTTTTTGTAAATAGTTGGTAATTTCCAGTCAACATGATTTTTTAAAACATAATATTGATAGCAGACTATGTTACATGAAAGTCGACGCACCATATCGTAATCAACTAACAGTTTGAGAAAGGCTCTATTTTTTATCTCTAACTTGCAGAAAACTCACTCAACATACATTAACAGATACGTAGATTTTCAAAATTTTTTAAAAATCAATTTACAACTTCTGAGTCGGATTTTTGGGTTAAAAATTTTCATTTAGTTGTTGTTACGGATAAAGAGGTTGTTTGAAAGAAGATTTTAAAGCATTTTTTCATGTTTTAAACTTACGCTTTTGAGGCATCCCTTATAATCATCAGATCTAGTTTTACTAAGGCACACAAATGATTATTTAACCTATATTTTAAATTCATTTAGTCAGTTATTCTTACACATTAAATTAGTAGATTCTTACTAATTACCAGTAAACGAATCGGCACTATTTAAATTAGTAGAAAACTACTACCAATTAGTATTTTTCTACTAATTCAGATTTAGAGAATAATTTTCAAGTAGATAAAGTTGAAATTTTTCGTATGGAAAAAAAAAGATTTAATAAAGTTGACATGGTACCCATTTCCCATGTGGTGGGTTAAATATTACCACGTGAAGTTATTTTTTGTTGCAGGTAAAGATTACTCGGAAATCGCTGTAATGGTTACATTTTGTTTTTTCTGTGAAGATTTCGAATGGAGATATTTTTAGGCTCAAGATTTTTATTATTTCGGTGCACATTTCGACTTTTAGAAATGAATATTTTTATGAGGGTTGGGGAAAATTTGTATTAGGGCGAGGACCTCGTTTCCTGCGACAGTGGGCGGGGAAGTAGTTTAGGAAGGTAGGGTAGTGTAGGGTACGGTGCCGGTGCGGGGCACGGCGAGAATTAAAAATAAAGTTTATGTTTCTAGGTTTTGATATTAGTTTTTTTCACATAAAATTTTTTACGGGCTTTCTGTAGGCTTTCTTTGTATGGGAAAATAGTAATGTGATGCGATTTCTGTTTTAAAATACGTGTCAGAAGAGTAATTATAAAAAAATTCTGGTATCATGATTTGTTTCTGTAAACTTTATAAATACATTAAAATTAATTAAATCTTAAATCTTCACACATGTGCTCTGCGACGATCTACAGTAGAATTAAATCAAAAAACGAGGTTCAAAATAATTTTTAGCTCGCAATTCTTAACCGATTTTGGATTTTTTTAGGGAAATTCAGCATTAAATTTTGAAGCGATTCGTGTGGCCTTTTTTTAATTTTTTCTTGGTTAAAATTTTATATTAATGCAAAGAGTGAGGAAAAAGTATATTATTTATTTTTTTTTTGCACGGAAGTAGTTTGAAAGCGAAAAAAAATTATAAAAGCATCAAGTTAATTGTTATAAACAAATTGATTTAACAAATAGTCTACATTATGGATTCTTCGTTAGCGAAGTAAATGTTTGCGTTAGAAATACTTGCTCCCATCGAACAAATAATACCGATCATAAAAATTTACATTCGATATTTTTCATTAATTTTATAAACAAATTATAAAAACAAATTCCCAGTGTAGGCATTCAAAGGCCGAAAGAAATGGCTTTCTTTCTTGAATTTCATCAAATTATATCACTAGTGATGTTTGGTAATGAAAAATTATCATCCGATTTTTGACAATAATTTCATAAACAAATGGCCACTTTGAAAATTTATAAGCAGAAAGGACATTTTTACCTAATTTTCCTTAAATGATGTCGCAAGTGATGTCTCATGATGTAAAACCATCATGCGATATTCTTTATTAATTTCATAAACAAATTATATAAGCAAATTTATAACTTGGTCATTTGTAGGTAAAAAATTATTTTTCTTCTAATTTTCCACAAATGATGTCGCCAGTAAGGTTTAATGATGTGAAATTATCATCTAATATTTTTTATTAATTTTGTTAAGAAATTATATAAACAAATACCTAGCCAGTTAGCCAGGGAATGCATGCGAAACAAAAGACAATACGGTTTCTTTTGTTTTGCATGTAGTAACAAAATGTTATTTTTTTTACATGCATTGAAAAAACAATTTGTTGACAAAATAAATAACAAAATATTTCGAATAAACATTATTGGAGACATCATTTGAGGAAAATTAGGAGAAGAAACGATCTCTTTCTGCTTTTAAATGTCCACATTGTGTATTTGTTTATAAAATTAATAAAAAATATCGGATGTTATTTTTCCATCATTAAATATCACTGGCGATATAATTTAAAAGAAATTAAGAGAAAACAGATTTCTTTCTGCGTTTGAATGTCCACACTAGGTATTTGTTTATATAATTTGTTAATAAAATTGATAAAAAATATCGAAAAATAATTGTCCATTATTGAACATCATTGGTGATATACTTCGAGGAAAATTTAGAGAAGAGACTATTCCTTTTTGCCTTTAAATGTCCACATAAGCAATTTGTTTATATAATTTGTTTATAAAATTAATAAAAAATGTCAGATTTCAAATTTCCATCATCAAGTATTATTTTTTCGATGAAAGCAAGTAATTTTAACGCGAAAATTTACTTCGCAAACGAAGAATCCATATTTTGGACTATTTGTTAAATTAATTTGTTTATAACAATTAACTTAAGAATGTCATAATTTTTTTTAGCTTTCAGCTACCTTTCTACATAAGGGCTGACAATGCTGATCATAGACAAAATTTTTTACGAATAAAAAAAAACGCCCTCTATAAAAACATGTTTACTAACAAATTTGTAGATCTTTTTTCAATGCAAAATTTTTGTCTTCCACTCTTTGTTTTCATATTGCATAGTGAGACACGTGAAAACTAATTATTTTTTTTTTGTTATGAAAAAAGAGATATATAGAGTTGGCGCAAACCCCATGAAGTTCAACACGTATTTCCCATAAGAAGAAAACCGTTATGTAAATTGTATTCCGTATCGTCAATATTAGGTGTATCAAATTAGAATTTAACATTTCATTTCGCAATTAGCCACAGAATACGAATCAAAACTTATTTTGAAAATATCAACCCCATAATTTTGTTTTAGAGGTTCCCAAAGAAACCCCATAAGTAAAAAAATAGTTTTTGCGACTTTATGGGGCTAATTATGATTTTTTTTTAGTTTTTGAAATACAAATTCATACAAGATGTTTACGTCAATTGTTTAAACATTTTATTATTGTTTTCCCCATTTTTTTCATAGAATAGAGTTAGGAAGTCGCAGTAAAAAAATATGCACTTTTTCAAATTTTTAGTTAGAGTGATGTAAGATTGAATTAATCCTAAGAAAAATAATTGTTTAATCAATTTATGATTATTGTTCCTAATATTATCTCATAACAATGCTGAAAAATTGCAGTTTCTTTAAAAAATTTTCCAGTTTTTGTCTAATTTTCATTTAGAGTGAGGTAAATAATTAATTTAAATCAACGAACTTAATTGCTGGAACAATTTATAATTTTTATGTATAGCTATCTTCTTCCATAATAATGCCAGATAGTTGCCTAGTTAATTATTCTGAAATTCTGAAATTTTTGTCCACTTTTCAATTAGAGTGACTCAATAATCAATTTTATTCAACAAAAATAATTTTTTAAACAAATTAATATTCTCATAGCAATCTTCTTTTAGAAAGGTGCTCTTTTTCCGAAATTTTTAACTTTGTTTTGCCTTTTTAGTTATGAACAATTGATATTTCTCATATTGATATCTATTGACTTTCAAATGTTACAGTTTAAGTTATTGTTTATGCGAATATTCTTGTTGAGGTTCACTTATTATTTGTTTATAACTAAAAAGGCAAAGCAAAATTGAAGATTTTAGAGAAAAGAAACTTTCCTAGAAAATTTCTTAAGGAATTTAAGAGTAATATTTTTTTCTACAGGATATTTAGCAATTGTAAAATCATTTCAATTTGTTTAAACAATTATTATTTGTTGGAACAATTTTGTCTTTGTGAATCGTGCAAATTTATTCTTTTCATCAATTAATGACACAATTAACGAATTTTAGGAATAATATTTTTTTGCTCAATATATTTTGGAATTATTTAAACAATTGATAGATTCGAAAAATCTAGACTTCTATCCACTTTTCCTCTTAACAGACATAAGTGGATGATCAATAGTTTTTTAAATGTTTGCAGAACATCTTGAACAGAAAAATATTACTTTTAACATTGGTCAATTGTGTCATTAATTGCAAAAAATAATAACGTTTCATGATTCACAGAAAAAATATTTTTTGAACAAATTAAAATTGCTGAATATACTTTAGAAAGAATATTACTCTCAACATCCGCTAATTGTGTCATTAATTCCAGAAAATAATAACTTGTCTCGCTTTGCAGAGGGAAAACTTATTTAAACAAATCAAAATTGTTCAAATAATCACCAAATATCCGTTGAAAATAAATTGCTCTCAACATTCTCTAATTGTGTAATCATTTCCAGGAAACAATAACTTTTTACGATTTTTGGAAGAAAAATTATTTGAACGAATGAAATTATTTGAAACATACTTCAAAACTTGTCACTTGTCGATTAAAAAAAATTAATATTAGGAAAAATTTCATAAAATACCGTCTTTAGCATGAATTTGATAGAAAACTGCTATCTCGCATTTTTCAGGGTATTTCCCGGGCACACTAAAAACAGGATTTGGAGTGTCAATTTGAAGTTATTCGGTGATAATTATTCCTTGAATACCCCTTGAAGGTGACTCTACATTAACTCACAAAAAGTTTATAAAAAGTACTTCTTTTTTCAATTTTTTTGAAAATTCAGCTTTTGCCATAAAAACCCCATGTTAATTTCAAAATCCCGAGGACACAAGTCAACGTTGAAAAAAAATACGAAATTTCTTTTTCAGGAAAGCGAACAAAAGCGAGAAAAAAAATGTCGACCCCTCTAGTGTACATTAATTAGAATTCAATTATAACTCCCCAGCAGTGGGTGATAATTGAAAAATTGGGGGAGTTTCTGAGACATTAAAATAAAACTGCAATAAAAAATGTACAATCAAATTTATGAAGGCTGATCTAATTATAGAGTACAATCCTACAATCAATCTCAATTTTCACTGTGTCATATTACACACAAGCAATTAGCCATATCTCTAACAGTAGGTGAAAATAGATGTGCTTAATCCCTAAAGGGTTCGAAAAGGGAGAAGCCACATATAAATAGTGCCATTGATCCTAAGTAAACGATCCCCCTATTTACACGAGGTCTACCGCACTCGTTTTGAAAGTCGAAGGGTCTTTCCAAACATGATGCTATCCTATTTTTAAACCCCTCATCATCTAATTGGTATCAAATGGTTCTTCCGAAATTTCCCCTTTTTCCGTAAGGGAACTTCCGTTGATTACGTGACAATGATTTCTAAAATTGTTGATGATTTTAAATTAATTAATTTAATTTAATTTTAAATTTCGAACCTATTGCAAGGATTCGTAAGATTTTTACCCCCCCCCCCTTTTTTTAAGATTTTATATTTTTTACCTCATATGTCAACATTATATGGGATCGTTCATATATTACGTAACATTAAGAAGGGGGGGTCGTGCTTCGTTTCGGTCTGTTACGTTGGGGGAGGGAGGAATTTTTGACACGATTACGTAACAGTTCAATTTCATGTCCCATTTAAAAAGAGCGATGTTGCTAAATATTTCGAAGATATCGAACACATTGTGGTCGACAACGTAAAAAAATTAATTTTTAAATAATTGTTACATTCTCATCCTAATGAGATGGTATTGGTTTTATGTAAAATCTGACTTAGTTGGTTTTCATGAAATCTCCACGTTTTGAGACCCCCTGGGTAAGAAAGAACGATTTTTACGAAGGTGTCTGTCTGTCCGACTGTTCGTCGTTCTGTCTGTCTGTCTGTAGTCTGTAGTCTGTAGTATCGTGTAGGCACGATAACTTTCAAAAGATTGATCAGACTGGATGGTGCTTCTGCACCAATTTTTTAAGGCCTAGAAAGGAAGAATAAGTTTGTGAGCCAGCTATTTTTGATGAAAATTCAAAAAGTGAGAGCATTTTCAAAAATTTTGAAACTATTTTTCTCAAGATTCAAAAATGTTATGCACGGCTGTTTATAGTACTCAGAAAATTGAGCAATTTACCTGCATGACTTTCTTTGATAAAAAGAAAAATATCAGAGTTATAGTATTTTTAAAATAAAAAAAAAACAACCAAAAATGAACATTTTGAGCCAAAGAAATGTACGATACGAAAAAAAGTCACGGGAAGAAGAACGTGTATTTTTGAAAGTCTTATAAGATTATTCTAACAGCTTTTTTAATTTCCTCGAAAAATCGAAAATTCACATTTTGTTCGCACGAAAAATTATGAAAAATCCAAAATTCCATTTTGCGTTCAAACTATGTGAGATGCGAAAGAAACGAATAAGAAAAAATTGTGAACGTAGGAAAGATCTACAAATTTGTTACTGATCACTTTTTTATAGGACACGTATTTTTTGTTTTTTCCGTAAAAAACATTAAAAATAGAAAATTTAATTTTTAGACAAACCACACAAGCGAAAAAAAATAAGAACATAATATCTCGCATAATGTAGAAAAGTTCGCATTCTCGACAAAGTCGAGTGCGTAGCACGAGATATTTGATGAGACTGTGTTTGTTTAGGCGGAAAGAGCTTTAACAAAAGAGAATTCACAATCACTAAATTACAGTTGTCGATGCTTTGACCCCTAATTCTAAAAGAGCTGCGCACAAGTGTGTCGTCCGCCCTAGACGCGTTCAAACTTGCGAGATTTACTGAATAACTTGCAAATTTTGGAAGAATAATTTTATGTTTTGAAGATTTCAAAATTTGTGGAAAAAGAATATGGAAGACTTTAAGACAATTTTTATTTTCCAGGATTTACACAATTCATAGGTAAACTGAATTTGGCAGGGCGCCATAAGAATAAAAAAAATTTTCTTACAATTCATGGGAAAATTCCAAATGATTTTTTCCTTAATTATATTTAGAGGTGGTGCAAGCCTTATGAATTTTGACACGTATTTCCCATAAGAAAAAAAGGCGCCTTTGTAAATTTTATTCAGAATACTTCATATTAGCTAAATCTAGTTGAAACTCAAAATTTATTCTCACAATTAGCCATAGAAAAACAATAAATTATTACTTTCTAAATATCACTCCCGTAAGTCTGTTTTATAGGATAACAGTTTAGGGTAAGTTTAGTAAAGTTTTATCTTTTCGGTTAAAAATTCTTTCCTTTGGTTGAAAATGTAACCGTTTTGTTGAAAATTGGTTAGTTTTTTTATTAAAAATTGATTTTACCAACTGAAAATTGTCCTACTTTATGTTTGGTAAAAAATTAATCTTTTTAGTTTAAAATTCATGTATTTGGTTAAATTCTATCTTGTTGTTGAAGATTCATCATTTTTAGTTGAAAGATCACTCCAACTATTCCACTTTTTGCAGAAAATTTACCTCTTTTGATAGAAATGTAATCTTTTTCGTTAAAAAATTATTTGTTTAGAAGAGAATTCAACTATTATATTTTTTGCTAAGAATTCATTTATTTCATTGAAAAAAAACTATTTATATTTCATACTTATATTTCATACTTTTGGTTGAAAATTCATCATTATGACTAAAAATTAAATTCTCTGGTTGAAAATTCGGTTTTTATTTATTTAAAAATTAAACTTCTCAACTGAATATATAACTACCTCATTTTTACTTAAAAATTTACGTTTTTAATTGAAAATTAATTATTTTGCTGAAAACTCATTTTTTTAATTTTCTTCTTCCTAACTGCGAATTGAAATATTATATTTTTGGTCTGTTAGTTTTTCTTTTTTCGATTAAAATTGAATTATTTTGTTGAAAATATTAGATATTTTAATCATTCTAATTTTGGTCGAATATTCATTTTTGGTATTAATTTCAATCAATTCCCAACGTTTTTGTATGGCCATTTCAACTCTTTCGTAAGGGATATTAGGAAGCATAGCTATTACATCAAAAGATACAAAAACATGTTCTAACGCTATTATTACATTGTCAATTAGTTTTAAGAAATTATGACTGTTTTTAATTGATGTATTTGAGACTGCTATAAATTTTTTAATAATTTGAATCAATAATTCTTCTAATTTTCTAGTCAGAGAACCCATTGTTGAAATAACTGGTCTTAGAGGATAATCATCTTTGTCAACTTTGACAAGACCATAGGCTAAGGGTAGAAAAATACTACTTGTATCAATATCACATCTTTCAATATTATTACCCAAATATTTATTCGTTCTCATTCTATTTAGAATTTTAAAAGTTCCTCTTTGAAGCATTTTGGTAGGATTATTCGGTATCAATTGAAAACTATTATCATCATTAAAAATATCCAACATTTTTTTAACATAAGCATCCCTATTAATTGCCACAGTTATACCTCTTTCATCCGATTTCATGATCATTAATTGAGGATGATATTTTAAAAAGATTGTTGTTACAATTAAACCTTCATTAGGTTCCTTTTCTAACAAAGTCTTTAGATTATCATTTTTTTTTAAATCATTAGATAAACCCATAAAATTTCATCTAAATTCTTCAATTTTATTCTCTGGTATTTTTTGAATAATGGATTCAATATCTTTAATGATTTCAAGTAATTGATTATAGTTTTTTTCACTAAATTTGTTGCTCAAACCATCACCTAATCTCAAAATGTTAATCACACTCTGTGGAATAATTACATTAGAAATATTCATAAACTAGGGATCTGATAGATCATGAAAGATAGCTGAGTGAATATTTAAATGTAATTTTGGTACAGTATTATCCAAATGTCAAATTTCAGTACGATAATATGAATAACTCGAGTAGTTCAACATTTTTCCGTATTTTGTAACACAAGTATACTAAACTTTTATTGTTTTCTATCAATAATTCAAATAGGAAGGTCTCTCAGTGCACTTAAACTCTTTAGAACACTACACTGTTAAAAATTCTCGCATAAAACTTCCACTAAATGTATTGGAAGCTTATTTCCGAAATGTAGGGTAACGCTACAATACATGTATTGCAATTTCGGCATTTCACAGTGGGCTGAGAGACCACCAAAAGTGGCCAAAAGTCAACTTCACAGTTATTAATGGAAGAATTATTTTTCATAATATAGATGAGTTGAAGAAACTTTTCACCAAATTTTGTGATATTTTAACTAGTCCTCTTAATTCTAGAGCGTTATGAATTCAAACAATTTTTCTTTTTTTTTTTTTACTGTTTTTTGGAGAAAATCTTTGAAAAACTCGTTCATGATGTTACGAACCAAAATGTTACAATCATAGCTGCTTATTAGAGTGGTCATAAATAATTACGTTATAGAAAAGAAATCCAAATTGTAGCTCGGTTTTGAATCCTCTCACTTTGTACTCATGCATTTAAGGAATTCGCAGCAATAGACAATTTTTGAATCAAAAGTTCCCCGAGGTTACACCTGGTATCTAAAGTTCTATAGTGCTTTTAAGTTCATTATGATGTTTACTATCAGGTTATTTGCCACCGTCTGCCACCATTGACATTTGACGAAGATATTAGTGAATGAAGTTGAGCGTGCACAGTGGGCTGCAGACCACCGAATGTTGCCAAAAGTCAAATGTTTCTTTGGATTTATGTGAAGCTTGGTATAAGGGGGTTTTTGAGGTTGTTGATTTCGAATTTGACGTCAAAATTAATACATTCAAAATGGCGGATCCAATATGGCGTCTGAAATTTCTAAATTTTTACTTATTCATATGAAACTTGGTGTAAGGAGGTTTCTGAGGTCGTTGATTTCGAATTTGGCATCAAAATGCATACATTCAAAATGGCGGATCTAATATGGCGCCTGAAATTTCTAAAATTTTACATATTCATATGAAACTTGGTCTGAGGGGGTTTCTGAGGTCGCTGATTTCGAATCTGACGTCAAAATTCATAAATTTAAAATGGCAGATCCAATATGGCGCCCGACATTTTTAAATTTTTACTTAGACGTACTCTAATGAAGCGACGAAGAAAAGTTTTACGTGGACGGAGATATTTAATTAGAGGCAAGAGGACTCATTTCAAAGTTTGATACAAATATGTAAAAATACGAATACAAATACAAAAACAAATGAAAAAAAATCGAAATTTTAGGCCAAGTTTCATATAAATAAGTAAACATTTACAAATGTCAGGCGCCATATAGGATTCGCCATTTTGAATTTATGAATTTTGACGCCAAATTCGAAATCAGCGACCTCAGAATCCCCCTCATACCCATATTCATATGAACATGTACAATTTTAGAAATTTCAGGTGCGATATTGGACCCTCCATTCTGAATTTATGAATTTTGATGTCAAATTCGAAATCAGCAACCGCAGAAACCTCCTTACACCAAGTTTCATATGAATAAGTAAAAATTTAGAAATTTCAGGCGACATATTGGATCCGCAATTTTTAAGTTATTAATTTTGACGTCAAATTCGAAATCAGCGACCTCAAAAACTCCCTCATACCAAGTTTAATGTAAATCCAAACAAAATTTGACTTTTGGCCACTTTCGGTGGTCTCCCAGCCCACTGTGCATTCCAATACCGTGTTTGCAACTTTGCCTTACGCTTGTATTGTAGAAGTGTTGGACAATTCCAAACATTTTTAACAGTGTAGACATAGGGACCGTTCTGTGAGGCCTGCATCTCTTTTTCCAAACAAAAAATTGATTCATTTTTGCGTTGATTCGCACAATTCCTCACGAAAGATGATTCACATAAGGAAAAATGTGGAGCACCACTGTCGTGTGAATTACCGAATTGGACATAGTATGCGTATGGCTTATAACATATGCGTGGGGGCGTGTGCCGCTGGTTCGATGCGATGTTGCGTGTGGGGTACGAGGGTCTCACGTGGGTTTATTGTTAGAGGGGCCGTGGTGTGGACGGGGACTTGAGGATTTTAGTTTGTCTTCTACGTTGCTCCCGGTACCACGTGCGTAGTCTTTCAGTTTCTGGACCGGGTAGAACTGATCTTTATCAAACACATCAGCCTGCCTCGAAAATCCCGCTTCGCCCCAGAATCTCGAAAAAGTATCGAAAAACGTGCATCGCGAAACCACATTCCTCTTACGAGCCACTAGCTCAGCAAACCGTACGAGATTGACAGCCTTCCTCTGGGAAGGATTTGTGGATTCTGTGGAAAATTCTCTGGATTTTAGGTGAAAATCATCTTGTTATAACGCAAGAGGTGCAAGTCAGTTCTTCAAAGTTTCATGTGAAGTGCTTCAAAAGTGCGGCAAAACGGATTTTATCTCGAAACTTCAGGATTGTGTTTAGTGTGGGATTTACGGATTTCCGGAAATGCTGAGGGGGTAATGGCATTTTTTATGTACTGATAATTATGTAACTATTTTTTAAGAAAATTCTTCCTTTTTAATTGTTATCATATATACTCGAGAATATGCTCGATCTTTATATGCTTGGAGCATTTATGAGCATTTATGAGCATTTTCAATCAGGATTTAAAAAATCGTACTTTCTACTTTTTAAAATAATAATTACATTATTTAAATTTCGCGCGGAAATGTGTCGCTTAAATTACAAAGGGCGCTAAATTTGAATAATAGAAAAAATCAAAGTAATAGAAAACACATCATTCGTATTAAACAGTGCCTTATTCAGGGTTCCTGCAATATCCCAATTTATAAATAATGTTTTTCGAAATAAATTTTGTTTCTAAATATATTTAAAATACTTTTTAGTTGTGTTTTAAAATCAAAAAGATAAATTATCAACCAAAGAAATGAATTCTCAGCTAAAATGATGAATCTGCAACCAAAAATAGTTGAATTTTCAACCCAAAAGAATTTTCTACCAAAAAAGACTCATTTTCATCAAAGTTTCCAACGAAATACTCAACCAAAAAAACAAACGAGTTTTCAAACAAATAGTATTCTTCTTCATCCAAACAAATTATTTTTTTTACCAAAAATAGAAGAATTAAATTTTCAGTTAATACAATCAATTTTCAACCAAAGAAATGAATTCTCAACAAAATAAGTCCATTTTAAACAATATTTTACTTTACAGTTAGAAAAGTGAATTTGAAAAAATGAGTTTTCAGCAAAATTAATTAATTTTCAACTAAAGAGTAACGTATTTTCAACCAAAGAAATTATTTTTCAATCAGAATGATAAAGTTTCAACCCAAAAGATTTATTTTCTGCAGAGAAAGACTCACTTTCAACAAAGTACATGAATTTTCATCCAAAAAATATCAATTTGCAGCCAAAATTAGAATGAAAATGTCCCAAAAATCAATACTCAACCAAGAAAAAACGAATTTTCAAACAAATAGTTTTGGTTTTCATAAGAAAGAATGATTTTTTAACCAAGAATAGACAAATTAAATTTTCAGTTCACAATCAATTTAAAAAAAAAAAAAAAAAAAA
>CAKNXH010001056.1:306526-331885 GCA_932178445.1 Andricus quercusramuli
CAAAAAAAAATGAATTCTCAACAAAATAATTCAATTTTAAACAATATTTCAATTTTCAGTTGGGAAAGTTAATTAAAAAAAAAAGGTTTCAGTAAAATTATTTAATTTTCAACTAAAAATATAAATTTTCAACTTAACATCGAATGTTTATATCATCAGTGAAAAAAATAATTTTCAACTAAAAAAACAACGAATTTTCAACCAAAGAAAATAATTTAATCACAATGATGAACTTTAAACCAAAAATATGAAATTTTCACCAAATGGTGGATTTTTCTATCCAAAAGATTAATTTTCTACAAAAAAAATCAATTTTCAACCAAAATTCAAATATTTAAAATGTCAGAAAAATAAACAATCAGAAAAAAAACAATCTTCAAACAAATATTTTTGTTTTTCATCCAAAAAAATGATTTTTTAAACGAAAAATAGAAGAAGTAAGTTTTCAGTTAAGACAATAATTTTTAACAAAAGAAAAAAAATGAATTCTCAACAAAATAATTGAATTTCAAAAAATATTTCAATTTGCAGTTGGAAAAGGGAATTTAAAAAAAAAAACATTTTTTAGCAAAATTATTTATTTTTCAACTAAAAATACAAATTTTCAACTTATCATTGAATAGTTATATCTTCAGTAAAAAAAATAATTTTCAACTAAAAAAAAACAACGGATTTTCAACCAAAGAAAATAATTTTTAATCTCGATGATGAATTTTCAACCCAAAAGATTAATTTTCTATTCAAAGATAATCATTTTTAACAAAGTACATGAATTTTCATCTGAAAAAAATCAATTTTCTACCAAAATTATAAGAGTTAAAATGTTAGAAAAATAAATACTCAACCAAAAGAAAAAAGAATTTTTGAACAAATATTTTTGTTTTTCACGAAAAAAGTGATTTTTTAACAAAAAATAGGAGAATCAAATTTTCAGTTAAGACAATCAGTTTTCAACCAAAAAATGAATTCTCAATAAAATAATTAAATTTCAAACAATATTTTAATTTGCAGTTGGAAAAGTGAATTAAAAAAAAAAGTTTCCAGAAAAATTTATTTTTAATCACTAAGATGAGCTTTCGACCCAAAAGATTAATTTTCTAAAAAAAAAAAAAACTCAATTCTCAACCAAAAATAAAGTATTTAAAATGTCAGAAAAATAAATACACAACCGAAAAAAAACAATGTCCAAACAAATATTTTTGCTTTTCATAAGAAATATGATTTTTAAACGAAAAATAGAAGAATTAAATTTTCAGTTAAGACAATCAACATTTAGACAAAAAAAATGAATGCTCAACAAAATAATTCAATTTTAAACAATATTTCAATTTGCACTTTGGAAAGTTAATTGAAAAAAAACAAGTTTTCAGAAAAATTATTTAATTTTCAACTAAAAATATCAATTTTCAACTTAACATCGAATAGTTATATATTCAGTGAAAAAAATAATTTCCAACTAAAAAAACAACGAATTTTCAACCAAAGAAATTAATTTTAATCACAATGATGAACTTTAAAGCAAAAATTTGAAATTTTTAACAAATAGTGGATTCTTCTATCCAAAAGATAAATTTACTATAAAAAAAACTAATTTTCAACATTTTTCTTTTTTCAATAAGAGAAATGAATTCCGAACTCTTGACCAATTTAGAAGAAGATTGAAAAATTTAAATTTAAAAAGAAGAATTTTTGACAAGACAGTTGAATTTGTGATCCAAAAATGCGAATTTTCTACCAAAATAATTATATTTTTAATCTGAAGAAGACGAGAAGTGATTCTTTAAATAAAAAGTTCAATTCCACGACAGAAATTGAAAAGCTACATTTTCAGTCAAAAAAATGTATTAAAAAAAATACGAATTTACAACAAGATACTCAAATTTTGAAGCAAATAAATTAATTTTTAACTGAGATAATGAATCCTCATGAAAAAATATTTTTTTAACCTGATGGTTAACTTTGCAACCCAAGATATGAATTTTCTACCAAAAAAGACAAATTTTCAGCAAAATAGATGAATTTTGAACAAATAGATAAATTTGTAACCAAACAGATCAATTGTCGACCAAGAAGATTAAATGTCTACCAAAAAGAATAAATTTTTGACAAAAATGGAATAGATCAATTTTCAGTTAAAATGATTTATTTTCAATAAAAAAACTAATTTTCGATCGAGAAAATGAATTTTCAAACAAAAAGATAAATTTTATGCCAAAAAAGGCAAATATTCAACAAAATAAATGAATTTTCAGCATCATAGTCAAATTTTCAGCCAGAAGAATTAAAAAAGATAAAGCCAAGAAGATTGTTGAGATTAAAATAAGATTTAGAAAGATAAATGTTTAACAAACAATAAAATAGTTCAATTTTTAGTTGAAAAAATTACTTTCCAATAACAAAAAATAATTTTCAATCAAAGAATTGAATTCACAACCAGAAAGATTAATTTTCTACCATGATAACAAAATTATTACAAAATTAATATTAAAAAAATACAGAAATTTTCCACCAGATAGCTGAATTTTCAGGTGAAGAAGATATATGTTAAACTGAACATGGAATAGTTAAACTTTCAGTTAGAAACAAAAACAATTTCAACAAAAAAACTAACTTTGAACAAAAAAGGTAAATTTTTAAGCAAAGAAATTAATTTTTAACTAAAAACTAAAATAATTTATCTTGAACCAAAAAATGAATTTTTAACTCAATAGTTGAATTTTCTACCAAAAAAGACAAATTTTCAACAAAGTAGTTAAATTTTCTTCCTATCAGGTGAATTTTGAACTAAAAATATTGAATATCCATTAAAAAATATAACTTTATGACAAAAAATGAATCAGTTATATTTTCAGTTGGAAATATCAATATTCATTGAGAAAAACTAATTTCCAATCTAAGACATGATTTTTCAACTAAAAAGGTGAATTAGAAACCAAGAGGATTAATATTCTACCACACCAAATACAACAAAATAGAAAATTTTTCAAAAAAATGTAATAGTTGAAATTTCAGTCGAAAAAATTAATTTAGAAAGAAAAATGTTCAACAAAATAATTAAAATTTGGAAAAAAGGGTTTACTGCCCCAATGATGAATGAATCAACAATGCACAATGGTCCAGTTTATTTAAAAGAGCATCAAAAAGTAAAAAATGAATATTTTTTAACTTCAGGTAAAAAATAACAAGATTTCATTTGTTGTCATTTTTTTTATTATTTCATTTCTACAAAAAATTTATCCTAATTTTTACGTAATTTTACCCCAACTTTGCAAAAAAAAAATTTGAAAAAAAATCAACGCTAAATTGAAATCCATCGACTGTCAGATTCGCATAAAGCGATACTGTGAAAATGTTTCGTTTTATTGGACGTGATGAAAAATTTTAAACTGACATTTAATAATCGTATCGAGAGGAATTTCGGAATTCCATCCCCTGGGGGTGCAGATTGCGCGTATTCGATATCCATTTAAACTTTAAAGGCGACATTGTGAGATTGGTGTGCGCGTGCAGAGACTGGGTCAAAAAAAAAAAAAAAAAATAAAAAAAATGAGGTTTTCGAGGATCGCGAAGGAGTGGGTTGAAACATGAAAAACCAATTGCGCGAATACTCAAGAGGGTTTCAGCAGAGAGGGTCGGTGGAAAAAATGAGTACGGAGAATCAGCGTTGAACCCATCATCCTTTGAACTAATACATTCTCGCTATTGGTATGCGACCATATGCATTTGCCAGAAATGGGAACGCGAAAATAGTGTCAGAGTAAACTGAAATTTGCACTACCGAATTACTTGATGCCTGCCTCGGGAATTCTTTGATTGACAGATGCCATTCTATGACATATATGCTTTTTTCTTCTACTGTATGTTATGTACTTTAAAATGATATTGATTCATTGTAGGGACCGTTTTCCCATCATAATAGTCAAAGCATTTACAATTGTAATTTGGTGATTGTGAAATCTCTTTCGTTAAAGCTCCTTTGGTTTTTTACGAATAAAACAAAAACTACGCATTCTATAAAAAAGTGATTAATAACAAATTTATAGATCTTTTTTTGGTGCACAATTTTTGTAAGCGCATATTTCTTCTTATCTTGTATAGTTTGACCGTAAAATGGAATTTTTCATTATTTTGTGTGATCAACATTTGAATTTTCGATTTTTCAAGAAAATTCTAAGAGTTATAAAAATATTGTATGGTGTTCAAAAAGTAACTTTTTGCTCTTCCTGGCATTTTTTTATATCGTGTGTTGTTTGGCTTAAAATTTGTATTTTATTTTACTTTCTAATCTTGTAAGTGATATAACTGTAGTAATTTTCTTGTCATCAAAAAATGTTATTGGGAGAAAATGTTGGTCTTTTTAAATTACTGCAAACAATTGTACAGATAATTTTCAAATTTTGAACAAAAAGGTCTCAAAAATTTAGAAAATTCTCTCAATTTTTGAATTTTTATCGAAAAAGATAAATTTTCCACAAATCAGTAGAATTTTGGGAAAAAAGATGACCTATTATCTAAACGGTTACATTTTTGACCTGAAAAGATGAATTTCTAATGAAATAGTTGAAATTTCAAAAAATGAATAATTAACCAAATAGTTGAACTTTCAAGCAAGCGAGACAAAATTTCAACAAAATAGTTGAATTTACAAGCTAAAAATAATAATTTTCAACTAAATGGTTGAATTTTCAAACAAAAAAGAACAATTTTCAGCGAAAAATACAATACTTCACATTTCAACCAAGACAAGATTCCAATTTTGAATAAAACGTTTCTATTTTTAAACAAAAAAAGATCAACTTTTTACTGAAAAATATGAATTCCTAAACCAAAAGACGAATCTTCCACAAAAAAGTTGAATTTTCAACTGGGAAAGATTTTTCATTCTTGGAGTGTTGATTTTTTTAAACCAAATCAAACAAAAAAGTTTAATTTTTAAGCATAAAAGACAAGTTTTTAACAAACTAAATTAATTTTTTAGAATATAATTGAATTTTCAAGCAGAAACTTTTCTACCAAAAAACATGAATTTCTAACCCAAAAAGGATGAACTTTCTATAAAAAAAATAATTTTTTTTTCACAAAGCAATTGAATTTTCAAAGGAAAAAATGATTTTTCATCCAAATATTTAAATTTTTGACCTAAAAAGATGAATTTTCAATGAAATAGTTGAACTCTCAAAAAGAATTAATGAATAACTAAATCATAAATTAAAAATTTGAAGCTTTTTCTGCTTTCAATCGTTTCGCACATGATTGAAATCCGAAAAAGCTTAAAATTTTCAATTTATTATAATAATATCATCGTAAAAATATAAAATCTATTATCAAAAGCATAGTTGAATTTTTAAGCAAATGAGACGAAATTTCAACTAAAAATATAATAGCTGATATTTTAACGAAAAAAAATTTTTGTTTTAAATTAAGCTGTTATATTTTCAACCTTGAAAAAAATTAAATTTCTACTGTAAGAGTTGAAATCCCATACCAAAAAGACGTTTCAACAGAATAGTTGAATTTTCAAACAAAAAGTCAACTTTTTATCAAAATGATCAAATTTAAAAAAAAAAGTTGAATTTTTAATCACATAGTTAAATTTTCGCCATACAAATATTAGTTCTCATCCAAATGGTCGAATTAAAAAAACAATAATTTTCAAAAAAAATTTAATAATTGATATTTCAAGTTTTCATTTTCAACCAAAAAAGATACATTTTCAACAAAATAAAATAGTTAACTTTTCTTTCAAAAAAATGATTTCCAACAAAAGAAATGAACTTTCAACAATATAGTTTGGTTTTCTATCAAAATAATCAAATTTTGAACCCAAAAATATAAATTTTCAACACAACAGTTGAATTTCAACCCAAATTATGAATTTTCAACATAGTTAATTGTCAACGGAAAAAACGAATTTTCAACGAAATACATGAATATTCAACTAAAAAACATTAATTTTCAAAACAAAAAATGGAATAGTTGAATTTTCGGGTAGGAAAATGATTTTTTAACACACAAAAAAACAACAAATTTTCGGTAAACCCTACTAAAAAAAAGTCAGGAATCATCAGAAAAAAATCAGGAATCATCAGAAAAAAGTCAGGACTTCTAATCATCTCCATCCACATATGTTACGTTTCTTCTTTATATTATTGATTTGTATTTTTGTAATTCAATTGATAAAATGATCAAAGGATTTTAAATATTTTAAGGTATTTTTTAAAAATTCTTTGGAATTTTCTAGAGCTTATAAACAGTTTTAAGGAATTTCAAAAGAGTTTCAAAAAATTTGAAATATTTTAGAACATTTTAAAGGATCCAGAGAAATTGTTTATTTATTTCAAGAGTTTGAAGGGATTTCAAAGTCTTTGAAATATTTTAGGGAAATTTAAATGATTCTAAGGCATTTTCAAGAGATTTAAACAATTTTAAGGGATTACCAAAGTGGTTTAATAATTTTAAGGGATTTTCAAATTTATTTTCAATTTATTTGAATTCTTTTGAATTGTTTTGTAGTCATTAATTACTACTTTGGTTAGAAATTAGTAGAGTTTCAAATATTTAAATAGATTTTCAAATATTTTTTGCAATTCATTTGGAATTCGCCTTGAATTCGTATCGATTTATCCTGACTTCTTTTGAATTCTTCTAAATCCATTTATTCCTATTCAATTTAATGGATTTGAACAAAGTTTTTGTCCAATGGATTTTCTTTAATTTCCTAAATTCATTTCAAACTTACTCAGTTCAATTAATTCTTTCATATTTTCGAATATCATTTCACTTGATTGTTTTTGTAATTCAGCTTGATTTTTTAATTCATTCAGCTTGATTTTTTAATTAATTTCATCGAATTATTCTCGTTTCGTTTCAGTTCATCTAAATTCACTCAAATTCTACTCAAATCAATGAAATTTTTTCGATTTTCAAATTATTTCTCATTCATTTAAATGATATTTTGGTCATAAATTAGTAGGATTTCAAAGATTTTAAGAGATTTTTAATTATTTTTTTTTGGAATTTGACCTGAGTTCGTTTAAATTTTCAGGAATTCTCTTTATTTTTTTTTTATTCAACTTGAATTTTTCTAAATTTACTTAGTTCCACTTAATTGAATGGATTTTTTCGAATTTTCAAAAGTTTTTATTTCATAGATCCTGAAGTCTTTTAACCTCACCTTGAATTCTTCGGCATTTCGTAAAATTCTTTTGAATTCAGCTTCAATTTTTATGAATCTCATCAAATTCTTCTCTTTTCTTGACTAATTTGCATACGATCTTTTAATTTATGCAAAAAAAAAAAAATGTCAAAAAATGTCGATTTATTATCTAAAATGCAGTTAACGCTGTTGAATGGGATTTTGAAATTCGAAAAAACGCCGTAACGGGCAGTTACGGCTCTCTTCGAATTACGGACCTCAGAAATAGGCCGTTCACGGCAAAAGAATATAAAAGAGTGGAATTATTATAAAATATTAGTCAATTATGAAATTATAATTATTATGAAGTATTGCATATAAGATTATAATTAATATCCATAATTGTTTTATCTTTTTCACGCTTGTTTTTAAATCAGCCAAACAGCACTAGTACATAAATGAAGTATTTTGAACACACTTGTTGTAATATTGAAATATGATCTTTGTTGATCCGATACACCTAGCAAACAATTAAAATATTGAATATAACATTTCTCAGAACTTGAAAATTTTCTAAAACAATTTCATTAATTTTCTTCCAAAATTTCCGATTCACTTTTTCTACATTAAACAATTGAAATTATTTACAAACATCATTTTTACTCATTACATTTTTTAACATAACTTCTTGTTAATTTAAGACGGTTAATAATTATAACAAACACAGAATTTCAATAATAATTTTGCATTTTGCAACTAATAATAAGTGCAGTTACGGCGTTTCTCGAATCAAAAACCTTTTTTCTTGGGGTTTGATGATTCCGGAGAACGCCGTAACCACTTATGGACCTCTCCGAAATCACGAAGGCTCGAAATCGCCGTCCAATAATTTTGGTAAAGTCCGTAACTGTTCGTTACGGCGTTTTCTCGAATTTTGACGTCACATATTTAGTCTTCTCTGATTTACGCCTGCAGTTCACGGTCAGTTACGGCTCCCTCTCAAATCACAACTCGCCCATTTTTGCAGTTAACGGTGTTCTCCAAAAATTATGCAATCACTATTTTTAAAGTTATAAATAATTCAAAAAAAATATCTTAATAACCAGGTGTATCTTTTTTTCACGATTCCAACGATATAAAAAACTCATTCTTCAATTTTGCAGTTAACGGTGTTTTTCCAATGTTCAGGATGATCAGAAATTGTGAGAACTTCAGACCATTTGTGACGATTCCCGACTTTGAAAAATTGAAAAATGAAAGAAAAAATTGAAATGAAAATTACTTCGAATTACCCGTCATGGTGGGCAGGAAGCGACGATAGGTTGCATAAAAATATCGACAAAAACTAAAAGCAGAGGTGTATTTTTTGATGATTGCATGTGAAAAATACGTTCGGAATGAAATCCTAGCTGCTCCTGTTCCGAAGATATCCATGTTTTACCTATTCTTGATAGGACCAATTTTTGTGAAATATAATAGGCGTGTTTATCGATCATTGGAACATATTTATTCGTCAAATATTTGATAATTTATGTTGCAAACAATGAATAAATGTATAAATATTTGTGTGTGTGTGTGTTTGTGTTTGTGCTCTAGGTTAACATCGGCTTTTTTCAGAAGGTAGCGCTCCTTTTGCCCGCATTGTCTACCAAAATTGTCGTGCTGGATAGCCTTGATAGTACCATGCAAAATACTTTACTTCCTAAAAGTGAAGAAAATGCAATCAAAGCGCGAACTTCTATTGAAATATGTAGCAGCTGTTTTGAAAAATAGGCAGAGGCATTTCACATTCTTACAGTGGACCTTCTTCCTATAAAGCACGTGATAATGTGATGAATAACAACAGAACCAAATACTTACTTCTCTTTTGAAAAGAAAACTCTCGAGCAGTAAAGATGCAGAAAATGAGCTGCTTTTGAATACGATGGGTAATCGTTTCTGATCAAAGTCTAGATAACTTCCAAGCTATTATAGCATCATCTATAAATTATGTGAAGAAATTGGTAAACTTCATTCGTAGTTCTGCTGGAAGAAACTCAGTTCCTAAAAATGATAACCGACATATGTATGAAAAATCAAATGTGATGGAAAAAATTTATAAAGAATGTCTCTATGAGTTCCAAACGGACAAGGAAGGAATTAGGAACAGACCAGTTGTGTATGCCAATGCGACACAACTTCTTGACTTTGTTTTTAAGAAACGGAACATTGAGCATATCGAAAAAACAAAAATAAAAGTAATGGCAGATGGAGGCCAAGATTTTTTTCAATTTCTATCTCAATTTCAACTGAAGAAGATGGCGAAAAAGAAGAAAATGATTCAAATGTATACAAAAGTAAGAACGTTTCATATTACTGCACTGGTGGAAGTATTTCAACAAATAAACACAAACTGACTAGTGTCTATGAATTGATTTTATTGTGCATAGTTCCTCAGATTAAAGAGACTTATGAAAATTGCAAAACCTCAGTTCAATTAACCAACCTGAATGAGATACCTTTCAAATTTCTTGCAGAATTAAAATTTGTCTACTTACTAATGGACAGCAGACGGCGACGGCAACTTACCCTTGCCCTTATTGTTTTATTGCATTACATGAATTGAAGAGTTTTTATAAAATGATTGAGGAGAATCATCTGAATAATAATGAAGAAAATCTTAATTTAAAGAGATACAAACACTTGAAGGAGGACTACTTACAATTTAAAAGTATGGGCAGCAACAAAAAACAAGCTAAACACTGTCATAGCGCAGTTCATCATCCTCTTTTTATTGAAGAAGATAATGATGAAAATGATGACATGTACGTGCTTCAGAAGTGTGTTCCTCCTGAACTACATCTCTTGCAAGGATTTGTCAATAATCTCTTTTGGGATGGTATATTTAAAATCAATGGTACCGGAAACAAAAGGGCTTTGTTGTGGCCAAATAAATGAGGTATATCTCATAAAAGATATCAAGGAGATATTTTTGAAGGCAATCATTGTCGGAATCTTCTTAAAGAAGCGGATCAATACAGGATCCTGAAATTCATGAGGTTGTAGGGCCATTTCGATTACAGCCTTATATTGTTTCATTCAAAGCAATGAACAAAATCGTTAATACTTGCTTTTCTGCAAAACAAGCGGATCTTAGTAATTTTGATAAAAATCTAAGCGAACTCCATGAAGCTTTGAAAAGAATTGGAATTTCTTAAACCGTCAAAATCCATATTATTCTTACACATTTGAAGCAAGCCATTAAATTATTGAATAACGATGGTTTAGGATTATGGTCTGAGCAGGCCGGGCAGTCGATTCATAGAGAATTCAGTAAATTCTGGGCTAGGTTTCAAATAAATATGATCGAAGAACCAACTTTTGTGAAGCTTGAATAACAAAAAAGATTATAAAAATATAAAAACAGAAAATAAGCCAAAAAAAATTATAAAAATATAAAACAAAAAAAAAGAGGTGCAAAGTAAGTTGCCTCCACGTGGTGCACCTTGGAAACGTTTGAAATCGGCTAAAAACTTACTTAACTTATATGTTAATATACTATATACACAAAAATTTACTCGCGCGTTTACATACACATACATTTTTTAATGTTCGACGCATAAATATGTTTCAATGATCGAGAAACACGCCTTTTATATTTCGAAAAAATTGATCCTATCAGGAATGTGTAAAACTTGGACATCTTTGAAACAGGAGCAGCTAGGATTTTATTCCAAACAGATTTTTCACCTATTATCATCGAAAAATACGCTCCTGCTTTGAGTTTTTGTCTACATTTTTATGCAACCTATCGTCGCTTCCTGCCCACCGTGCTGTTAAAATAAAAAAATAAAGAAAAAATTAAATAAGTTCAATATGAGTCTGGATTGTTTCAAGGTCATAATTTCATGTTGAGCAAACGTTATTTATTACGGCCATGTTGAAAGCACTGTTTGTGTAAAATTACCCCCACACCCTAAAGCAGAAAATCGCAAAGCACATTCAAGGCGTTTGAAACACTCTTGGTGACTTTCATTTGCTTTGGGATGCGCGTTTCAACAACGTTTAGCGCCGTATTTCAGATTCGCTCCGACGCTAATACTTTCTTAAGTATACCACTCCCTCCCTTTCATCTCAGGAAGCTTAATTAACTTCAGTAATTATGTACACGTCCGAAGGAAAAGCTTTGAATTCGGCTTACGAGTTGCTTTGCGGCAGATCAAAGTCTAATTAATTATAGAAAATAAACTGATGTAATTTTGAAATACGCGGTAAAATATGTCAGATTGTAAATTCCGCTTTGTTGTTCTGAAAAATGCGCGGTCGTTTTTATTGGACGGAATTCAGAGGGGCTTTGAGTAGGTATTTTTGGGGTTTTCTAAATTGGCCGCGAGGCAAAAATAGATGGGCGAAGCTTGTCAACGAACGTCGTTAGGCCTAAATTATGCAATTGTGTGCCAAATTGCTTTCAGGTTGACTTCCTCTGATATTGTTGTTTACATTATTAAAGTAACGATAAAGTTAATTTGAAATTAGCTTGTTAAATTCCTTAGCTGCTCGATTTTATAGGAATTTGTAAAGTCTGACTCTGGTGTCTTAAATATATTGTTTTTTAGGATAAATTCATTTTCTCTTTTTCACCACCTAAAAAATTTTTATAGTAGTCAGTGAGTTTTTTTGGAAAAGGCCACCTTTGATATAATTTGTTTGGTTCATAGTAATATGAGGGAGATTTTCTGTGAGTTCCGTCCTCGCAAAATCATTCCTTCATGTAAAACATCTTTGTTTTTATAATTTAAAATGAAAATGTTCAAAATATTATTCCATTTTTCAAAAGCATTCCTAGTTTTATACCTTGAAGAAATTTTTCAAAAGCATTCATAGTTTTATACCCTGAAGAAATTTTTCAAAAGCATTCATAGTTTTATACCCAGAAGAAATTTTTCAAAATTAATTAATTTAGTATTTTTCATTTATCTTGGCTGAAAATGAACATTGTTCGCGAAAGTTTAACTTTTCGAGATAAAAATTCAACAGCCTTTCGAAAAGTCAATCATTCAGTTACAGATAATCAAATAGTTCAATTTTCAAACCAAAAATACTAATTTTGATAAGTACATGTAAATTTTCAATTGGAAAAGTTGAATTTTCAAGAATCAAGCTAATTTTCAGCCAAGAGAGATAAAATTTTAATCCAAAAAAAAAGAGTAAGAATTGTCAACAAAGCAGTTGAATTTTCGACCAAGAAAGGTAACTGTAATAAAATAGTTTAATTTTCCAAAAAAAATTAAACCTTGAAAAAATAGACACATTTTTTACTATCTAAATTTTTAACCAAGGAGATTAATTTTCTATCCAATAGACACATTTTCAACAAAATACATAAATTCTTAACCGAATAGTTTAATTTCCAACTAGACAGCATATGTCTTTAACCAAAAATGGAATAGTCTAATTTTCAATTTTAAAAATTACACCTCAAATAGAAAAAAAGCAATTATCAACCGGTTCAATTAAAAAAAACAGTTTTCAAAAAAATACTTGAATCCTCAATACAATAGATGAATTTTCAACAAAACAAATTAATTTTATACCCAAACAGATGAATTTTCTACTAAAAAGGCTAAGTTTTCAAACAACAATGGATTCGTAAAATTTTTAGTTAAATACATGGATTTTCTCACAAATAGTTGAATTTTCATCTTATGATACATTTTGTACCGAACGTGGACTAGTTACATTTTCAGAGAGAGAAAAAATTTTTAACTAAAAATACAAACAAAATTTCCGACAAAATAGTTCAATCTTCTACCAAATAGTTCAATTTCCGACCAACTAGTCGAATTTTCAAATAAATGATAAATCTCCAACAATGAAAAAATGAAGTTTTTACAAAATAGTTGATTTTTCAACAAAATAATTGAATTTTCAACCAAGAAGATTAATTTTCTAACTTTCATCATTTTTTTAATTTTCTTTTTTTAACCGAAAATGCAATAGTTACATTTTCAGATAAAAAAATAAAAAATTTTCAAGAAAATAGTTAAATTTTCAGCCAAATAGTTCAATTTATGACCAAGTAGTTGAATTTTCAACTAAACTGATAAATCTTCAACAATGCAAAAATTAAGTTTTCACAAAATAGTTGATTCTTCATCAAAATAACTGAATTTTCAACCAAGAAGATTAATTTTCTAACTTTCATAATTTTTTCTAATTTTATTTTTTTAACCGAAATTGAAATAGTTGAATTTTCAGATAAAAAAATTAAAAAGTTTCAAGAAAATAGTTAAATTTTTAGCCAAATAGTCCAATTTATTACCAAGTAGTAGAAAGGCGATTTTTTAGCAAAATATGTAGTTAAATTATCCACCGAAGCAATAAGTTTTCATCTAAAATGATTAATCTATCACAAAAAAAAAAGAAATTTCAAGAAAAAAGTTTAAAATTTAACCAAAGAGTAAAAAAAAAAAAAAATTCAACCAAAAGAAAACAAGTTTATGAAAAAATAGTTAAATATTCAAACAAATAGTTTAATTTACATCCAAATAGTTGAATTTATAACTAAAATTATAAATCTTCAAATACAAAAAATGAATTTTTCACAAAGAAGTTCAATTTTAAACCCAGTAGTTCATTTAAAAAAAAAAAAAAAAAAAAACAGAATTCTCATTAAAGAATGTAGTAGTTTATATTTCAATCAAAAAAATATTTGGTTTGAAAGAAAATGAATTTTTAGCAAAAAACTTACTTAAATTATCGACCAAAGCAATTAATTTTCATCTAAAATGATTATTCTATTACAAGAAAAAAAAATCAAGAAAAGATTTTGATATTTAACCAAAGAGTTGAGTTTTTAACCAAAAAGTTGAATTTTTCACTAAGAAGATTTATATTCTACTAAAAAAGACGAATTATCAACAAAATACACGAATTTTCAATTAAGTATTTGAATATTTAACTAAAAAAGTTCAATTTTCATTCAAATAGTTGAATTTTCAACTGAAAAAGAGAAATTTTCACTGAAAAATGGAATAGTTGAATTTTCAATAGAAAAGATTTATTTTATACCAAAATTGTAACGAATTTTCAACAAAATAGTTCAATTGTCAATCAACGAAACAAATCTGTTCCAAAAAAATACATGATTTTTTAACAAAATAGTTTAAATTTCCATCCAGTAGTTGAATTTTTGATAAAAATATATTATTTTGTAACAAAATTATTGCATTTTCCGCAAAATAATTAAATTTCCACAAAAAAAAGAAAAAAAAACTTTTAATCAAGAATCGTTAGATTTTCTATTGGGCTTCATTATTTCGGATGAGATTAAAGCGAAAAAAGGGTGAAAAAGGGAATTTGTCTTGAAAACAGGGAAAAATAATTGTCAGAAAATGTACTGAACCCCTCATAAAATAGGCGAAGTAGTTTATGCATTGTCTCTAATCTCTTAAAATAATCTGCCATCTGATTCAATATTTGAATTATATCAACCTTCTCGAATTAAAAAAAAATCCGAATAATTAAATGAAAAGTATTCTCATATCAGTGTCAGATAGTTTTAATTTATCATTCATTGTTCGATTGATGATTAAATCAAATTGCATTTATATTTCGTAATTTGAAAATAGGAGTGGCACTAGCTTCAGTGCCAATGACATTTTAAGTCGAGGGGGTCACTGAATTGTCACAAATTGTCCAAAGGGGCGGGTTGAGTCTAAAATCACTAAAAATAGCGTCACGTAATATGTGGATGTTCCCATGTCAACCACCAACTTGCATGACTTGGAATTCATTCGGTTAACGTACTTACTTTAGGTGTCGTTATTTTTTAAAACACCCCTTTGAAAGACCCATTCAGAAATGTTAGGACCCAGATAATGAAGGCCGATACACATGATTCGTTAAAATTTCCTTCTGCGTGTTACTAATTGCCACTCAAAGCTCGAGCTTAATGCCGAAATAGATTGTTTTTGCAATTTGCTTGAAAAATCATAAAGGTATTAGCACTGAGAGAATTTTCATCCCTTTGGATCGCGAACAAAGTAGATTCTCGAGTCTCGGTGTTCTCGTTTCACCTAGCTCGTAATTACATCTCAAAGGCATGAAGCTGAGAGAACTGGAATCAATTTTTTAAAAGGTAGACCGAAGCTAGAGATGATGAGAACGGAGATGAGGAAGGGTGCAAATTATCCCTCGAAGGCATTACTAATTAATGCTCTTGTTACACTTGCTATATGGTGACGCGTGGAGTGTCGCACTTGTGTATGTATAATAGAGAGCAAAAAAAAAAAAACACCAAGTTTTGATGCATTCTTTCCCCTGTGTATGTTTATGATGATACCGAAAGTAGAGGATGGAGGTGTACCTACTGGCCTCAAGGCTCACCACCTCTTCAATATGAAATCTCGCCAAGCTTGAAAGTATCAGAAACTCAGGTCGGAAATGTGGTCGAGATAAATTTTGCAGCTTCAACTTCATAACGATCTAACAACTTTTATACTGCAAGAACCAGTTTATGTATAAGGAGCCACTGATCATCAAGAACAGTTTTTATTTACCAGGAGAAGAGCACACTTTTACTACAAAATTGTGTACTCTCAAAGGATATTATCCATCCCTCTTTCATCATGCTCAGGAAAAGGGGCTGTGCATAATTTACGTAAAGTCCTTCTAATGGGAGGAAGGGTAAATCAACGAGTTTTATATGTGCTTGAAAACTTCTGTAACTGTTCTAGATCTTAAAAGAAACAGATAGCTACAACAATTGATGAACAAAAAGATATTGGATTAATTAGAAGAAATATCTGAACAACATTGAGCTTTTCAGATCCATAAGTGTCAAAAATGATAAAAAAATTTGTTTGTATTTGTGAATAAGAAGAAGCTTGGCAGAGTTCAAAGTCAATCAAGTAATTCTGAAAACTAATTCAGCATACGTTGATAGTAATTGCTGATATGTATTCTCTCAGTTTGTAAATTTATACATACGTCTTTATATTTATTAATAGAAATGGATTCAATGATTTTCCTTTTGTAAATTATGTTTTCTCTAGCTAATATTTTGATATGGCTGAAACCTAAATCAAAACAATGATCATAGGTCCATGCTTGCTGAGCTGATCCTATGCTATTTTTGGCCAAATTGCAATCTCTTCCATGCTCAGCCATTCGTGTTTTTTAACTTCTGCAAGTTTCAATAATATGTATCATATTGCAACATTTAAACTTATTGAGGTAAATAATATTAGAAGATTTTCTATTCTCTCTTCATCCTTCTTGTTTATATATAAGTCCTCGATCTTATGGCAATTTTTGAAATAAACATTTATGTTTCATTTTTTAAGACATCTCTAATTCTTTCTGATAAACTATGGATATAAGGAAGAGTCAGATTGCTGTGAAATTGGTTTTGATTGTTCAACCACTTTGCTTCCTTTCCGCTGGTCATGAAGTTATTGCAAATTTCATTGATTCTATCTTTAATAATGCTATTCATAAACTGTGAAGGACAGTGATTTGATTTCAGGATTTCTTTGATATGATTTGAGTTGTCTTTTCTAAATCGAAAATCACTAAGTTTAATTCCTCTGTCAAACTAAATTTCTAACCAATCCAATTTTTTGTGCAAAAGGATGAAGAGAGTCATAGTTCAAACATTGCCCTGAAGAGAACAGTTTCCTAAACCAACTAGTAAGCAACCATCCTCATCATTGATGATTGATAAATCTAAGTAGTTTTTACATTGTGTAACTCATTGATTTTATCAGTAAAAATAATATTAAAAACACCAAACACATATCTGACATAAAAAATTGTTTTGAAATTTAATTTTGAAAGAGCTCTGTTTTCAATAGCAGTTGAAACGATGTTGGCTATGACAGGGGATAAAGGTGAGCCCATTAGGCAGCATGTTGTTTGTAACATTTTTTATTAAATGAAAAAACAGTATTATTGAAGACTGCTCTAAAAGCGATTATTATTTTATTCTTAGAAATCCTAGTAAAGTGATGATTTTTTTGGGATATGTCATCAACATGTTTAGTAGCTAAATCAAGTGGAATATTATTGAGCATTGAAACAACATCCAATGATACCATGGAATTTGTATTTGGAACTTTTACATTTTTTTTCTTTAAATGACCAACTGTGTTTGATATGAGAAAAATATTGAATTAGGTTTTTTTTTTTTTTCTTCTATCGTGCTTCTTATTGTACATAGTCAGTTCTAAGCCATTTTATTCAACGTCATTGGATTTATGGGTTATAGATTATGGATTTATAACCATTATATAACAAATCCTAATTATTGAACACATTACCAGAAAAATTTGTTTTCATTCTTCTCCTTGATGAGTGAAAGCTATAACAATTGTTACAAATTGATGACAGAACTGTTCTTAAACGAAAGGATAACAGTGTTCTATAACATTGTGACAATATGGTGACATAACTGTTCTAGATGTATGGGAAGACACTGTTCTGTAACAATTGTTATGGAAATTTTCTGGAACAAACTGATCGTAGACGTTCTAAAACATTTGTTCCAAGCTTGTGCCAGAACTCTGCCGTAATGGTGTTATGCCCACGATCTAGAACGCTCTCACGAACATTTTCTAGAAATAACCATAAACAGAAATAAGTAACTGTCACAGAACAGTTTTCACATAATTGTGCTAGAACTAATCAATCACATACGTTCCATTACATTTGTTCCAACTTTGTTGTAGAATTGTGCGTTGACTGTATCATGTCGGCGTTTTAGAACGCTGCTACAAAATGTGTTCTTGAATAAATAAGGAACAAAAATTAGGACATCTCATAATTAAAAATAAGTTTAAAAATACTTCAGAATTCGTCACTCATATGGAAAAATAATTTATCTTGAACAAATCCAAAAAAATTCCGTCTTTAAAATCAATTTGACATTAACTATTTTGCATTTTTTGAGACATATTTCTGGAACAGTACTAGGGGGTTGGAAAGAAGGGTTATAATAGGAAATAAATAAAGAAAACTATTCCTCAAAGATTTATTTAGAAATGACAAAACTTTAATTTGGAAAAAGTCAAAAACAAGTACTTAACAACAAATACATTGTATAACAAGAACAAGAACAGGGATCAATTCGAACAAAGCTACCACTAGACAATATAAACAAAATCGAAAACTATGAGATTGATGAATACAGTTCTCTCCAAAATTGACTGAACTTGAACTGGAAAAAAAATTTTAATCGTACCGAAAATTGAAGACGGTAATTGGAATAATTTTGATTTGTTTTGTTTAACAAAAAGTAAGAAATGTGAGAACATCTCTGAAAAGGGCAGGTGAGATTCTGAGTCGAAGAGGTAATTAAATGCTATAAGAGGACCAATTTTGAAGACGATATAATTAAATAACAGTTTGAATTCAATTCAAATTAGCTCAGGTTTGCATTTTCGTCTTTGAATGTCACTTTGAACGAATCTTACCTTGAGTCTGCAAATATATGCGCTTATGTAGCTTGTGTGTGAATATTATTCAAAGATATTTAAACTGCAGGTTTACATAGTAAAGATACTCAAATTCAATTTGAAAAAACTAATAGATCTCTAGTAACAATTTAGAGGATCTTTTATAACAAATTGTAAAAATATTAAAGTACCCCATAAAATACTAGATAGTTAGTAATAATCTAGTGTTTTTTCGGAAATATTCCATTTAGAAAAATTGAAATTTCTGCTAAATGAATAAATATTATTCAAAATCCTATTTAGGAAAATGAGTGGCACAAAATTCTCGAAAATCCCGCAATCATTGTTGCTGGCTACCTGGTTGGCTGCATACAGCTTCAATATAACTTTTAGTGGCTTTTTTCAGTTTTTTTTTCTTAATTTTCGAGGGCATTGTAAATGGCAATTTTCAAACAGTGAATTTCAATTCTAGAAATTTATTCCTAAAAGACAAAATTAAACATTGAAAGTTATTCTGCAATAATAAGAAAACAATATTATGCTCTTCACGTTTTGAACAAATGTTATAAAAATGACAAAATAATTTAATTCATAATCCCATGACCATATTAAATAAGGTTCTATGTTTTTATTTATCTATTAATAAAGATTATTAATTTTCTGCACCATTAATTTAGGAAATCAAAATTGCCGAATAAGTAATTCTATTTGGTGATAAAAATTATTTCTTAGTGTTTCTGAACGTTATTGATTAAAGAGATTATTTTTATTATTTTTCGATATTATAAAATAATTCCATCACCAACATTTTGCTACCTGACTATAATTTTTGAACTTTTTCACACATTCGAAGAGATTTTTTTTTCAACGAAATTTTCATTAAGATTTCAGGGAAAATTTAAATTATTATTTTTTTTTTAAATTGATTTGAAGAAATTATCATAAAATATTTGAAAAGATTTCGCATGATTTTTCTTTAATTTCAGAAAAGAATGTAGAAGATTTCGAAGAAAACTTTTGGTACAATTCCGAATAAGTTTGAGAGTTAAATTGAAAGTTGGGAAAGGATACAAAAATAAGTTTATTAAAAACAAAATGTCGATTTTTGAAGATTTAAGATAAAAAACTTAGAAGCTTTTTCAAGAATTTTGAAGGGTGTCATGAGAATAAAGAAATTTTCTTGAAATTTCAAATGATTCTTCTTTTTTCAACATTTATTCTTAAAGGATAATGGAAAATATTTCAAAACATTCCAAAAGATTTCTAGAATCATCAAAAAAGAATACAAAAAATTGCAAAAAAAAAGCTTGTAAAAAAAATGTAGATTTTTGTATATTTCGAAATAAAATTTTTAAGTTTTTCAAAGATTTTGAAATTTTTGAAGGTAACACAATTTTTTTAAATAATATTTCCGGAAATATTTAGAGCGATTCTTCATTCTCGAAAATGAGTTTCAAGAGAATATTTAAAAATTTAAAAAATTACAAAAGATTTCCAAAATTGCTAAAAATGAACCCGGAAGATTTTGGAACAATTTTAGGTATAATTCGGGCCAGCTCAAATGCTATTTAGAAATTTTCAGATTGAACAGAGATTAGAAATATTTAAAAACTTTGAAAGATTTCCCAAAAATGTTTGTTATTATAAATGATTTGTTCCCTGAAATTATAAAATGCCTGAACATTTTTTTAATTCCGGACTGGAAAATAATTTTTGGTTGCAAATTCAACGAATTTGTTAGAAATTCGTCTTTTTGGTTTGAAAATTCATCTCTTTTAGAAGGAACTTCATTTTTTTTCAATCCAAATTGCGGATGTTTGGTTAAAAATAAAAATGATTTTTTGGCTAAGAATTTAACAATTTTGTTGCAAAGACTTTTTTCGCAGGAAATTAATCTTCTGGGTTGAAAATTCATCTTTTCGGTTGGGAATTCAACTATTTTGTTAAAACCCTTTTTTTATGAATCGTACTGTAATTGATATTAAATTAAATTTTTTTGATTGAAGTATCAACTGTTACATTTTTTAGTGAGAATTCATCGTTTTTGTTTAAAAAGATAACTAGTTGACTAAAAGTTTGAGTACTTTGTTTAAGTCATTCTTTTTTTTGAAAATTTATAATTTTTGTTAATAACTTGTCTTGTTCGCATAAGATGAATCTTCTCGATAAAAAAATCGTACATCAGGTTAAAAATTTAATTGTGTGGTTGAAAATGAACTTTTTTTATGAATAATTCATATTTTCAGATTGAAAAATTAATTTTGTTTGTAGAAAAATCGCCTCTTTTAGAAAATATTGAATGTTTTTCTGTTTTAGAATACAACTCTTTGAAAACTAATATTATTAATAATATTTTATGTGGAAATAATAAATAGTGTCGATTACTGATGTAATATTGGGAGAAACGAGAAAAAAATCTGCCTCAGACCGGATTTGAACCGGGAACGCCACTATGCATAAGTGGAGTCTTAACCAATTACGCCGAGGCCTTGGACTTGGCCATCGGCCTTCTTTTTTCTCGCTTTCTCGCAATATTAGATCAGAAATTTGCTTAAATCTATATTCTCATTCTGTGAAAATTCTTCAGACTGAAGTACTCATTAGAAAAAAGTCTTACAAAAAAAAAAAAAAAAATGCAGTCCCGTGTTACTACGTGACATAGGAGAAACAACGAAAGATCTGCTGAGGCCTCGGTGGCGTAATAAGTTAACGTTTCACTCATAGATAGTGACATTTCCGGTTCAAATCCGGGCTGAGGAAGATTTTTTTCTTGTTTCTTCAGATGTTAGAACAATAATCGACACTATTTAATATTTTTACTTCAAATATTATTCAGTGCCCTTGTTAATAAAATAAAATTATTCACTTAAAATTAACTTCTGTTCACAGGTTGTACCAACCCGATCGAAAATGTGCAAGGCGGATATAAATCTTAAAATCACAGTGCGGCATCGCAGTGTTTTAAAATATTGTTCATTCTACAACGTTGCACATCTTTACCCCGGAACATCTTTTGGCTCAGTTCTACAATAACTTTTCGTCCAGTGGATTTATTTTATTACTTAAGAAAATTTCTTTAAAATTGAATATTGAAGAATTTAAAATGCCTCAGAAAGTGAAATTGATCTCTTTGATAGAAGAGAGCGAAAAAGTGAGTTGTTTGAAGAGGATTAATGAAAATGACTAAGTTCGGTGAAATTGGTATTGAGTGAAATTGGTATTAAGGGAAATTGGTATTGAGGGAAAGTGGTAGTGAGAGAAATTGGTATTGAGGAAAATTGGTATTGAGGGAAATTGGTATTGCGAGAAATTGGTATTGAGAAAATTGGTATTGAGTTAAATTGTGTAAATCGGGTCAGAAATATTGTATAATACGATTGAAGAGATAGACGCTTTAGGGAGGAAGAAGGAACTTGGAAACATTATTAAAGTTCTAAGCTCTAATCTGAGTGCAACGTTCACGTTTACGTGTCCGGAACGAAAACTATGTGGCACGAGGCATGATGAAGGGGAGAAGAATTGGTGGTCCACCGAGCGAGGAAAACTTGGAGTTTTGCCAGAAGAGTCGTCAGAGTTGCAGAGTGTCATTCCTCCTATTGGCAATCTGTGCGTTGATCCCAAATCCAACTATTTCCGGTTAGTATGCTTGCTTTTCACGTTTTATTTACATGCTTCCTCAGGCGCCAACATACCTGAACTTATGGAATTCAAAATTCCCGCCCTTCTTAATTAATTGCTTTTTTTATTCAAACTTTCTGGATTTTTATTTTACTACTAGCAGTTAATTTATACGCACGTTTACCTCCCTGGATTCTTATTTTCTAACATGAAAAACATAAACAATTTCAAATTCCATAACAAAAATTAATAATTATCAGAAGTTTAAAAGTAGCGTATGCCCACGCAGTTTCTCGGCAGGCAGGGCGAGAGGCCGTTGCGACTATCGCCTCGGAAGGGCCGCAGTGCGCAAGTACTCATTTGAGTATATTGCGCAATATTATGCAGTCCAATTGGAAACGGTTATAGATCGAATCCAAATTACCTAGTTGATATCTAAACCAAATAAAGGTTTTTGTTCTCATTAAAAAACAAATCAATCGAAGCAAACATGACGATTCTTTGAGAAAATATTCAAATCCTCGATTAAAATAGATTCATTTTCAATCGAGAAAGATTTTTAAGGCAATGAAAAAAAAAGAAATTTAATCTGAAATGTTGAATTTTCAAAACAAAAGGACGAGCTTTCTACAAAACAGTTGAAGTTTCAACTTGAAAATTGAATTTTAAAAAATATGAATTTTCAATCAAACAGACAAATTCTCAACAAAATACATCAAGTTGAATATAGTATAGTATAGTCGAATTTTCAACCAAGAAGATTGATTTTCTATTAAAAAGGTTATTTTTCAAATAATTCCTAAATTTTTCAATAAAAAGTTGAATTTTTAACCAAGAAGATTAATTTTCCATCACAAAAGACGAATTTTCAATTAAAATAAATTTTTATCTCCAGATCCCATAAAAGCCGGTCCAGTTTCGTAATTCCTAGAACTGCTGGCCCACGCAGTTTCTCGTGCGCAAGTACTCATTTGAGTATATTGCGCAATATTATGCGTTCTAATCGAAAACGGTTATAGATTGAATCCAAATTAATTATACATTGTCAGGGTCCTCATATGCTACTTTTCCACATAGTTTCCCATTTTATTTCCTTCTCAAAAAAATGTGTTTTTCATTTATTATTTATTTTAGTAATAGCCTCTGATTTGGCTAGTAACCTTATACAAATAAAGGAGAAAAGCTTGTTTTAAAAATTGTATAAAAGAAGATAAGTTAGATATTCAGCGTGGAAAATGGATAACTGAGAAAGTATCTTAATTACAGAAAGAAGTTTACGACAGCTTTTTGAAATAAATTCGAAGTTAATAAAAGGAAGTTCCTACAACTTTCCGGATGCGGATGGGTTAAGAGTTAATAACTGTTGTTTCGAAACTTTAGAATCGTTAAGGTTCAGCAACGTGAGTCTGGTTTACGAAGTAGTAGTTTAATTCAAAGGAATATTCTGAATTTGAACATTTTCTCTAACAACTTCCAGAGAAATAAAAAGCACAAGAATCCAAAGACCAAATTGATATGGAACAATTTTAACTATCTTCGTTAAAATTTGGAAAAAAATTAATAAAACATGCGGAAGGAAAAAAAGGCAATCAAAAGACAAATTTTTAAAATAAAAAAGTTGAATTCTCAACCGAAACAGGTTAATTTACAAACAAAAAGGTACATTTTCAACTAAGAAGATTAATTTTCTTCCAAAAAAAGGCGGGTTTTCAACAAAATAATGAAAATGTAATAAATACTAATATTCACAACCGAAGAAATTTATTTTTGACTCAATTGATGAATGTTTAACAAAAAAAGTAAATTTTTGGTAAAGTGGTTCAAAATTTCAAAAAATAGTTGAATTTTTGAACAAACAAGATAAATTTTCAATAAAAAATGAATTAGTTGAAATTTCAACAAAATAAATTGTAATTTGGAAAAATGTTTTAAGCTGACTCAAATTGTTCCTAGAATGCTCAAAAATATTTCAAATTAAAAAATTGCATTAGAACCTTCCAGAATTTCTTCGAGGCTAAAAAAAATTAACTTTTCAAATGTTCTTTGAAAATTCTATTTTTTCAAGAAAAAAAATGTAGAAATTAAAACAGTTTTGTTTTCCAAATCTATAAAAATCTATATTTTATTAAACATTTTTTGAAATCTTTCCAAGATTTAAATTATTTTTGAAGCTCTTAAAAACTTCTGAAAATTTAAAATATCTTTGCAAAAAATTCAAAGTTTTTATCAAGTTTAGTTAAATCCTGCAGAGTCAAACTACTTTTTAGAAAATGAATTTTTTTAAGATTCGTGATTTGTTTGAACTAATATTTTTGGGTTAAAAATTAAACTGTCTTTTTCGAAAAAATTCAAATATTTGGTAAAAAATTCAATTATTTTGTTGAAAATTCAACTATTTTGCTAAAAATTGGCGCATTTTGTTGAAAATTCTTTTTTTTTTGTAGAAAATTAATCTTGTTGGAGGTAAATTCATCTTTTTGGTTGAAAATTTAACTGTTTGGTTAAAAAATTCATCTTATTTTGTTAAAAATTGAACAACCTTGTTGAACTTGAAACCATTTTCTTGAAAATCGATTAAAAAAAAAAAAAAATCAGGTGAAAATTAAATTTTTTTTTCAAATCTATAAAAATCTATATTTCACTAAACATTTTTCGAAATCTTCTCAAGATTTAAATTATTGCCGAAGCTTTTTAAAACTTCTGAAACTTTAAATTGTCTTTGCAAACAATTCGAAATTTTCATAAAGTTTAGTTAAATCCTGCAGAGTCAAACTGCTTTTTAGAAAATGCATTTTTTTAAAGATTTATCGTTTTTTTGAATTCATATTTTTGGGTTGAAAATTAAACTACAGTTCTGGCGAAAAATCAAATATTTGGTAGAAGATTTAATTATTTGGTTGAAAATTTAACTATTTTGCTGAAGATTTACGTCTTTCGTTGAGAATACTTTTTTTTTTTAGAAAATTAATCTTCTTGGAGGAAAATTCATCTTTTTCGTTGAAAATTTAACTATGTATTTGGTCCAAAAATCATCTTCTTTGCTCGAAAATTCAACTACCTTGTTGAACTTGAAACTATTTCCTTAAAAATCAATTTTTTGTTCAAATTCACCTTGTTCGTTGAAGATTCAAATTTCTTGTTGAAGATTTGTTTGTTTTTGGTTAAAACTTC
>CAKNXH010001056.1:332535-347603 GCA_932178445.1 Andricus quercusramuli
GTTCGTTTTGGCTAGAAAGTCAATCTTGTTTGTTGAAAATTCATGTTTTGGATGAGGATTTAACTATTTGGTTGAAAATTTGTCTGCATTAATTTAATTCAACTAGATGAGAATTAGTTTTTTTTTTAAATTAACTTTTAAAACCGAAAATTTGTTTATTCCATTTTTAGATCAAAAAGTATATTTTTTGTTGAAAATTCAACTTTTCGGATGAAAATTCATCTGTTTCTTTCAGGATTGAACTATTTTATTAAAAATTCTTTATTTTTTGTTAAATTCAACTAGTAGAATATTTGTCTTTTGGTGAAAAGTTCATCTTTTATGGTAGATCTTGGTTGAAAATAAACTTTTTTGTTGAAATCAATGTTTTATTGATAATTGGTTCTTTTAAATAAATTTAACTGTTTTTGCTTAAATTCTAATCTTTCTTGTTTGAAAGTTCGACCGCTTGGTAGAAAATGTACCTTCTTGTGCTGAGAATTCAACTTTTCTGATAAAGTTATCTTTTTGGGTCGAAAAATCGACTATTTTGTTAAAAAAATTGTCCTTTTGGATTGTGAATTCATCTTTTTTAGTAGAAACTCGATTTTGGTTGACAATTTATCTATTTTGTTAAAAATGCAATATATTTCTACTTGAAATCTTAGGAATTTAAAGTGTTTCATATTGAATTTAATATGTTATTTAAATTATTTTTCCTTAAAAGAATTTATTCCTCTATTATTTTCCAATTTTTTTGAAAAATCACCCTGTTTTTCCTGTCATGAGAGAATTTTCGGCTACGTTATTTTACGCCGCGAAAAGGGGAAGGGGGCCAAAATAGCCTCAAAAATGGTGACTCAGTTAATGTCTCGTTTGATCAGAAAGACTTGAAATTAGGCTAATTTCACGCGGAATTTAATAACCGCTCCAAGTGGGCTGTAATTTCTCACATTTCAAATTACAGCGACTTTTTAGGCCTAAGGATACAAGGAGGATACTGAGGAACTTAAACATTTGGATATTCCAAGTCTGCAGGGCCCCCACTTCTAGCGCGAGTCGTTAGGTGATTTTGCTGTACGACGTTCATTGGCTGCCCCTTCCTTATATCGATAAGCGCGCTGTAATTGGCGTATTTGCATCTGCATTCTTCGGGCCTCTTTTTAATTGACCAACCACTGACGCGGGCGTGACCGTTCAGGGAAAGTGGTGGGGGTTAAGGAGCTTCACCATTTGGAATATACAAGCGGAAGAGACTTGGAATAAGTGAACCCTGGAATAAAAAAGCCTTAGAATTGATCTATTTAAGAGAAAAAAAGTTAAAATTGAAAATGACATCGACGTTTAAATTTGTGGAACGAACGTTCGTCTTCTCTGGTCCAAAGCACAGAGGAGTGGACAAGAAGAGTTGGACGAAGCGCCGGCAGTTACTCACGCTTAGGACAATTTAGCTTAATTAATTAACCGGCGTTGTGACGGAGCGTTAATTTATGCTCATAGAATGATTCACGGCGCTTCTCTCGAGCCCACCGTAGCGCAGTTTCCCCTTTCTTCCACATTTCTACCGGAAAATCAGTCTTGAAGCCAGAAAGTCTTTGCCATTGTCACTCTTCTTAAAAATTCTTCCTTTCCGAGGTTCAGAGAAAATAACAGACTTCACACTCTTTTACCTATTCCTTTCTTTTCTCCCTTTTTAAAAAATTTTTCTTTTTTCTTCTGCTTCAAAGAAAACTTCCATTTTTATCGTTTTTCACTTCAATGCGAATTTAACTAATAGAACCCAATAAGAAAATTCAATTATTTTCTGCCAAAATGTTATTCTCCTTGGTTGAAAAATTTATATATTTGTGTGTAAATTTTTCATTTTCCATGGAAAATTAAGCTTCTTGACTGAAAATTCAAATACCTGGTTGAAATTTGAAATACTTTAAAAAAAAATTTTATTTTATTTTTTGAAAATCCTTCTGTTTGGTTAAAAAGTCAACTAATTTGTTGAAAATACGTTTTTTTCCAAAATAATTCTATTGAATGAGAATTTAACTATTCGATTATTGATTGAAAATGTGTTGCTTTTTAGTTCAAAAATGCAACATTCTGATTGAAAATTTATGTATAATGTTGTGAATTCGTTTTTTCCTCAAAAAATTGATCTTTTTGATTGACAATGTTTGGTTTGAATCAATTTGTTAAAAATTTATTTTACTCTTTAAAAATTCATCTATTTAATTTGAAATTCAACTATTTTTCTTGTTCGTTTTTTTATTGAAAATTAAATTTGTTAACTAAAAACTTAACTATTCTATTGTTTGTTAAAATTCGGTCACTTTAGGTTTTAAAAGCAACAGTTTGGTTGAAAATTTATGTATTTTGTTGAATATGCCTTTTATGTGGTTAGATAATTTTTTTTAAATCTTGCTTTTTGCGTTAAAAATTAATTTTTTAACTAAAAATTTGGCCATCCCATTATTGGATGAAAATTAGTCGTTTTTAGTTGAAATTCAGACAAATTGGTTTAAAATTTATATTTTTTGTTGCAAGTTCGTCTTCTTGGAAGAAAATTAATCTTTTTATTGAAAATGTAACTTTTCGGTTAAAAGTTGAATTACTTTGTTAAAAATTCATTTTCTCATTTGAAAAGTACAAAGTTGTTAAAAATTTGTTTTACCAGTTGGAAAGTTGAAAGTTGTTGAAAATTTATTTTATTAGTTGAAAATTAATCTTTTTAGTGGAAAATTTAACTATTTTTTTTCAAAAATTCGTTTCTTTTTTGTTAAAAATTAATTTTTTCAAGTGAAAATTTAACTATTCCATTATTGGTTGAAAGTTAGTAGCTTTGGATTTTAAAAAGTTTGGCTGAAAACGTGGGTGTTTTGTTAAACATTCTTTCATTTGGTTAAGCCTTTTTTTAAATTGTTTCTTTTTCGTTGAAAATTGATTTTTTAAACTAAAAATTTAAGTCATTGGTAAAAAATTGGTGATTTTTAGTTGAAAATTAATTAATTTGGTGGCATTTTTATACATTTTTTTTTTAAATACGCCTTTTCTGTTCGCAAATTAACCTTTTTGATTGACAATTTAACTGTTCGAACGAAAGTCGAATTACTTTGTTAAAAAACGCATTTTATTAGTTAAAAAGTTGAAATTTCGAAAAAAATTAATTTTATCAGTTGAAAATTTATTTCTTTGGATGAAAATTCAATTGTTTTGGTTGAAACTCGTTTTTTTTGTTAAAAATAAATTTTTCAAATGAAAATTAATTTCTCCAGCTAAAAATTTATCTAATCGAACATTGGTTGAAAATTGGTCCACTTCGTTAAAAATTAAACAATTTGGTTGGAAACGTATGTATTTTGTTGTAAATTAATTTTTTCTTCAGAAAATTAATCTTCTTGATTGAAAATTTAAGTACTTGCTTAGGTTTCGACTAATTTGTTAAAAATTCATTTTCATAGTTGAAAATCCATCTTTTTGGTTGAAAATTTAAATATTTCTTAGGAAATTTCATTTTTTTTGTGAAATTTCTCTTTTTTTTGTAGAAAATTTATCTTCTAGTTTGAAAATTCATCCTCTCAGGTTTGAAAATTCATCTTTTTGGCTTTAAAATTAAAGAGTGTTCAAAATTCTTTTCTTAATTAACTAAGAAATCTTTCTCAATTCCAAACTCAATTTTGGTGGAAAAATCGTATTTTTGGGTTGAAAATTTAACTGTTTTGTAGAAAATTTGCCTGTCTGACTTGAAAATTGTATAATTTGGTTGAAATCTTTTTCTTAAATGACTGAAAAATCTTTTCAGATTGAAAATTCTTATTCTAAGTGACTGAATAATCTTTCTAGGTTGAAACTTCGTCATTTTGGTTTCAAAATTTGTCTTTTTGATTAGACAGTTGATTAGTTGAAAATTCAACTCGTTTATTGAAAATTCGTCTGTTTATTTGAAAAATTCGTCTTCTTGGATTGATAATCAAACAATTTCTTTAAAATCCTTTTCCCAATTAACTGAAAAATCTTTCTTGGTTGAAAATTCAAATCTTTCGCTGAAAATTCGTTTTTTTGCTTGAAAATTGAACAATTTGTTTAAAAAAATTTTCGTTATTGACAGAAAAATCTTATGGGGTTGAAAATTGTTGTTTCTGCTTTAATTTTTTTTTTTTGCTTGGCAATCAAACATTTTGGTAAAAATTCTTCACTCTATTGAATGAAGAATTTTTCTTGTTTTTTTATTAAAGTATAAATTATTGCATTTTACGTGGAGAATTGATCTTTCTGTTTGAACATTGAACTACTTTTGTCGAAATTTTTTTTTTTATTGGTACAACTTAAATAAACCTTTAGGATTTGAAAATTAAATTATTTTTTTTCGCTCTACTTTGCAAGAAATGTTAGAATGAAATTGAAGAAACTTGTTCGTATTCAGCTGGAAAGAATTGATCTGTTGGGAATTGAATTTGGAATCTTCAGATGTCTAATGTGCTTGTAAGTAAGAAACTTGCAACTTTGTTGACGTTGAAACTATTTCAAACGCGCGGGAACTTTAAACTCCAACTCCTATTAGCATTCTGCGAAGTTCTTGACGGGTTGATTTACGTCGAGTGCTTTTTACATGAACTGTAGACAGAGTTTCATCAAATTGGCTAATTACTTAAGATTGTTGATGTTTTGTTAGCCGATTTGTTTCCTCAGTTATCCACCTCTTCAGTTGAAAATTAAAATATTTTGTTGAAAATTCTTTTTGTATCCCCACTACTGCCATGCTAAGCAAGCATGTATATGTTCTCTCTCTCTTTCTCATCAGAACTCATGATGATTCCTCAGGAAAAATTTTAAAGATGATCCATCAAAGTTTTACTTTTGCCGTCTGGCCCCACTGCTACAACTGGGTTTTCTTGGTTGAAAATTAATTTTTTCAACTTGAACATTCAACAATTGCATTTTGTGTTGAAAATGTATCTTTTGTGTTTGGAAATTATATTTTTTTGTTGATAATTCTTCTTTTTGGGTCGAGCATTCTATTATTTGGGTAGAAAAATCCACTAGGTTGAAAATTAACATTCTCCTGAAAATTCAACGGAAAATTTATCTATTTTATTGTAGGTTGAGAATTAATCTTTTTAGCTAAAAATTAAACAATGTGGTTAAAAATTAATCTTTTTTCATCGAATTCTGTGGCTTTTCATTAAGAATTAAAATATTTTTATGTTAAAATATCAAATAATAACTTTTTTTTTTAATTAATCTGTTTCGCTTGAAAATGGAACTACTTGGTTGAAAACTATTTTTTTTTTTTAATTGAACATTTAACTATTGTATTTTGTGTTAAAAATGTAACTTTTTTGTTTGAAAATTATATAGTTTTGTTAGAAAATTTTCTTTTTGAGACGATCATTCTACTATTTTGTTGAAAAAATCCACTAGTTTGAAAATTAACATTTTCTTAAAAATTCAGCTATTTGGTAGGAAGTTATATCCTAAAAATTCATTTTTTGTTGTTGTTAAAGGTTCATCATTTTAATTAAAAATTTATCTCTTTAGTTGAAAATTAAAATATTTTGTTGAACATTCCTTTTTCAGAAGAGAAACTTCCTTCGGGAGGCGTGTGAATTAAAAAAACATTGAACGGAAGTCTTTGTCTCGCTCAACCGGAAGTCTTTGTCTCTCTCTAACGGAAGTCTCTGTCTCTCTCTCACGCACTGCCAATACCTTCTCTCTGTAATCGCGTCTCCCTTTTGTGCGGCAATTCGCAATCGCTCTAAAGACTACTTTTCCATATCCCCACTACTGCCACGTTGAGCAAGCATCTACATGTTCTCTCTCTCTCTTTCTCTCTCTCTCTCTCACACACTCTCACCTCAAAACTCATGATGATTTCCCACCAAAAATTTTTAAGTTATCCATCAATGTTTCACTTCTGCCGTCTGGCCCCACTGCTACACAATGTTTTTTCTTGGCTGAAAATTCATTTTTTCAATTAAAAATTTAACCATTCCTTCATAGGTTTTGAATACGTCGTTTTAGATTAGAATTAAAAATTGTGGTTGAAAATTCGCCCTTTTTTATAGAATTACATGGTTATTTATTAAAAATTAAAATACTCTTGTGTTGAAATATCAAATAATACCTTTTTGAAAATATTAAACTGTTCTGGTTAAAATTTCTACTACTTGGTTGAATGTTGAACTCCTATTATATGTTGAAAATTTATTTTTTCGGTGAAAAGTTTATAATTTTAAATGAAAATTCATCTCATTGGGTGAAAATTCATCTTTTTTGTTTTAAATTTTTTCTTTTCGTGCAAAGTTCTTCTGTTTGGGTCAAACATTCTATTATTATGGTAGAAAAATCCACTGTGTTGAAAATTCAAATTTTCCTATAAATCCAACTTTATGGTTAAAAATTTCAATATTTTGCGGAAAATTCAAGGTTCTGCTTTGTTGAAATTTATTCTCGAATTGAAAATATAAATATTGCATTCGCAATATTCGGTTGAGAATTCATCTTTTTTCATTACATTTTTGATTAAAAATTGTTGATTAAAATTATTTTCATTAAACATTTTTTATTAGGAATTTTTTTAATTAAAAATATGAATACTATTGTGTTAAAATATAAAATAATTACTTTTTTTTTTAAATTAATCTTTTTGCTTGAAAATTCAACTACTTGGTTAAAAGTTCGACTTCTTGGTTAAGAATTAATTTTTTTAAATTGAACATTTAAATATTGTACCTTGTGTTAAAAATGTGACTTTTTTGTTTGAAAATTATATCGTTTTGTTCGAAGTTTTTCTTTTTGAGACGAAAATTCTACTATTTTGGTCCAAAAATCCACTAGTAGGTTGAAAATTAACATTTTCTCAAAAATTCAACTTTTTGGTTGAAAATTATGTATATGCTAAAATTTTTTTTCTTTCGTTTGTTAAAGGTTTATCATTTAAATTGAAGATCTATTTCTTTGGTTGAAAATTAAACTATTTTGTTCAAAATTAATTTTTTCAAACTTAACGTTTAACTTTTTCATTTTTGGTGGAAAATTTATCTTCATTGTTAAAAATTGCACTATTTTTTAAAAATTCGATCTTCCGTTATGTTAAAATACATTTTTTTAAATTGAAAATTTAACTGTTCCATTTTTTTTGAAAATTTGTTGTTTTCAGTTGAAAATTAAACAATGTTGTTGTTATTAAAGGTTTATAATTTTAATTGCAAATTCATCTATTTGGTTGAAAATTAAACTATTTTGTTGAAAATTAATTTTTTTAATTGACCATTCAACTAATCCATTTTGTGTTGAAAATTCGTCTTGTTAACATTTTTTCGAAAATTGAACTTTTCCTTTTAAATTTCACTATTTTGTTGAAAATTATAGGTTTTGCTTTGTTGAAAATTAACTTTTTCAACTGAAAATTCAACTATTTCATTTTTGTTAAAACTTTATCTGTCTTTTTTGAAAATCAAATTATTTTGTTGAAAATTCGTCTTATTGGGTAGAAAATTCTATGATTTGGTACAAAATCCCACTATCTGGTGTTTTTTATTTAAAATTGAAATATCCTGAAACCTGAAATTTTGCATTTTTGGTTGAAAATTTTTTTCTTTGTTGGAAAATTTTACTATTTTCTTGACAATTTCAACTTCTGCTTCGTTGAAATTTATTCCTTCAACTAAAAATTTAACTATACGATTTTTGTTGAAAATTGGTACTTTTCAATTGACGATTAAACAATGTGGTTGGAAATTTATCCTCCAAGTTGAATTACTTTGTCTTCCATTAAAAAATTTAATCCACTTACGCTGAAATATAAAATACTAACTTTTTGGTTGAAAATTATATGTTAAAAATTATTTTTTTTGTTTTGTTGAAAGCTAATCATTTTAGTGAAAAATTCATCCCTGTGGTTGGATATTCAAATATTATATTCAAAAGTAATTTTTTCAATTTAACATTGAACTATTCCATTTTGTATTAAAAATTTATCTTATTTACATTTTATTTAAAATTGAACTTTTTGGTTTAAAATTTTACTTTTTTGTTAAAAATTTGAGGTTTTGCTTTGTTGAAAATCAATATTTTAAACTGAAGATTCAACTATTCAATTTTTCTTAAAAGATTATTTGTCATTTTTTAAATTCAAATTATTTTTTTGAAAATTCGTCATATTTGGTACAAAATTCTATAGCTTGGTACTAAATCCCACTATCTGGTTGAAAATATATATTTTTTTGTTTAATTCAACTTTATTTTTATTTAAAATAAAAATCTCTTTGGTTTGAAACATACAATTTTACAGTTTTGGTTGAAAATTAATTTTTTTTTCTAATTTAACTGCTTGGTTGGAAGTTCAACTAATTTGTTATAAATTAATTTTATCAGTTGAAGATCCATCTCTTTGGATGAAAATTTAACTATTTTGGACAAATTTTATTTTTTTTGAAAATTTGTTCTTCTAACTGGCAATCAAAATTTTTGATTATTGGTGGTTTTTAGTTAAAAATTAAACAATTTGGTTGAAAATTCATATTAGGTTTTCAGACAATTTTCTTCATGGTTGAAGGAACTTTCACAAAGCATTTGGATGTAATTTCTCAAAGAATTCTCTGTTGCAAACTTCATCTTAAGCACTTTGGCTTTTGAGTTCAGAAGATAAAGGACATAGAAGAACAAGATAAAGGTGAAACTCTAAAGATAAAGCAAAGACGAAAGTACGATAGGAAACTCAAAGTTTAGCATGAATTAATTACTTCTTATGAATTAATTCCTTCCTCAAGGGAATTACTTCAAGTTAATATAATTTTATTCAAAGGTTTTGAATGCAATGAGGGTTAGAAATTAGGTGTTTCAACAATTTGAATTTTACAATAAAAATTTAAAAGTGCCTTTTCACCAGGGTGAGTAGAAAAAAAAATCATCAGGGCGGCAACTTTATCGGAAAATCCGGAAAGACCGGAAAATTAATTAAAAAACCAGGAATTTATTTCTGATCGCAGAAAAATTCAAGTTTTCATTATTTTAATAATTATGATCAATTTTTCTAAACTGAAAATTCAACTATTTAATTGAAAATTTATATTTTTCATTTAAAAATTAATTTAATTGTTTGAAAATTGTTGTGTTTTGTGAAAAATTCGCCTTTTCGGTAAAAAATCAATATTTATGGTTAAAAATTCATCTCTTTGGTATAAAATTCAACTATTCGAGTAGAATCATTTTAGTTGAAAATTCATCAATTTGATTGAAAGTTAAAGCCTCCAACTGAAAATTGTAATGTCCATTTTTGGTTGAAAATGCATCTTTCTGGATGAAAACTCAACTATTTGGTTAAAATTTGATATTTTTTTTTAGAAATTAAACTAATTAACTCCTTTGACTGAAAAGTTGAATGTTCATTTTTGGTTGAAAATTGTTCTTTTCTTGTTCAAAATTCAATAGCTTGGATACAAATTTGTCTATTTCAATTTAAAATTCAACTATTCCGTTGAAAATCCACATATTTTGTTGAAACTTGCTTTTTTGTTGTTGAAAATTCATCTTTAAGGTTGAAAATAAAATTACTTAGTTGAAACTTTTTTTTTTTTTAAATTATTTTTCTGGTTGAAGATTCATCATTTTAACTAAAATTGATCACTGGTTTAAAATTGAACTACATTGTTGAAAATATAATTTTTAAACTAAAAATTTCACTATTCCAGTAGAAAATCCAACTATTCTGCTGAAAACCTGTTTTTTTATTGTTCAAAAATTAGATCTTCAGCAGAAAATTTAATCATTATATTTTTGGTTGAAAATATTTTTTTTAAAATAAAAATTGAACTATTTGTTTGAAAATCGACATTTTTTATTTTAACTTTAACTAGTTGTTTAAAAATGTATGTACCTTGTGAAAAATATAAATTTTTTATAGAAAACTAATCATTACGGTTAAAAAACTCAACATTTTGGTGTAAAATTTAACTATTCCCGTTGAAAATTCATTTATTCAACTGAGAATGTTCATTTTCGGTTGAAAATTTTATTGATCTTTTCTTGTTCAGAATTCAACAATTTGGAAGAAAATGTGTCTTTTTGGTTGGAAATAAAATTGTTTGGTTGAAAGTTAAACTCTTTTATTAAAAATAATTTTTGTGGTTGAAGATTCGTCATTGTAATTCAAAATTAATTTCTTCGATCGAAATATCAACTATTTGATAGGAACAAATTTTTTTCTTTGGATGGAAAGGAATTTTTTGGTCGAAAATTCAACTATTCTTTAGAAAATTTGTCTATTTCATGGTTTAAAACTATTAATCATTTTTTGGTTGAAAAATGATATTTTTTAGTTGAAAAATAATCTTTTTTGGTAGGAATAAAAAATTAGAAAAATTGAAAATTAAAATAAAAAATTTTTTCTTGGTGAAAAATTCATCTCTTCGGTTAAAAATTGATTTATTCTAGTTGAAAATTCGTCATTTTAGTAGAAAATTCATCTTTCTGGTTTAGAATAATCTATTCCAATTAAAGATTCACAATTTTAGTTGAAAATTCGTCACTTTGTTTGAAAATGTAAATTTTTTTTGGAATTTAGTTTTTTTGTTGTTGAAAGTCAGTTTTTTATAGAAAGTAATTTTTTTTTAGCTGAAAATTCAACTTATTTCTTAACTTATTCATCTGCTTGGTTCTGAACATTCATTCATTTAACTTAAAATTTAATTCTTTAAATTTTGTTCAAGAATTTTCAAAGTCCAATTTTCAAATTCCTAAATGTGGGAAATTACCGAAAAAATTATTTCCAAGACAGAAATGTTCCGAAAAATTTTAGTTTTTAATTTTAAAACCCTAATGTTCAAATTCCACAAATCGTCAAGTTTAAAAAATTTGTGAATTGCTGAATTTTCAAATTCCGGAAAATAGTAAATTTACGAATTTCCAATTTCCCGAAAAAATAATATTATTAAATTATTATTTTAAAGCAGGACTTTTAAAAATGTTGTAATTTAAAATTTACGAATACACAAAATTCCCGAAATTTCGAATTGCCGCTTGTAAAATAAAATATTACTCTAGCATATACGAAATATTACAATTTTTTTATTATTTCGTAAATTTCAAATTTACGAAATTTTATTATTTTAAAAAATTTCAAATTTATGATATTTTATTATTTTGAAAAATGAAAATTTTTCAAATTTTTGGAATTCGGTAATTTTAAATAACAGGATTTTGAAAATTCCAATTTTAAAATTTCGGTTATACTGCAATTTCGGGAATTTATTTCGGTATTTCGAAATTTCTGAATTTTTCTAGTTTTGTTAATTTTCACTGTCGAAATATTTCAATTTCGTTAAAAATTATTTTTGGTAGTCCTATTTATCTTCAGTAATTTCAAATTTCGAAAATTTATTTTTTCAGGAATGTTGTATTCCGGCATTCTGATATTTGGACATTTTGATATTTCGTATCTGTTAGGACAATATTTTTCTTTCATATGTGGAAATCTAAAATTTAGAAATTTTTGAAAGTTCGGGCTTCAAAATTTTGGTAATTAAGAAATTTCGGGAATTCAATAATTTCGGTATTTTGAAATTTCTGAATTATTTTAGTTTCTTCAATTTTCACTGTCGGAATATTTCAATTAAGTTAATAAATACTTTCTGTAGTTTTATTTATTTCCAGTAATTTAAAATTCCGGAAAACTTCATTTTTCGGAAATTTGGTAATTATATTTTCTGTATTTTTCAATTTTCGGGATTTTTCTTCTTCGGCAAAATTATTTTGTCTCTATTTTTGGTAGTTGTATTTTCTTTTGGGAGTTTTTAAGAAATTTCCGTTTTGGTAATTATTTTTTTGGTATTTTCCCGCATTTGGCATTTTTGTTGAATTCGGTAAAATTGTGTAGAAAATAATTTTTTTTGCATCCAGAAAAAGATAATTTTGAAAAACATACGGTAATGTTGGTTAGGTTAGGGGTAAAGTTGAACAGGGTATGGGGTAAAATCAGCTAGAGTACGGGGAGTGTCGGCCACGGTAGAGGGGTAAATTCGAATAGGGTATGGGGTAAAGTCAGCTATAGTACGGGGTAATGTCGCCAAGGGTACGAAGTGAAGTCGACACAAGTATGGGGTGACCTCGGCTAGGATACGGGGTATAGTCGAGCAGGGTACGGGGTAAAGTTGGCTTGAGTAGGGGTAAAGTTGGCCGTAGTAGGGGTAAAGTCGGCTAAGCTACAGGGTAAGTTAACTAGAGTACGGGGAAAAGGCGGCCAGGGTCATGGAGTAAATTAAAGTAGAAATGTGGTATATTCGATTAGGGTGGGGGTAAAGTCGGCTACGGTATGGGGTAAAGGCAGCTATAAACTTGCTCTACTTCCAGAACGATGAACGATGAACGAATAATATAATACATCTCAGTAGCGCTAGCGTACTCCATCTCCATGCCAACTATATAGGCCTATTTCCGCTGGAGTATTTGAGTTTCCTCTATCGGTCGCAGGAGATTAAGAAATTATTCTATCGTCGAGTTGGGGAGACAGAGAGTGGAGAAATATATATATGATATATGCCTAGTGAGATGAGAGGAAGAGAGAAGGACGATTTAAGAATTAGGATAGTAAGAGAAGGAATTTATAAGAATATATATGTATATCCAAAGGTTTAACAGGAGGGCAAAGGTTGAAGAGTGAATAAAGAAAGGTTAAGGAAAAGTTGAACTGAAAGAAAAAGTATCTCCCAGATATCGCATTTGAGAATTTAATATGACTGAAGCTCGGTAATTTTAATATCGAGAAAGTGGAGACCTGAGTTTGCTCAAAGAACTTCAATGACTATGTACATATAGGTACGTCCTTACTCTTTCCATTTTTCTTCTGTCTTCATTCCTCTCTCTTCTCAATTTTCTCTTTATTTCCTGCTTTTTGTCTTTTTTTTATATCTTTCTCAATGCAGTCGAACCTTTCTTTTGTAATATATCTCACTCCTTTCATCATTCTCGTCACGTTGAATTTGCGATTCGCGCCAATTTCGAACTTCGTTAGTTTTATAAGAAAGCACCGATTGAAATTGTTCAACTTTTATATATTTCTATTCAAATTGAAAAATTCAAAGATTTCAGTAGATTGATGCGAAATCCCCCCTCCAACTTTCCCTCTCTCACCTCTCCCTTCTATTATATCCTATCCTATCCGAATATCTCTTAACCTCCCCTCCTCTTTCCTAACTTCTTCAACAATTCCAATCATTCCCATTCCATAATTTCACCACCCTCTCCAATTTTCCCTCTGTTGTTTCCTCTTCCACTCCTTCTCTTCTTCATCAACACCGTTCTCTTATTTCTCTTCCTCCTACTTCTCTCCATACTTCTCCCCTCGCCTTAGTTCCCTAACCATCAAACTCGTTCCCCTTCTATGACTTTTCCGCTCTTTCCTACTTACCCTCCTTTGTTTCTCCTTCCACTCCTCTTCTCTATGCCTCCACCATTCTCTTACTACCGTTTCCCTCCCATTCTTTCTCTCACTACAAACACTCCCCTCCTCTGACTTCCTCAACAATCCCAATCATTCCCCTTCCATAACTTTCCCGCTCTCTCCTACTTTCCCTTCTTTGTTTTCCTTACACTTCTCTCCGCTTCGCCCCTACTGTTTTCTCACTTCCTTTTTCCTCTCCTACTTCTTCTCCCTACTTCCCCTCTCCCCTCACTTTTCTAATCTTCCTAATCATTCTCTTTCCCTCCCTCTCCTACTTTTCCTCTCTTGTTTCTCCTTCCACTTCTCTCCTCACCGTCCCTGCCATTCTCTTACTGCCTTTTCCCTCCCCTAATTGTTCTCACTTCTTCCAATCACTCCTCTCCCGGAAAAAGTACCATAGAAAATACCATTTTTGGTCATCTTCTATGGGCCCCTACTCGTAACATTTCGAATTTTTTTTACTCTACACTAATATGTTTGGGTTGAAAAAGAGGGTTCATTCTTCGGTCCATGAAACTAAACGAGCTCCTGGGAGAAAAAAAAGTCGAAAAAAAACTTGACCACCTGTTTAAGTTACCGAAGGGCCTGATGGACACCCGACCGGAACTATGAGGGTTTCTGCCAGGGACTGCGAAACCCTAAAAACTAGATGTGAACCTTGAATTTTTTTTAATCTTTCAGAGGTTGTAGAGATTCATCAGAATCTTTAGAAATGGTCTAGAAAGTTGTGAATTTTTTGATTGCCTGAATATCTTTTAACGACTTCTGTGGAAAACGTAATTTTTAGTTTCCAAAACTGTTTTACTAGTAGAATCTTTTATAAACGGAATAAAACAGTATTCCATATAGAAATTCAAAATTTTCAAATTTATTAATTTATTTAAACCCAAAAAATGTATTTTCTACTACAAAAGATGATTTTTTAACAAAATACATGAATTTTCAACAAAAAAATTACATTTTCAACATTTTGAAATTTCTATAGAAAAAAAAAACTTTTTTTAAAACCAAAAAGACGAATTTTAAACAAATAAAGATTCTTGACTGAAGAAAAAAATGTTGCCTACATTGTTCAAGAAACATTTTTTTTTCTTACAAAAAAAGGAGAATTTTCAACTAGAGAAGATCAATCTTAAAATGGAAAAGTTACATTTTCAGTTGAAAAATTAATTTAAAAAAAAAAAGACTTTTCCACTGAAAAATTAAATTTTGAACCAAAGAATGAGTCTTCAATCAAATAAATAAATTTTTAATAATGTAGTTTACCTTTCACCCAAGTAGTTGAATTTTCAATTTAAAAAAATTCATTTTCAGAAAAATAGTTAAGCTTTCAACCAAATCTTCCAAATAAAATAATAGGATTCTCAAGCAAAGAAGAATCATTTTTGAATAAATACTTGCATTTTCATTGAAAAGAAAGAAATTTCTACCAAAGCGGATAAATTTATAAATCAAAAAAATAAATTAAATAAAAAATAGTTTAATTTTTTGCTAAAAAAGATTAAATTTCTCTTCAGACATATGAATTTTTATTTAAAAAGAAAAGAAATTTTTAAAAAGTAGTTGAATTTTCACCAAGAGAAGATTCCAATTGAATTTTCAAGGTCAAAATATGAACTTTTCAACAAAAAATAAGTTTCTACAAAAAAAAAAAAATGAA
>CAKNXH010001057.1:0-22529 GCA_932178445.1 Andricus quercusramuli
CACCAAATAAAATACATTTTCAACGAAATACTTAAATTCCCAAACATGCAGATGAATTTTCATCAATGAAGATTAAATTTCTATCAAAAAAGATGAATTTCCGACAAAAAATGGAACAAAGAAATTTTCATTACAAAAAAATTAATTTTTGTTTGATAAAATAATTGATTTTTAATCAATGAAATAAATTTTCCAGGAAAAATGCATTTTTTCTTAATACCTGAATTTATGAACAGAATATTTGTATTTTTACAATACTTTTCAACCTAATAGTTGAATTCTCAAACATAGAAATGAATTTTCAACCAAAAATATGAATTATTCATCAAGAGAGATTGCAATTATTTGCTAGGCTCCAGTTTAAAAAATTTTCAGGACCAGGAAATATTTTTCAATCCCGGGAAATGACCAACAATTTTTTTCTGGAATTCAAAATTCTTCAATTATAGATTAGTCTTTTATTTAAAAAATTTCAGTGGTCAGGAAAATTCTTTGAAAATCAGAAACTGACCGAAAATTGAAATTTGATGTGAATTGAAAAATTGAATCTCATAATTTTCAATTGTGTATTTCATACCGAACCTCCAGAAATCTAACGCTTCAAAATTGCTTTATTTTGGAATCTTCATTTCGAAAATAGAAAATTCTTTAATAAGGAATAAGCCTTGCCTTCGAAAAATCATGATAAATGATTATAATTCAGGTTAAAAAAACTGAATTCAAATTAAATGACCAACCACATAATGTCCCAGAGACTCGAAATAAAAAATTGAAATTTTTATGTTATATCTTCATAAATCAAACAATTTTCAGACTAATTCGTTTGAAATTCAGCAATTCAAAATTGATAAATCGAGCAATTTTTATATTTCTAAACAATCAATTTGAAGGACTTCAAATTGTTCCTTTTTCAATTTCTCAATCTGAACATTGAAAATGCTACATTTATGAACAAAGATTGTATTTGAAAAATAGAAAAATGTTTTTTTTTTAAATGCTAGGAAAAATGTTTGAACAACGTGAAATGACCGGAAAACACTTCTTAATACTGAACCCAAATCTGGCTTCCGTTGGTTCCTATCAGGCCTAGTTTAATAGATATTTTTGATTAGAATTTTCAATTAAGTTTATGGTCTCGTGTCTGGAGGAGGACCGGGAATTGGCGGATAAGAACACAAAAGCTCTAGTCTAATACTGCACTACTAAAGGCTTTCTTAGTATGAAACATCAATCAACTTTGACTCTCTCGGTTCCAGCTCTGTCCCCACACTCCCCGTCTGTTGAATCGTCTGTTAAGACAATCGCTTGATTAAACTTTTGGATAGGTAAAGCTTCCCTCATCTATCCAAATACTTGGCGAAATTAAAAATTCAAATGCTTCTGATGATAATGATTAAAATTTTTTCGCGGAAGATCACGCAAGCTGGAAATGAATGGATCAGACATCAACATCAATCTTAACAAAATATCTTCCATATTTTTTTTCTCGAGAACATTTACGAGCGAAATCTTCTTTGAACATCTTAATAAGCTTGTTACAAGATTCGTGAGCATCTTCTGACATTTGCCCTGTAGGTAGCAATGATGAGTTAATTATTTGTGCACCATAAAGTAAGACCTTGTGTACTGAAGTTGGCATCTAAAACCACGGATAATTAGTTAGTTAGTTGTAATGTAGGCGGAGGGAGGGGGGGGGGCGTGAGGCCCCAACCCCTGGCGCTCAAGGTATAAAGCCTATTGTGCCACACCCGTGTTTATTCTCAAGGCATTACTCCGAATCCGGCCATCCTTCGCCGAGTGTTTTTGGATCTCGGTGGGTTTTTCCTTTTTGTTATCAACGTTCTGAGATTATACCTCTCAGGTGCCAGGCATATCTATAGCACAGTGAATGGCGTTCTCCTTTGTTGATCAGGCAAAGTGATCCTAACCCACTCTGATATTCAGCAGCCTCCCTAGTAGGCTAGGGTCTACGGAGCGATCCCTCTGAGGTCATCAGGTAGATGCGCAGTTTCAAAGCACTGTCCTGGTGTATTCTGTAAGTGCATGTGTGTGTGTTCATTACTCGAAATCGGCCAGCGACCACCGAGCGGAGGTCCCTTGAGAGGGCTTGAGAAGGTTGACCTATTGTTGACGATGGTCCAGAATCTGCAGAAACCTTATTTATGTCTTGAAATGAAGCGAACACAGCCATGCAGCACAATTTTCAAAAAATCTTCTTTCAGTCCTCCTTGCTTGTTGCCATTTTTTTCACATCATACAACAATGTGTTTAAAGTATGCTTCATATTCTCTGATAATGTGACATCCTTTTAAAACTTCGTGGATGAGTGATTCTCAATTTTTTCTTTGACCCACCAAAACTTTCATTGAATTGTCTTTTACAAGAAGAAAAATTTCCTTTCTCGATAAACCGATTGTTTTAAAACTATCGTCACCTGCAATTGCTGAAAATTCAAAAGAAGGCATTAGTTCCAATTTGTGTAAAATAAAATTTGTAAAAACAAATTAAATTTCATTTTATTTAACACATTTCTTTATTATTCATTTTTTATTCTAGTATTCAATATTTGCCACTCTATTGGTTTTTGTTGAACGATATATGATACAACGTTTTCTGGCCCAAATAATATTTTTCTGGAAAAAATTCAATTTTTTCTTATGGATTTCGAATGTACGCTTGAAAAACAAAATTCGAGTTTTCAATGAAATACAGGCATTTTAAACCAGATATTTGAATTTTCAACTTAAGAAGATAAATTTTGAATCAAACATGTACGAGTTAAATTTTCAGTTAAAGCAAATAATTCTCAGCTAGAAAACATGATGGTCAACCAAAGAATTGAATTTTGTATAAAAGAAGAAGGTTTCAACTAAAATGATGAAACATCAACCAAATGAATGAATTTTTAGGACACTAGTTCCGCTTCCAACTAAGTAGCTGAATTTTCTACCAAAAAAGATGAATTCTCAACGGAAAACGTGGTGTATTATATTTCACCTACAAGAAGGTTTTTAATTTAAAACCATAAAAAAAAAAAAAAAAAAATGAATCTTCAACAAAACAGTTTAAGTACTCAACCAAAACAGATTAATATTCAACCAAATATTTGTGATTTTCAACCATAATAATGAAATTCATTTCAACTTCAGTTTGCTATTTATTATATATATATATATATATATATATATGTATATATATATTTAAATGAGAAAGACAAAATACAGTATTTTCATTTTTAAATATTCTTACTTTTTTACTAGTGTTTTCCCCCCTAAGAAATTCCGAGGAACTTGAGATAATCATTGTTCAAGCTGTAACTATAAAATAAAATATTTAAAAGCCTATAAAATCAATATGTGTAATACACGTGTCTTTTTTATGTATATAAATCTCTGAGGAATTTTACAAATCTGCTGCAATAAAAAATTAATAACTATAAACGTTAGAAAAATAATCATTTTCTTAGACGCTTTTCGATAACGCGCGAAACATAATATTTATATAACTGCCGGTTGGCAATAAACTTTAATTTTCGTAATAAAACAAATAATTAAACTTCGATTTTTTTCAGTACTTTTCTTATTTTTAGTTTCAATTTCTGATTTTTTATTGCAAAAGTTATTGTTTTGCTTGATGATTCATGTTTATGGTTTAGAATTCATCTTTTTGGTTGAAAATTAATCGATTTGGGTTAAGAATTGCACTATTTCTTCGAAAATTGATATGTTTGGTTTAAAAAATTAAACTTTTTTGTGGAAAATTCGCCCCTCTTAGAAAAAATTCCATATTTTTTTGCTAAAAATGCAACTGGTTCAAAATTAATCTTTTCTGCTTGATGATTCAACTATTTTGTTGGAAGTTTGTCTTTTTTGGAAAAATTCAACTTCTTTCGATTACAAAAAAAAATTATTTCTAGTCTAAATATCAACTATGTATTACGTTTCGCGTTGATAATTCTTTTTTTGGTTGAAAATTTAACTGTTTAGTTGAAAATTAATTTTTTTATTATAATTTTAGTTGACATGTTTGAAATCATCAAAATTTTGTTTGAATTTTCTCAAGAATATTAGGAAATTTATATTTATGTAACCCGCATCAAAATAAACGATTGATGATGTTATTTATTTAAACAATTTAAAGCTATTGGATTTCAAAAAATTAAAAACTATTCTCAGAATTTTGAAGATTTTGAAATAAAAGTTTGAAGCTTCTCAAGGATTTTTAAAGGTTTCAAGAAAATCAAATAAAAATCTCGATTTTGCTGGGAACATTTTTAATGATCTTTTAATATGAAAAATTGATTTGAAAAGAATCTTTAAAAAGATTTAAAAAATTGAATGATAAATGACAATTGAAAAATTAATAATTTAAAACGTGAAAGATTTCAAAACATATAAAACACAATGTAGATTTTTGAAGACACCGAACACAAATTTATAAGCTTTTTATGCATTTTGAAAGATTTAAAATGAATAAAAAATTGGTATCAAATTTCCTAGAAACGTCAACAATCATTTTTTGTTGAAAAATTGATTTTAAAAGAACTTTTTGCCTACTTTTGCAGGATTTTCAAGAAATTGTAGGAAAAATTCAAGTTCCAAGATGATGGAATTATTATTATATTACTAGAAAATTTTTAAATTATTTCTTAGAACAAATTTTTGAGAGGATATATCAAAAGATTTCAAAACAAACTTCAATCTCTACATAAATGTTCCTACCTTAAAATTGCTTAAAATGATATAATTTTAAAGATAATGATAGTTTTACAGTTTTAGAAGAGTTTAAGACTTCCAATCTTAAACAATTTTGTATCATATTATGTTAGTGTTTTTCGATTAAAATCTATAGTGTTGCTAAAAATCACTAGATTTCAAAGAATTTGAACAATAGACTGCAAAAACTAAAGATCTCTTTTTTATGGTGTCGTTTTTCTTCGCGTCCAGTTTTTAAATAGGATAACTTCATGCTGTTATTTTCAATTTAAAACAAATGAATCTGGGTTCCAACCAGTGATATCATGTTTGTACCACTTAAGACTATTTTTATAGTCTTATTGTAATACCTGAAACAAGCCCTAAAATTATACTTTGTTTTTATAGTGTAATTTAAGCTGAAAGAATCTAGATGTTGGTTTAGGAAAATATGTACTACAATTGATGTACGAATTACTAAATGGCACTTGTCCAAATATTTTAGGGCAATGACATATTTCTTCAATCAGTTTCATTCATTTTAAAGAAATGTATATTTTTGTCTTGAATTATAATATTTCTTTGAATAAAAAAATCCTCACAGACCAATAGGTTATATTTTTAAATAAAACAGCGTTAACTTAATCCCATAAAAATATCTTTGAATGACACATAATCAGAACCCGGCTTTTTTATGTTGGTGATATTTTGTACATAAAGCTGAGGCTATTCATTTGAGAGTTTATGGAGACGAAAGTAAAGAACATATTTTTATTCGTAGATTTTTAGAGTGAGCGCACCAATTTGAAATACATTTTACTATGAAAATTGATAAAAATTATTTGTTTCTGTAGCTAGAGTTATCTTAATAGTAGAAAATATAATAAAGCAATGTTTTATTGCAAATTTTTATGTGCTGAACTTGTGGCTGGTATTGTTTTTTCTTGGAAACGTCGAGAACACATAAAAATTTGATTTTTTTACCCATAAAATAAATTTAACTACAGAAAAAACATTTCCTCCGAGGTTTTCAAAATTAATGTTTATTCGAATAAGAATTTCAGATTCGTGTCCAAAGTGTAAAAATGTACGTTTTTGCATGGCTGGTATGATTTGGCCTTAGGGTATATATACAGAGAATTTTCTCGGTTTAAGGCATACAACTTTGATCGCCTTACGGCATACAACGAAGGTTCTCACTCACTTCAAAAAAACACTAAATCTCAATTTTTGAATATATCCGGCTCAAAGAAGGACGATCTTCCAAAATGAATGTGAAAATAGTTATTATTTTCGTACTTTCCTGCATCATCATGGGTGAGTTACACCAATTGTTTTGACTTAAAATTATAATCTTGAACTATTTGCATACACGATTTAATATTTTCTGTAACGCACGTTCAAAATGTTATATTTTTAAAGTGTGTATGTATGCAAATGTTCATATAGCGTATGGAAAGTGGATAATTTGGAAACTGTGGGGAAACAGCTATTGACGATACAAGTGCGTAAACGTGTGTGCGAATATTTGTTATTTCCGTTTGAAATACATAGGCTAAACTCAATTTTCCAGTGATGTATTTCATTGTTCTACGCACACAGAATAAAATTATCTTGTACCAAACAAACAGCTTTTGGGAAATATATGATAATTTTGTTGAATCAAACAAATTTTGGTTGATTGAAACGAATTTTTGATTGATCCAACCGAATTTTTTTGATCAATCAAACAAATACTCCGTCTACCAAAAGATTTGATTAAAACAAGCAAAAGATTGGGTTGGCTTAACCTAATATTTTGTTGTCCATATAATAAACCTATTCTATTGTTAAACCAGCAATAGGATATTGCGTGACGAGGGCTTAAAGGCAACGATTTCACGCGTGTGATGGAAATAGGGTTGGAAATTCGATTTTCGACCCGCTCCACAGGTATCGAAAGTCGAATTTTCGATTGAGGTATGACAAAAAAAATGTCATTCATTTAACAAATTTGTTTTTTGAGTGCAATAAGAAGTCGACACCGCAATTTTTTTTAAGTTGCGCTGAAATCTGCTACATTTATTAGAAGTTTATTTCCAAAACGTTAGGTAACGCTACAATATATGTATAATGTTGTAGTTTCCAAATTCGGGTATTTGCGTGTTACGTCATATGTATTGGAATTTTACACTACTGGCCCAGTAGCCAGAAACACTTCTGTATCATATTTTCGTCAAATTCAAACACACATTTTGTGTGTTTTTGTGTGCATATATATGTAATAAAAATTAATACAGGATATTTATAATTCTTCGAGGGGGAGGAGGATGAATCCCTGAACTATCTTAAATGTAATGAAAGGTAGCGGTTTTAAAGAATTTAAAAAATACGTTCGATTTTTAATTTAATTATTACTTATGGTCAGTCCATAAACGAGAGAGATAATTTCAATGTTTATAAAAAGTGAAGTGTGCTTGTTTTAAAATTCCTTCAGCTGACCAGTTAATCCTCATCTCCACCTAGGCCTGTCTACGGAAGGATTTTAAAGGGACGCGAAAATCACTTAAACTATTTTTAAAGAAAAAAAAGTATATCATTATACTGAATCATTTTTAAAAACCCTTCCCCTTTAATATATTTTCAAAAATAAGCGGGCCCTCTCATTTCGAAAGAAAAACAAACGTTAAAGAATCCATACAGTACTGAGATCGTAGAAGAACGGAAGAAGTGAGAGGCAAAGCGAGGGGAAATGCAAGAGAGCAAGAAGAGAAGAAAAACGAAGGCTGAGAGACTGCCCGGATGAGGGAGTTGAAGAGAGAAGATGGTAGACGAATAGAAGAAAACTGCTTTGAATCTGGCGTACAGAGGTTAATTATGGGAAAGTACAATTTTGGCTAGCTTTTCGCAGAGTTGAGAGCGTGAACGGGAGCGGAAAGAGAGAGGCGAGGGAGGTGCTAGTGGGAAAGCCGAGAGAATCGCCGAGAAAGAGGTAAACCGAAATGCTGGTGCGGGAAGGAGAAGGAAACAGACGACCAGAGCAAAACTGGTTTGGGCCTGAGAAACCGAGGTTGAAGCTGAAAAAGGGAACTCGTGTCAAATTAATTTGAGTGGAAAAATGCAAGCCTGTTCATTTCGGACGAGCATCTCAAATTTTTCAAGAAAGTAAATTTGAGAAACAACGTTCTAGAAGCGAGTTCATATTCGTACAGTTAATTATTGCCAAGACTTATCGGTGATATCAATTCCACCCCTTCACATATAGATATTTTATTACCCGAGGCTCCATCGAGATTTTCCGAAAATAATTTTCAAAAACAAACAAACTTTAAAGGTGCTGAAAAAAATTATTCTAAAATTCATAAACTTTAAAGATGTATTCTTTGTTGAGCGTAAGGGCGAGTGTCCCAGTAGGTAACTGGTACTCGGTCACGCAAATCGAAACGCCACCTCCTGTTCCGTGGGAGGTTAAGATACTCGCCTGGTATCTTGACAGCTGGAGCTCTGGCACGTGTAACGGTACCAGAGGCGGTTGGATCTGCTTGAAGGACATCTGCTTTCTGGACAAGAGGCTGCGCTCGCCTAGCGGCATCCTGAGTCGGGTGTGACTGCTTGTCATCACTCGCGTAGATAAGAGCATCATCCTCGCCAAGGATTTCGTCTTGATACTCAACCGAAGGATGTAACGGCTTATTGGCATCCGGTTCATCGTCGAAAATTTTGACCTGTTGCGGTCGTACGACCTCCTGGTCATGGTAGGAATAGTATTCCCCAGTGGAAGATGACTGGATGTTGCACCTGTCGTTGTGTTCTGTCGTCGGCGAAGTCCGAAAAGTACCTCCGGCCGAAATCTGTCCCATTTACGCTGAGTTCCTTGGTACGGAATACCTGTGAACTGGGGTCCGTTGTCGCTCAGCAGCCTTCTCGAATATCCGTACCTAGAAAAAACCTCCTCTTCTAAAATTCTCGTGAATCTTCGTGCGTCGGATGTCCGGAGTGGGAAGACCTTCACCCATCAAGAAAAAAAGCCCGTGACAACAAAGATAAATTTATGGCCCTGGTTCGTTCGTGGATACGGTCCCATGAGATCCACTGCGACTGTGTCTCAAGCCCTGGTGGCAGAACGCGGGCGTTGATCCTCTGGTTGTTCTCCACGCACTGATTTGTAACAAATGCGAATATGGTATCCTGAAACATACCAGCGGAACTCGCGGGCCGTCCCCAACCAGCAAAAGAACACAGGTATAGCGCGGACAGTTTCTTCCATTCCAGGATGACCAGCAAGGGCAGTATCGTGTTATGCCCAAATAACACGTGTGCGGAAAACGGCTGGCCCCAATAATCTCGATCTGCCATCCGCAGGGTCACGACGCCAGAAACCGCTCTTGTTTAGTTTGTTTACGACAATGAAAGCTTCCTCTTTTCACGTGCAGAGTGCGCGGTCTGAACTTCTTGCCAGCGGACTGAGTCGTGAGTGATTCCTGGATCTTCTTGTTGAGCTGCAATAATTTATTCGATAAGAGAGGTATTTCGAGATAAGGCATCTGGCAGCTCGTTGTTTTTTCCGGGTATGTGCTCGATCGTAAAAGTTAATTCACACAACAGGATATTCCAGCGGGTGAGTTTGTCTCGCGTGTCTTTACGCGAATAAAGACAGAACAACATCCTACTGTCAGTTCTCAGCGTAAAGGGAGCGTCTTCGAGATAAGGTCGATAACGCTTGATAGCCCAGATAACGGCAAGACATTTCTGCTCATTGCAGTGATACCTAGACTCTGTTACCGGAACTTTGCGCTGGCAAAGGAAATGATACGATGCACGCCATCGGGTTCCTTCTGCAAAAGGACTGCACCCATACCCTTCAAACTGGCATCGGTTTGAAGGACGAATCTCAAAATTGAATCTGGACGACTTAAAGGAGTGGGATTTTCAAAAACGAGCTTAGCAGCATCAAACTTTTCGTGGATTACCGATGACTTCGATGTGTACCGTTTGAGCGGCATTACCGTTAGTGCCGATAAGGTTTCCGAGCTACGGGAGTGTCGTTTTTCCGAATCGACATTTTTTTTGGAGAAGAAGTGAGCCCATAGATCACTAGGCGCTCGAAAACTAACTTATCGCATGAGGTTTATGAATGTCATTCAAGTGATCATTATGAATGTCATTTAAGTGATCGTAGACGACAAAGCCGAGCTTAACAGGGAAGTAGTATGTTCGATTATACCGTCCCTAAGCATTTCACGCAACTTTTCGTCGAGGTGACTCGCGAAAAGAGTACGGGTTATGGAGACGGATTTCGTAAGTTACGACGGCGAGAATCTGCTTCAAGCTTCCGCCGCCGTGAAATAAGGAAGCATGAATATGGATTATTTCTAGGAAACTCTCCGAACTCTCTTCGTTCTCGTTTAATATTGTGTCGCTAATGAAATTTTCCGAGGCGAGGGTGATAATTCCGACCGTAAATTCTCGATTTCCTATACGGATACGTATTCGAGGAAGGTGCTGGAAGCAGAATGTATGGCGCTTAGGATTGGGGTGCATCAGGGGCGGTTGGGTCTGTGGCCTCGGCCGTCCGATCTCGCCAATTTCCCGGAACGGCATTTTTCTGTTGGGCCCAAATAACTGGGCATTGTCGATGGTAATGTTGCCTAGGGCAATAATATCATTGTGGAAAGGAGTGGGATTGTGTTAGTTTTATTTCTTGACCAACGGGTGCTGGTGGAGCAGCTGACGCAGCGGGTTTGGCCCTGATCGTGTCACGGGATTCTTTTCTGGGGTTTTCTTCCATCTCATCGAGCTTGAGCTTGAGGTATGTCTGGAGAGACTAAGGCGCAAACCATACTACGCAGATTGGCGACAGTCATACTGACTGCAGCAGTCGTTGGGGTGGGTTGTTCAGGCTGACTAACAGCACAAAAATTGGTGAAATTGTGTGTCCAGAAGGGATGTTTTGCGACTGGAATGTTTGCCGGGTCAGGTCCATGGCTACATCTTGGCCTAGGCTCGGCAGTCTGTAGTGAAACCTGCCATGTATTATTAGGTTGGCTCAGTGGCCGAGGACTCAGCAGCGGTTCTTATCGAGTGGGAGGTGAGCGAGCATCGGTGCGATCTATTCCGTCTTGAAAATTTAGATTGGCCGCCACCGAGTTTTTTTTATTGTTGCTCGAAAACAGGACTTTTCTTGTGGCCATTGCGCGCGTGAGTGGAGAATGCTCACCAGGGGGGAGGGCGAGATTTGGGTACGTTTTCAACTAAGTTGGAAATTAAAACAGTACGAAGAGAAAAAAATTCAAAGCCCCACGCTGGGCCGTGAAATTGCTACCCTCCTGCGTAGTGATACGGAAAGCTGAATGAGGAAGGAGTAACAACATTAATGACGTGAGAGGATGTATGACCCCTTGAGAGGGGGGGGGGGGTGCTGATATTGGACTTTAACCAGCACGTTTATAGGGAGTGCGTGCCGGAGCGTAGACAAACCTTGTAAACTGACGTCCAGTGGAGGCGCCGGTAGTATCTTGTCGAGCTTGTTGGCCACGCTTAGTTTCTGCAACCGTACGACAAGTAACAACAAACGAGCGCGACGTGACCTGTCGAGGGAGCAAGAAGAAAAGAAAAACGAAAGCTGAGAAAGTACGGGATGAGGGGATAGAAGAGAGAAGATAGTAGACAAATGGAGTGGAACTAGTTTGAATCTGGCGTACCGAGGTTGATGAAGGGAAAATAAAATCTTGGCTGGCTTTTGGAAGAGTTGACAGCGTGAAAGGAGCGGGAAGAGAGTGGCAAGGGAGGTGCTAGTGGGAAAGCGGAAAGAATTGTCGAGAAAGAAGTAGAGCGAAAGGCGGGTGTGGAAGAGGAGGAAATAGACGACAAGAGCAAAATTGGTTTGCGCATTGCCTCGCTTGCCAACCTCTGTTTTCGCAGCTAATACCTACTACTCATCTACTATTTACAATATTTACATCTTACTTATATCTACTTTCTCTCCTATTTACAATCTTTCCTTCTCCATTCCTCTTTTTCCTTTCTTCTCTTCATCTCCATCCTACCCAACACTCCCTTCACTCATGCTACTGCCTTCTTCCCCCCTTTTCATGCAACAATACCTCCATGCTTATCTCACTCCTTTCGACCTCCACGCACTCCTCCAACCAGTGCTCCACTCTGGCATCCCCCTTTCCACACAGTTCACACATTTTCTTCTCCCGAGAGAGCCAGAACCTATTGAACCCCTCCATGCACTCACACCTCATCCTCGCTATGAGCTCCTGACTTTCTTTCTCTCCTTTGTCACATAAATATTGCGTTCTTGCTCTTGGCATAATCCACACATAGTTCCCGTTAAACCTTAACTCTCTTCTTCTCTCTTCCCCTTCCGTCGTCTCTCTCTCCATGCCTCTTCTCTTAACCAAGTCATAAAACTTCCTTCCTTCGTCGTGCATCCTTCTTACTTCATCCATCTGCAGTCCATTCATTCCAAAATACCTTTCCCTCCCAACCTCCATCTTCCCACCCCTCTCCTATTCTCCTTCTCCCAAGAACACTCCCTAACCAGCCTACTTCCCCCCTCTTCCAAAAATTTCTCCTCATATTTACACGCCCGGCTCCCTGCTAGAATCCCTACACTCGTTCTCCCCACCTTCCTTCTGACAATATACTTAGGCGTGTTCCTTGCCAACCACAGGGTCTACTTTACATACCTCTCCTGCGTTCTATTTACCTCTTCACTTTCTGTCCACCCAATAATTTCATTTTTCGTTCAAAATCATCTGCGAATAGCTTCCTTCCCAACCCCCACACCTGCCTCATCACCACAGTTGTCCTCCTCACTCTCTCTTCAATGTGACCATGCATTCCCCCATTTCTCCGAAACACGAAGCCCAAGTATCAAAACTCTTTCACCTCCTGCACCTCCTTTCCCTTCCACTCCCACTCCCCTCCCTTATCCTTTCCCCCTTCCCTTCTAACCCCTTCTTATCCAGGTATCTTCTAAACCTCTTCATCATCTCCTTTAAGGCCTCCTCACTACTTGCCAGCAACACTTTATCATCTGCATACGCTAGTGACGAAATTTTAACCCCTCCTATCCTGACTCATCCTACCAACCCGGCATCCAGCTTACTTTCCATATCCGCAATTAAAATCGCAAAAAGCGTTGGGCTAAGTGGACACCCTCGCCTCAAACTCCTATCCATCCAGAATCCCTCCGAAATCCCCTCCCCTTCTCTTACGTTGTCTTTGGTCTCTTCATATATCTCCCTTACCCTCTCAGGTAGGCCTCTCTCTACTCCCCTAGCAGAACGTAGATATTGTCGATAGTACTCCTACCCGCCCTAAATCTCGCCTGCGTCTCCGGCAATATTCCTTTCCCCTCGACAACCTTCCGCAGTCTCCCTGCCACCACCATCGCGTATACTTTACACGCCGTATTCATTAGCGTAATCCCTCTATAATTTGCCTGTCTATCTCTATTTCCCTTCTTATTCAGTGGCACTATTAACCCTTCTCTCCACCCTCCTGGGAATCCCGCGCCCTTCCATACTTTCTTCACTAACTCCTTCAGTCTCTCCCTAACCTTTTGTGTACTAAACAGCCATGCTTCGTTCTCCACCCCATCCAGTCCTGCTGCTTTTGACCTTTTCAGCTTCCTTATCTGCTTCTCTATCTCCGCGTCATTCAACTCCTCCATATCTGCATCCCCCGTTCTTCTACTCACACCATCCGTCTTCCTTGAATCTGAGCCCTGGAATGATTCTTCAAAAAACTCCCTCCACTCCTCACTCCCTATCTTCTCGCTAACCCCCATCCTACGCTTCTCAAACCTATTTATTATCTTCCAGACGTCCCCCTCTTTCTTAACATTTGCTAACTCCTCTTCCAGATCTTTCTCTTTTCCTGTTCTTTCTTCTTACACATAATTTTAAATCCCTTCCTCATTTCTACGTACTCCTTCCTCCTTGCATTACCCTCTTTCCACTTCTTATACTTCCTCTTCACCTTCCTTTTCATCTTTTTACATTCCCGATGCCACCGCGGCGTCACCATTCCTTTCTTCTTCTTTCTAAATACCTTCTTTTGCACACACCCTTTCACCTTCTCTTTCAGATCCTCCCATAACACAAAAGTTATTAGATGTTTCATAGAGAATTAAATTACCTTTCGAACGAGCCCTGTAACTAAACAAAATATTCATTGGTTACCGAGATAGAGCCCATATCAGTGAAGTCAATCAGTGAAAAAAAAACGGTTTTTCCGAGATAACTCCTCAGGGGTGCATTTTATCCATAATATGTGTACCCGTTTTGTTCATTCTTCACCAAAATCGTTGAAAATCCGTTTTTCAAAAATTTCTTATGAAAAGAATTTTTTCAGATTTTGATTCGACTTTTTTTTCGCATCTTGAAACATGAGAAATTTAAAAAGAACTGATTTTCAACGATTTTCGTGAAAAATGATCAAAAAGGGTCCACGTGAGACGCTTTATCTCTGTGGCCATTGAACATTTTCGAATTTTCAATGTCTTATTTTGAAGGTAATTGAGACCTCTATCAACAGCAATAATCATATTATGGATGAAATGAATTCCTGAGAAGGTATAAGGAAAAACCGATTTTTTCTCTGATTGAATTCATTATTATGTGCTCTATGTCGGTAACCAATGAATATTTTTTAAAGTTACAGGGCTAATTTTGAAGTTAATTGAAGATAATTAATGAAGATAAAATAGTTAAATAAGTATTCCATTTTCGATTAAGAATTAATCCTCCTGATTAAAAATTCATGTTTTTGGTTGATAATTTCACTATATAGTTGAAAATTCATTTCTACTGTTGAAAATTTAACCAGTTTGTTGAAAATGAGTTTTTTTGAGGGTTAGGGTGGAAAGTTAATTTTTTTAATTAACAATGTAACTAATCGTAACGATAATGTCCTTGCTAACCATGAAAATAATAAACATAGAACTTTAGCATAAAAGTATAAAAACATAAACATAAAGATTAAGATATTTGGTTAAAAATGCATGTATTTAAAAAAACATCTTTCTTCGTAAAAAATTAATCTTCTTGGTCAGGGTTGAACTACTTGGTTAAGTTGCTTCATTAGAGATTTATTTTATGTTTGGAGATACATAATTATAGTTGAAAATTCATCTCTTTAGTTGAAAATTCACCGATTGTATTTTTCGTTGAGAATTGATCTTCTGTAGTTAAAAAACTCAAAAATGAATGTATCTTTTCCAGATGAAAATTTAACTAATTTGATAAAAACTCATATGTATTTTGTTAAAAATTTGTGTATCAACATGAATGTACCATGAATGTATAGAGTTCAATGTTCAAAATTGAACTGTTTCAATGCGCAAACATCAGCATTTGGAGAACTTTAAACTTCAGATTGAAACTTTATAATCTATTTTTAATGGAAATAATTTCAAATTAATATATTCATAATTAAACGTTTGTATTTTGTAACCAGAAATCTTTGAACTGTTTAATTTACAGAAGTTTAAAAATTTTCGGTTCAACGAAAATTATTTTGAAATATTTAATATAAACAGGTTTTGGAAATTAAATAAAATAATATTTATATTTCAAGTACGACTTACACTGGGTATCACTTTTACAATTTCCAGAACAGCACTTCTTGTCCGTACCAACCTTTTCCTTTTCAATGAATTTTCTGCTATTAAATCAGACATTCTTTGTGGGAAGTGTTTTAACTTCTAATTGCTCGAAATATTTTTTTTCGTCAATATTTACCATTCTCACATGTACATTTCAGGAAAAATTGCTCGCATCTCACGGAAGTGCTATATATTTTTCGCGCTTGCGCAGTATCGTTTTCTTCAATGGAAAGGTCTAGAGTCCCGCTTTTTCGTTATTCTTAATCCCTGATTGACCAGTAAGGTTGTGTGGTTTTAGAGTCTTCAGCCTTTTCAACTCCCTACTCGAAGAAGAGTCTTTGGAGTCCTTCCTCCTCTTGCCCGCAGGCCGAGTGTGAAGTTTGCCCACTCGATGCAGAATATAGTATTTCAATGTAAAATGTAACTACAAAATATAATGATAGGATATCAGGGCTCGGAACAGGTTACTTTTTAGTAATTTAGTTACATTTTTAAACCGCGATTACTACAAATTTACTCGTTTTATGAAAAGATTACTTTTAGTTACATTTTCTGTCCGAAATGAAGAACTTAGTGAATTCCATAATCGTGTTATTTGAAAACTTGTGAAAAATGTAAAAACTCAAATTTTTCAAGTATATTTGGCACTTTAGAGCCGAGAAATCCTGATCAAAATTGCAATTTAGCTGAACTCGCTAGTTTTTAATTTAAAATTTTATTTTTTTTTTGTTGCAATATCGAGCTATGTATTATATTTTTCGATGAGAATCTATCTTCTTTGGTTGAAATTCGGTTCAAAGTTGAATAATTTTTGTTAAAACTTTATTTTTGTGTTGAAACTTCATCATTTTAGTTGAAAATTCGTATTTTTTGGTAGAAAATAAATCTTCTCGATTGAAAATCACCCTTTTGTCTGGAAACATATAATTTTATTCGAAAATTCATCTTTTTGTTCAGAAATGTACTTATTTTGTTGAAAATTTGTCTTTTTCGGTTGAAGTTTCCCCAGTTTTCGTAGAAAATTCAATTATTTTGTTGACAGATAACTTTTTTGTCAAAAATCCATATTTTCTGGTTGAAAATTTCACTGTTTTGTAAAAAGAGTTCTTTTTGGTTCAAAAACTCAACAATTTGTTTGAAAAATACCTATTTTGTTGCAAAATCGTCTGTTTTAATTGAATTCTACTGTTTTTTATATTAAAATGTTTTTTGGTTATTATATCAACTATTACGTTTTTCGTTAACAATTCATCCTTTTGAGTCAGAGAAATTCAACCATTTTGTTAGAAGTTGAATTACTTTCTTAAACATACATTTTTTTGGTGAAGATTCATAATTTTGGTGGAAACTCTGTCTTCCTCGATAGATAATCTTTTTTTTTGTTACTTTTTTGCCACATTATTGTTACTTTTCGATTCCTTTTTTGAGAGAAGTATGGTTGCTATTTTACTATATTTTTAAGCTTGAGCAGTTTCGAGCCCTACAATATAATAGAAAGAAATCTTTTCTCATTTATTTTGACTGAAAAATACCAGGAAGGTAATGAGCAACAACACATTTTGGAAAAAAAGCATAATTAAAAAAATGTGGAGTTCAAATATAATAGTAGCAGCTGCACATCTAATTTAGGATACTGTTATGAAAGCATGACACTTACTATATATTTACCTATATTTTACTTTTCTAATATTCTTTTTTCTAATTAATTAAGTTAATTACATTTTTCTTTTTAACTCTGATATAGGGGATTTCTCTTTTTTTTGAAATCAACAAAGAATATCAAAAAGTTGAAAGTGAAAAAATGTGGACCGTTTTTCTGGATATAAATTTTTTTTCCCAAAAAATATACTAAGTCCAGAAACAAAATTAAAGTCCAAAAACAAAATTGTTTCTTCCGAGGAGTTTGTTCGTGAAAGGTTCATGAACCCTTTTCTGACTATCTCTCTCAAAGTGAGGTTAGTTTTACCATAGTTCACCATATATCCCATTGTATGTGCAATTTATAAATAAAATATAATTTAACTTCGTCTATAAGCAATAAACGCATATTTCAAGTGTATTGACCCTCATATATTTAATTACAAGCAACCGTATATAGAGCGCCGTATTGCATTTCGTCGCTCTTCGACAGAGGGTCTAGTACTCGGCTCGGTGCTGCCACCTATTATAAGTTTTGCATCACGAACCCCATTGGTTAGAACCTACGAAACGGCGTGGATTGGATTGGTTTAAGCGTCCGATTATATGTATAAGTAACAATAAGTTGTCATGTGCGTAGGTGTCTGATAAATTAAACGCAATAATAATAATAATAATAATATAAAAAAACCCACGCGCCAATACATGTTATATCGCCTCGGATTTTATATACTATTGAAACGTTCCATACATATAGTGAAAATAGTTCATCACATCGTACCCTGTACCAGCCTAGTAATGCGAGGTGTGACAAGCAAGTGAGGGGTAACGCGTTCTGCACGGTGGTGGGGGTAGAGTTCTCAGGTATCTCGATGCGAATTGGACAACGCCCATTTAAAAATACCCAGTTTCTGCTGGGGATGAATTTTCCACTTCAAACTTTTATAAATGGGACAGTTGAGAATTAATGCCCCATGTTTAATTTATTCTCTGAAACAGACACTTTTTAGGAGGTTTTAAGATTGTGGTTGAACGTGGTAAACAAGAGCACCTTATTGATAATTTTCCTTTGCATAATATACGTATTAAATAAATACAAGATTTATCTACATTGGAATCTTTATTTTTATGTTTCAGTTTTCGCCGGGTCGACCGATATCGTCTCAAAGAAACCTAATGAATCAGCTATATCTAAACTTAACCTACATGAGGATAAGAAATGCGAAACTAAAATCAAATCTACTTCATATGTACTATTATATGCGAATCAAGTATTTGCATGGGCTAATACAAAAACTTTAACACCTTTTGCAATATATCAGAAAAGTGGCGATGTCTGCAAACAGCTTGGAAAAAAGGAAGGAGGTCATTTGCTAGGCAAGCAATTGCCGAAGGAAGTTATAACCGGTTAGGCATACGCGGCGAACCTGGTGTGATAATGTGGACGCTGATTAATTGTAATGAGGAAAATATATTATTATATTAAGCGATCTGAATATATGAAAAACATCTGCTTTTATTTCTTGCCCTTTCGATTCAACTACAAGTGAGCGAACAAAATATAATAGTTCCTTTCATATTAATTCGTCCATTGGTTTAATTAAATTTAAAGAATTTCGAATTAAAAAAAGTTAAAATTAAAACAAAAGAAAAGTTAAAAAAAATAAAAATGAAACGACTTGCGTATTGTGTTGGTATCATCATTGGTATCATCTCGTCATTGCTGATTTGAACGCTTTCAGAACGATTACTAAGATAAGATTCAACCCACTTCACAGCCATATTTGAGAGGTGAAGTGCTTTGAGCCTAGTCAATAATAAATTATGGATAACTATATAAAACGCCTAAGAAAAGTGAAAAAGGACAAAAACCGATATTTCCCTTCTATCGATTGCCAGTTTAAGGTCAGAGATTACTTTAAAAGTGTACTATGCCTGGCACGAAACTAAGATTGCTTGGGTCCATGAAATTGTTAGTTTCAATATGTGCAGTAAGTTGCAGATGGACAATGCGTTCGAAAGGTTTAGACAAGGCACAGAGGATGGATATCGGGCGGAAATCTTTGGGAGAGGTAGGGTTAGAAATTTTAGGAACAGGGCGAATAATCGCCTCTTTCCAAGTATCAGGCAATATTCTCACCTGTAGAGATGCGTTATAGATATGCAAGAGGATAGGACAAATGACTGGTGAAGCTAAGCGATTCATTTTAATTTAAATACCATCAGAACTTTGAGCGTTTGATTTTACCTCTAACAGTTTTTGAATTAGGGTTTCTTGCGATATGTCAGGAAAGAATAACTTAGTATCATCAAATGTAGAGGGAACTACGAATGAGGAAGGAGTGCTGTTTTTAAGGAGTGTGGGTTTTGTAGAAGAAGACACCTTGATAAAAATGTATTCAGCAATAGGGTAATTGGCAGGAGGACTCACTCCAACCTGTACACCCCTTAAGCTTTCACGAATGCAGAGACAGACCACACCCCCTCTTCTCTCATCTCGATCTCTGCGGAAAAGTGTGTCATCATCAAGTGCTACGAGGCTAGATGGAATGTTAGTCGTAAGCCAGATCTCAGACACGGCTATGATATGGTAGGAACAGGATATAAAATGATGTTTGAATTCGTGGAAATAGGCAGGTAAAGACTGAGCGTTAACGTGACAAATATTTGAGGTTTCCATTTTGACAGTGATATTTGATTATTTTGTCTCTTCTGAGACCCAGGGCAATGGCGTAGATTTTCCGGTTCAAAGATGACAGCGCCTCACGTAGATAAACAGGGTGTTTATCTTTGCTCGGCCACCCGAAGTTTTCATTAGAGGAGAATCTAAAGACCTTGCGTCTCTCAACGAATTTATCTGGAAGTTGTTGATTGCCGGCTTCCGCGACAATGATGGGCGGGTTGGAGGATTTTGTGAGCGCAGGTGCCTTTATAGTTCGGTATATTTTTACCACATCTTCCCTCTTGAAAGGAACGTCAAGAGCCTTAACTATCGATTCGATGTTCGTGAAAAGGTCTTTATCGGGTTTCATAGGGAAATTATGAATTTCCAAAGTTGTGCTTCGGGCACAGAATTCGATTCGAGTTATCAGCAATGTGAGCTTTGATAGTTTGAATGAATGCTAAAAGATTATCATTGAACGCTTGCTCACGAAGAAAAATGGAATTCGAAAAATAGGAACTGATTCCTGTATTTTGAGCAAATCGGATCCAGGATGAATTTTGCTAGAAGAGTACTGTATTCCCAGCGCTCTATCCAGAAGGAGAATGTTGCCTACACTAGTAGCCTACCTTGGCTGCCTACAGTTTAGGAGTCAGTCCCGACTCAGTCGGGAAAGAGGCTCGAAATGTTCATCGTGGATCCCGATTCCTAAATTACAGTTCTCAGTCCTGAAATTCTTAACACGCTCCAAGATTTTTGAGGTTCACTTTTAAATTTTGGGTTTTCAAAACTTGTTCCTAAATCCGCATTTTTCTCCGTGCTGCTTATTTTCAAATTCAGTGATCCTGGAAAGAATCTCCTGAGACTGCGCAAGCGCATCGTTTTGTCCTTCCAAGACAGCATTTCTGATCATAGCAGCTACATCAGGCTGGTTGGAGGTAGCCGTTGCTGCCGAGAGATGTCGCTGATGCTTTGTCCTTTGCATTTTATGCAGAAGAAATTTGCCTGACCCTTTTTGAGTATATCAAAGTTTTTTTTAGAAATATTAAAATTCGCACAGGCCAGATAGGTTGAAACGCCACACTTTAAACAAACAATCACCTCAGGTCCTCCTCTGAAAATCACAGTTGCATTTTTGACGAAATAGTGTAATTTTAAAGCCATAAAAACGATTTCTTTTTAAACATTAGAATTGATAACTACATGGTTGCATTTTCAGTGAAAGATTGCATTTTTTAAGTAAGACAGATGAACTTTCAACCCAAAAAGATGACTTGAAGAAAATAATTAATTATCCAGCCGAAGATTTCAATTCTCAACAAAATAAGAACATTTTTCAACAAAATAGTGGAAGTTTTTTTTTAACTACATACTTGAATTTGAAACATACAGAGATAAATTCTCAGTAAAAAAATTGTCTTTTAGTAAAAACGACAAATTTTAACAAATAAATATTTTTCAGTCAAAGAAGAAAAGAAGTTCATTCAAATTGTTTAACTTTCATGCCAAAACACAAATTTCCTAAAAAAATATTGAATTTTCAACCATTGCATTTTTTTTAAATTTTAACCAAAAAAGAAGAAATTCCAAATCAAGAAGATAATTTTTGTACAAAAAAAAGACAAATCTTCAATAAAAAAGAATAATTTTCAACAAAAAATGGAAAATTTACATTTTTAGTCGAAAAAAATTATTTTGAATAAAAAAAAATGAACTTTCAGAAAATCAGTAAATTTTTAACTAATTAGATAAACCTTCGAACAACAATTAATTTTTTTAAATAGTACTAACTGTTACCCAGGAAGTTGAATTTTCAAATAATAAATTAGTCAAAGTAGGCGCCGAACGTTTACAAGAAAGGGTTTCGCAGCCTATTAAGACGTTAAATTAAGTCTTAACAGAATATTGAAACAAAATATTTTTTAATGTCGTAGAAAAATTTAAAAAAATGCTGAAAAAATATGCAAAAAAGGTATGAAAAAAATATTGGAAAAAAAATGTTTTGACGAAAAATTTTTGAAATTGTATTGTATTTTATTACTCTCCCTTTTACGGGTTTGAGGGCTCCGTTCCCTTTACATCTTTTACAATTTCACTTATCCTCTATGCCTTATGCTTATCTTAACCTATAGTCGCTTCGCCTTCTTATTATTTACAAGTTCTTAACTATTATCTTACTAGCTAAAACTATTATCTAACAAGTGCGCGAGACCTTCCAGGGCTTCCGTTTACTCTTACCATTATTCTTCAAGCTTTTTTAAAAACACGCAACACTAATTTTCCTTATCCATATTTCAATTTGCAATTTTGGCTTTCACCTGCCCCATGCATTCTCTCTTCCCTTTTCTCTTCTAAGCTCTTCATCCACTTTTCCCCTTGTCCACAACCACTCAGTATCCACCTAACGTTATCTACAACACTCTTTCCCCCTTCCTCTTCCCCTGTACATCTCTCCAACACGTGCTCCCAAGATTCCCTTTCATACCCACATACCCTACACATTTTCATTTCTTCACTCATCCAATATTTACACTCTTTCATACCTTCTCCCATTCTGAAGCGTATTATCCTGGACCACCTGCACTCCTTTTTCAATTTCCCTAAATATTCTGGGACCCCTTCCATCTTGACGAAACTATACCATTTATTATATTTTGACTCCATAATCTTTTCCCACCTCTGCTCTTCCTGCTTCTTACTCATTTCCCCCTCTATTACCTGCCACTCCCTCTCCTCATCACACATTCTCCATTCACTTCTCACTTTCCATCTCTCCTCCTCCCATCTTGAATGCCTTGTGTTTCCTCTCCTCTCTCCATCTAGTACTTCCTGCAGGCATGCTTGTGCAACTTTGCTACCCTTACCACTCTTCAGTTCCTCTTCAAAATTCCATACCCTTTTTCTCTGCCTTATCACCATTTTTTCTCTCCCTGTT
>CAKNXH010001057.1:34513-51847 GCA_932178445.1 Andricus quercusramuli
TACTGGTATGGGATATTCAAAGGTATGGAAAAAATTCCATATTTTTGTATGGGAAATCTACGATTATTTCTTACAGTGTGGAATATTTTTCTTTCTTTAAATATTTTAAAATTTGATGTGGAGAAACAGTCCTTGACTCTATGAAACATGTCGAACAATGGATCATTCATTTTTAAGAAATGTACATGTTTGTCTTCAATTATGATATTTCTTTGAATAAAAAAATTCCTTGCAGACCAATAAGTTAAGACCATAAAGCTAAGGCTATCAACTTGAGAGTTTATGGAAACGAAAGTAAAGAACATATTTTTATTTGTAGATTTTGAGAGTCAGCGCACGGATCTGAAATATTTGTTACTATAAAACTAGAGGAAAATCGTTTGTTTCTGTAGCTAGAGTTATCTTAATAGTAAATAATATAAAAAAGCAATGTTTTATTGTAAATTTTTATGTGCTCAACACGTGGCTGGTATTAGTTTTTCTTGGAAACGTCGAGAACACATAAAAATTTGATTTCTTTACCTATAAAATAACTTTAACTACAGAAAAAACATTTTGTTCGAGATTTTTAAAATTAATGTTTTTTTTTAAGAATTTCAGATTCGTGTACAACGCGTAAAAATATACGTTTTTGCATGGCTGGTATGATTTGGCCTTAGGGTATATATACAGAGAATTTTCTCGGCTTAAGGCATACAACTGTGATCGCCTTAAAGCTTACAACGAAGGTTCTCACTCACTTTAGAAAAACACTAAATCTCAATTTTTGCATTTATCCGGATCGAAGAAGGAAGGTCTTCCAAAATGAATTTGAAAGTAGTCATTATTTTCTTAATGTCCTGCATCATCATGGGTGAGTTACACCAATTGTTTTACCTAAAAATTATAATCTTGAACTATTTACATACACGATTTAATATTTTCTGTAACGCATGTTAAAATGTTATCATTTTGAAGTAAATATGTATGCAAATGTACATATAGCGTATGGAAAGTGCATAATTGGGAAACCGTGCGAAAACATCTATTTACGATACAAGTGCGCAAACGTGTGTGCGAATATATTTTATTTTCATTTGAAATACATAAGATGAACTGGATTTTTCAGCGATGTATTCCATTGTTCTACGCACACAGAATAAAATTTCCTTGTACCAAAAAAACTTTTTTTTGGACATATATGATAGTTTTGATGAATCAAACAAATTTTCGTTTATTTAAATGAATGTTTGATTGATCCAACCAAATTTTTTCGATTGAACAACTAAATACTCCATCTACCAAAAGATTTGGTTAAAACAAGCAAAAGATTGGGTTGGCTCAACCTGCTCCACAGGTATCGAAAGTCGAATTTTCGATTGAGGTATGATGAAAAAATGTTATTCATTTAACAAGTTAGTTTTTTGAGTGCAATTTGAAGTTGACACCGCAATTTTTTTAAGTTGCGCCGAATTCTGCTACATTTATTAGAAGTTTATTTCCAAAACGTTAGGTAAGGCTACAATATATAATGCTGTAGTTTCCAAATTCTGGTATTTGCGTGTTATGTCACATGAATTGGAATTTTACAATACTGTTCCAGTAGCCAGGAACTCTTCTGTATCATATTTTCATTGGGATATCTCGACAACTATTAAACTATTAAAGAGAATACACTTGAGAAATAGTGCCCCCATATGTGCAATCTGAAAATGTTTGTTGGAATCGAAAAAAATTCTGGTTTTAATATAGGGTCAAATTCAAACACACATTTTGTGTGTTTTTTGTGTGCATATCTATGCAATCAAAATTCAAATACGGTCATAAAATTACGGTGAAGTTTGAGGTGTATTTCAGTTTTGGAAAAGTTTTCGTAGTCTCTGTATTATTATTCAGTTAATTATTATTTCATTTATTATTCAGTTTATTCCTATTGTATTTATTTATTGATAATCTGTTGAATTATTTTAAATTACTATTTGTTGATTTGGAATTGGCGCGGGCCCTTTGGCACATGCTCATTACACAAGGACTCGAGTCTCGGACTCGATGTTGCGAGTACTTGGTCAAGAAACAAACTTAAGTCCGATATTCGAGTCTCGCCGATCAGTATCTATCCCTCTCACTAGTCTCCTTAGCACATAGACCATCGCTCCTACGGGCTAACTGCTTGACTGGGACCGTCCGAAGAGAGGGACTCACGTAACACGAGATCCCCCGTTTCTAGTCTGAGCGTCGGCGCCATTTTTCCGTTTGAACATTCCACGTCATATAGTCAAATTAAAATTATCATCAGTCAATATTAGGATACACAGTAATATATAAATTAAACTAGAGCCCTAACAAAATGGGACGATGGTCGTGGGGGTTAAGGCATAGGCTTTGGACCCACTCCGTCGGCTTGCGGGTTCGATTCCCGCCTCGCACTCTGGAAGAGCCTCGGTGGCCCATGCGGTGAACACTAGCCTAGCAAGGGAGTGGTTTATCTCCGGAGAGTCGTGGGACCGGTACCTCTAGAGAAAAAGGTTCTCTAAGTACTTTAGGCTGTTGCTCTTGATGGTTCGGAACCCACCTTAAACTGTAGGTCCCCCTCCGACCACCAAGTAAGTGCGTGGGAGTGTGTGTAAAGGAATAGGGAAGAGATACAAGAAAAATGTAAAGCCTTAGGGGACACATTAGAAGCTTCCATTCCAACTATAGCCCTAACGCATCCGAGGACATGAAATTGAGGTGATCTTATCAAACTTATAATTTCTATATGGGTTTGAATGTAATACAGGATATTTATAATTATTCGCAAGGGAGGAGGATGAATCTCTAAACTATATCTTCAATGTAATGAAAGGTTGCGGTTTCAAAGAATTTGAAAAACACGTTTGATTTTTAATTTAATTCAGACTTATGGTCAGTCCATTAACGGCAGAGTTAATTTAAATCATTATTACAGTGAAGTGTGTTTGTTTCAAATTCCTTCAGCTAACCAGTTAATCCTCATCTTGACCTAGGACTGCTTAGGGAAGGATATCAAAGGGACGCGAAAATGACTTTAACTATTCATAGAGAAAAGAAAAATATGTCATAATACTGGATCATTTTTAAAAATCCTTTCCCTTATTATATTATCAGAAATAAGCAGGCCCTCTCATTTTGGAAAACAAATGAAAGTTAAAGAATCCATACAGTACTGAGACCGTAGAAGAACGGGAGTGAGTGAGAGGGAAAGAGAGGGGAAACGCGAGAGAGCAAAAAGAGAAGAAAAATAAAAGCTGTGATAGGAGAGATGAGAGAGTTGACAGATACCGATTCGAAACCAGCGTATCGAAGTTTGTTGGGAGGAAGAACGAGAGTCTATTGAGAGAGTGACCAGATGAGTGGATACAAGAGAAGAAACAGTAGACGAGTAGAGGGAAACCGGTTCGAATCTGGCGTACCAAGGTGTGGGAAAGAGAAGGAAATAGATGAACAGAGCAAAACTGGTTGGGGCCTGACGAACTGATGTTGAAGCTGTGGGAGGGAACTCGTGTCAGTTTGATTAGAGTGCAAAAACGAAAATGAGAGCCGGTGAGTTCAAATATAAAGACGTTAGCAGGAAAGAGAAGAAAAGAGTCGGAAGAGAACATATTTTAAGTGAGTGCCGGAGAGCTGTCGAGTGAGAAAAGGTCGTTTTCAGACTTGGCGAAAATTCGAGCCTGTTTATTTGGAACGAGCATCTCAAATTTATTAAGAGAGAAAATTTGAAGAACGTTCTAGGAGCGAGATCATATTCGTCCAGTTAATTATTGTCAAGGCTTATCGGTGATATCAATTCCACCCCTTCCCAGATAGCCATTTATTACCCGACGCTTCATCAAGATTTTCTAAAAATAATTTTCGAAGACTAATAATCTTTAAAGATGCAAAAAAGAAATTATTCCAAAATTTACAAACTTCAAGGATGTCTTCTTCGATGAGGGTAAGGGCAGGTGTCCCGGTAGATTACTGGTACTCGGTCGCGCGAATCGTAACGCCATCACGCGTTCCGTGGAAGGTTAACAACAATATGGCAACCTGAAATATACCAACGGAGCTCGCGGATCGTCCCCAACCAGCAAAAGAACGCACGTACAGCGCGGAAAGTTTCTTCCGTTCCAGGGTGACCAGCAAGGGCAGCATCGTGGTATTCCCAAATAACACGTTTACGGATAACGGATGGCACCAGTAGGGCTCCATCTGCCGTCCTCGGAGTCACGACGCCAGAAACCACTCTCGGTTATTCTGTTTACGGCAATGAAAGCTTCCTCTTCTTGCGTGCGGAGCTGCGCAGTCTAAAGTTCTCGCCAGCGGACTGAGTCGCGAGTGATTCCTGGATCTTTTTGTTGAGCTGCAACGATTTCCTCGATAAGAGAGGTAGCAGGAGGAGTCTGTATCGCACTTAGCACGAAAATGGGTGCCAGGTTCAATTCGTTGACAGCGAAACGGGTGGGTGGTAACGTTCGTTCAAGTTTGGGCTCCCCTGGTAACATCTTATATGAATTTGCAAATCAAGACAAGGCATCTAGCAGCTCGTTGTCGCTCGTTGTCGCTGAGCTTGTGTCGCGTGTCTTTACATGAGTAGAGCCAAAACAACGTCCTGCTGTCAGTTCTCAGCGTAAAGGGAGCTTATTCGTGATTGGGCCGATAACGCTTGATAGCCCAGATAACGGTGAGGCATTTCTGCTCATTGCAGTGATACCTACATTCTGTTACCGAAAACTTTCCGCTGGCAAAGGAGATCATACAGTGTGTGCCGTCGGGTTCCTCCTGCATAAGGACTGCATCCATTTCATTCATCTTGCATCAGTTTGAAAAGCGAATTTCAAACGTGAATCTGGACGACTTGAAGAAGTATGACTTTGAAAAGCAAGCTCAGCAGCCTCAGACTTTTCTTGGATCTCGGTTCTCCATTTATATGGACTTTTTGGAGAGAGTAGATCAGTAGGAGGGGTCAGTTCTTCCAAAGAACTTGGAACATACTCTTCCACCCAGTTACAAATGCCCAGGAAAAACGCAATTTCTTCCGAATACGCGGAGGTTTGGGATCACGGATGGCTTCTATGTGTACCGTTTGGAAGAAAGATTGCGCTGGCGAGGACAAGGTGAGCGTAATAGTGGTTCTTATCGAGGATGACGTGAGCAAGCATCGGTGTGATCTATTTCGTCTTGAAAATTCAGATTGGGCGCCACCGAGTTTTTTTGTTGCTACGCAGAAACAGGATTTTGCTTTGTGGTCATTGAGCGCGCGCGTCGCCCCCCGCCCCCCAGGGGGGGGGGGGGGGAGAATTCGGGTGCGTTTTTAACTCAGTTGGAAATTAGAACAGTACAATGAAAAAAAATTCCAAGCCCCACGTTGGGCCATCAAATTGCTATCCTCCCGCGTGGTGAAACGGAAAGCTCAATGGGGGAGGGGTAAAAACATTAATGACGTGAGTGGATGTATGACTCCCCGAGAGGGGGGGGGGGGTGCTAATATTGGACTTTGACTTGGACGTTTAAAGGGTTTACGTGCCGGAGCGGACCACAAAGCTAGTAAAGAGACGTCCAGTGGAGGAGGCGGCGGTAGTATCTGTCGAGCTCTTTGGCCACGCTTAGTTTCCGCAACCGTATGATAACGAAAAAGAGACGAGCGCGATTCGACCTGTCACGTCTCAATTCCCGGGATTAACTAATCTCCCTGGCACGTAGGTCGTCGCTTATACGCGCTAGCTGCTTGGCTGAGACCGTCTTAATAAAGGGGACTCACTTATCGCGATATCCCCTGCTCCTAGTCCAAGTAGGATAATCAGTGAAATAAAAATTAAACTGAAGCCCCAACGCGTCCGCGGACATATAATTAGGATGATCCTATCAAACTTATAATTTCTTGATGGGTTCGAATGCAATACAGGATGTTTATAATTTTTCGAGGGGTGGGATGAATCCCTAAAGTATCTCAAGTGTAATGAAAGGTTAATGAAAGGATTTCAAAGTGACACGAACATGACTTTAACAATTAATGAAGAAAAGAAAAATATGTCTCAATACAGGATCATTCTTAAAAACCCTTTCTATGTAAATTATCTTCAAAAATGAGCGAGCCCTCTAATTCCGAAAAACCAACAAAAGTTGAAGAATCCATACAGTACTGAGGTCGTAGAAGAACGGGAGAAGTAAGAGGAAAAGAGGGGGGAAATTTGAAAGAGAAAGAAGAGAAAAAAAACTAAAGCTGAGAGAGTGACCGGATGTGGGAGCTGGAGAGAATAGATAGTAGACGAATAGGAGAAAACTGCTTTGAATCTGGCGTGCCGAGGTTAGTTACGGAAAAGAAAAATTTTGGCTAGCTTTTCGCAGAGTTGAGAGCGTGAACGAGCATTTCAATTTTTTAAGAGCGGAAATTTGAGAAACTACGTCTTAGAAACGAGCTCGTATTCGTCTAGATAATTATTATTGTGATAGCTCACGGCTGATATTAGGTTCTTGCTTAAATTTCATCTCTTTGGTTTAAAACTGAACTGCTTTTTCGCAAATTTAATCATTTGGTCAAATATTTATGTATTTCTGTAGAAATTCTTATTTTCCGATAGGAAATTAATCTTTCTGATTGAAGGTTCTACTACCTCATTGATTTACTTTGTTATAATACTCATTTTTCTATTCGAAATGCATAATTTTAGTTGACAATTCTTCTCTTTGGCTCAAAATGTTACTATTCCGTTGAAAATTTATTTGTTTATCAACGATATAAGTATTCCGTTTTCGATTAGGAATTTATCCTATTGGTTAAAAATTAATGTTTTTAGTTGTAAATTTAACTATGTAGTAAAAAACTCATCTCTTTTGTTGAAAGTTTGACCAGTTCGTTGAAAGTGGGTTTTTTTAAGGGGTGGGTGAAAAATTAATTTTTTCAATTAACAATGTCACCAATCGTGACAATGATATTCTTTCTAAACATAAAAGTGATACAAATAGAACTTCGGCATGAAAAAATAAAAACATAAACATAGAGATGGTTAGAAAACTCAAAAATGAATGTATCTTTTTAAAATGTAAATTTAACTACTTTAATAAAAACTCATATGTATTTTCTTGAAAATTTGTCTTTTTTGGCAAAAAATTAATCTTCTTGGTTGAATAATCCAACTATTTGGTTACAAGCTTATCTATGTTGTTAAAAATACGAAAATTTTGTTAGAAAGTATTTATTTTTTGTTGAATATCCGCATGATGAAAGATGAAACGAAGAAAGATGAAATATCAACCAAAAGAGATGAATTTTCAAATCAAAGAGAGAAATTTTCAACAAAAGTTGATTTTTCAACCAAAAAAGACTTCCCAACCTAACAAAGGAAGAATGTCATCAAAATGTTGAATTAACAAGTAAAATGACGAGCTTTTTTCAAAACAAATAAATTTTCAACCAAATATTTGCATTTTCAATCAAAAAGATGAATTTTCAAGCAAGAAAATCAAGTTTCTACTGAAACAAAGAATTCTGAACATAATACATGAATTTTTAACAAAATAGTTTATTTTTTAACCAAGAAGACTAATTTTCTGCCGAAAAAAAAGATTAATTATCAACAAATTATATAAATTTTCAACCACAGATTTATATTTTTAACCTAAAAAATGAAGTTCCAACAAAAAATGTAATAGCTGATATTTCAAACAAAAAATATTTTTATTTTAAATAAGAAACAGTTGAAATTGACCAAAAAATACGAATGTTCAATAAAATCCTTGAATCCTCAACTAAAACCAATTGAGTTTCAACCAACAGTTGCCAACCAATTGTTGAATTTTGTACAAAATAATTAAATTTTGAATCAAATAATAATAAATATAATATAATAAAATAGAAATTCGATTCGCGTGAAGCAAAAATTCAAATTTTTCTTGCGGCCTCCAAATCGTCGTTATTTAGCTCACTTCTGAATAATTGGTGCCGTCGGAAATTATTTAGGATTTTTCGCAAAAATAATCGACTTCAAAGTATACATACATCGTCGACACACCCGGGGTGCCTGGGTATCCACAAAAAAATTCAATTTCGAGTAGATTATTAATCTCTTCTCAAGTTATTCGATTCATGCACGTGAAACTTATTGAGTTGTAATAGAGAATGAATAATAATTCAATTAATTATCAATTATTCGTCGGCTTGCATGTTGGTGGCGGTAGTGAGAACATGATCGGTGACCGGTGGTAGAAGGTACTACAGAATTTGTGTTGAAGGTGTGATTGGGATGTGAGGGTAGAAGGTGTGGGTAAAGCAGAAGGAAGAGGTAGGTATTGAAGGTGCTGTACTGGAACGTAACAGGGATAAAGAAGAAAGATGAGGATTTCTGGTGGTATATCCAGGAATTTGATGTTGTGGGACTGGTAGAGACGTGGATCGAGAGAAAAGAATGGGATAGAATAGAGCCAAATCTGCAAAGAGAGATATCTGGAGGTTACTGGAGGTGGTTAGAGTGAGGAAGAAAGGAAGGGCTAGTGGGGGAATTATAACGAGGGTCTGGGGTGGATAAGAGGTAGAAGTTCATGAAGAGGGGAGGGGGAGGAGAGAGAGGGTGGGATAGGGAATGTAAAAGGATGGAAAGGAAGGTGAAGAAGAGAGAACAGGAAAAGGAGATAGATCTTAGAAAGGAATCGGAAAGTGTTAAGACAGAGGAAGACGTGTGGAAGGTAATAAATAGTTTTAGGAAGAGCAGAGTGGGGATCAGCGGGAAGATAGGGAGTGAGGAGTGGAGGGACTTTTTTAAAGAAACGTTTCAGGGCTCAGTTTCACGGAAGAGAGATGCTGGGAGTAGAAGAAAGAGGGGGGGGGGGGGTTAGAAGGGGAGAAGTTGAATGATGAGGAGATAGAGGAACAGATAAGAAAGTTAAGAAGGTCAAAGGCAGCAGGGCTGGATGGAGTAGAGGATGAAACGTGGCCTTTTAGGAGGGCTGCGGAAAGATGTCGAGGGGAAAGGAATATTGCGGGAAACGCAGGCGGGACTTAGGGCGGGTAGGAGCACGATCAACAATATCTGCGTTCTACAGCACGTGGTGGATAAGGAATCAACGAAGAAGGGGGCGAAAGTAAACGTGTTTTTAGTGGACCTCAAAGGTACGTTTCCTTCGGTGGATAGGGGGAGGTTGTAGGAGGCGATGAAGGAGAGGAAAATGGTGAGAGTCCTCATCGAAAGGGTAAGTGACGATGAAGAGACGAAAGATGAGGTGATAGGAGAGATGGGTAGTTCAGAGGGTTTCTGGACCTGGATAAGAATAGGTTAAAGCGAAATGCGGCAAAGTCCAACGTTATGGTGTTCAGGAAAGGAGGTGGAAGGGATAATGGAGGGGAGTGGAAGTGGAAGGGAAACGCGGCACAGGATGTGAGAGGTGCAGGGCTTATTGTTTCGTGAAAATGAAGGAGTGGATGGTCACATAAATGAGAGAGAGTGAGGAGAGCAAATGTGGTGATGAGGCACGTATGGGGGTTGGGAAAGAAGTCACTTGCGGATGATTTTGGAAGAACAATGAATTTGTTTGACCCGCTGGTGATGTGTGCGCTATTTTGTGGAGTAGAGGTGTGGGGGTCGGAAGGAAAGTGAGGAGGTGAATAGGACACAGGAGAGGTATGCGAAGTGGACACCAGGGTTGGCATGTAATACGCCTAATTATATTGTTAGGAGGGTGGCGGGGAGAAAAAGTGTAGAGATTCTAACAGGGAGTCGGGCGTATAAGTATGAGGAGAAATTAGTGAAAGAGGGGGGAAGTTAGCTGGTTAGAGAGTGTTGGTAAGAGAAGGAGAACAGAGATGTAGACGGGAAGATGGAGGTTGAAAGAGTTGCATGAGGAGGGGAGAAAGGTGTTTCAGGACATAACAAAGAAATACAAAATGGTAACTTTTATATTTGTTTTGACTCAAATTAAAGTAATGGACTGTATTTGTTTTCTTCATTGTTCTTTTGTTTGACGGATAGCACTGCACTGAGTTACATAAAGAATTCACCAAAATATATTCCACTTAACAAGGCTGACGCCAAAAAGCGTGGTCATTTATTAAATAACAGAAATAAAATACATTTGGTAAAAATGACTAATCTCGCTGCCAGCAACAGGCGAACTGAACTCAACGGTAGCCGAAAATTGGGAAACGACAGCGAGAGTGAGTGAATCTGTGAGTGTGTGTATAATTGTAATAAGACGTGTACGTGTAAATATAATGACCAAAGACCGACTGAAGAAAATAAATATTGTGACGTCTCAGCTGATAGAAGAAGAATTCAGCGATTAAATTAGAAATACATAAAAACAAATAGAATTAATTTGAACAGGAAAAATTGCATGTAAATCTTGAACAATATTCAAATACCTGCCTCGGTCGATTATCATTAAAAATCATACAAAAATTGAATAAAATGATTTGAATGGACTTAATTTGCCCCAAAATATCAGGTATCTAGGTGCGAATTAGACAACGCTCATTTAAAAGTACCCAGTTTGTGCTGGGGATGAATTTTTCACTTTAAACTTTCATAAAGGGGACAGTTCAGGAATAATGTCCCATGTTCGATTTACTTTCTGAAAAAGAAATCTCGTAGAAGGTATTATGATTGTGGTTGAACAATGTAAACAAGATCACCTTATTCACAATTTTCTTTTGCATGATACACATATTAAATAAATACAAGATTTATCTACATTGAAATCTTTATTTCTATGTTTCAGTTTCTTCAAGGACGCCCGGCCCCGCGTGGGCCGATGTCACCGCAAAGCAGGCTTCAGATTCATCTTTTTCTAAACGTAAGCTACATACGGATGTAAGGTGCACAAATTTGGTCAAATCTACTGCATACATACTATTCTATTCGAAAGAAATATTTGCATGGGCTGACAAAGAATATTACACACCTTATGATATATATGAGAAGAAGACCCTTGTATGCAAACAGATTGGAAAAAAATATGGAGGTGATTTGCGATACACTCGAATGCCGGCGGTCGTTCTAACCAGTTAGTTTCACGCGGTGAACCTGGTGTAATAATGTGTACTCTGATTATGTGATATCTTTGCTGACTTTCCGGAAGATGTCAAAGTACATCAAAAAGTCGATTTATTGTACTACTCAACATGATAGTAATTTGTAATTGATGTAATTTGAGATCTTTTGACTAGTCGACCCAGATATCACTTAATCAGAGTCCGCATCATCATTTTAATATCACAGTTCATTGTAATGAGGAAAATATCTCAAAAGAAATATGAACATAGATTCTTGTATATGAGAACATCTGCATAAATAAACAATTTAAAAAATTATTATATTCTATTTATTATCGTTGTTGCTTACAAAATTGAAATGAGTTTACTCAGTTTTGTTCCAGGGCACTGGATTTATAAGATTTAATTGCTTCCGAACAATCTTGACGAGAAGCATTAAATATTGATAAAAAAAATCAAATATAAGAAATTTAAATTTTGATCGAATTGAATTCTTTATGTCTATGAGATGAGAAGTTGACGTAAATTATCAGGCTTTTTTGTGATCAAAAATCTGAGAGAAATTTTTGAATCTGTTACTGTTAAAAACTCATACAGCATTGCTACAAAACCACAAGTTGAAAATTCCCTGACTTTCCCTGACTTTTCCCTGACCAATTTTCCATTTTCGCTGATCGTTTTACATCTTCTATTAGGTGTAAAAACAAAATTGCAACTAGGAGATCAATAATGTTGAGTCAAAAAGAAACCTGTTTCTAAATTCATTTTAAACGCTTTTAGTGACAAAAGTCATAAAGAATTTTATAAGCTGTCATCAACAAATTACGTAAAATATACACAAAATAAATGATGATTCTTTGATAACAACAAATTAACTCTCAACGAAAAATGTAACAGTTTATAAGTTCTTTAATAAAAAGTCTTAGTTTTCAATCAGACATAGCTGAGTTGAAGCAACAAATACAAATTTTCAACAAATTAATTGAATTCTGAACACAAAAAGAGACTAATTTTCAAACCAAAAAGAGGAATTTCCAACAAAAGAGTTTTTAACCAAGAATGATTTTTTGTGTGGAATTTATTTTTAAAAATTAAGTCGCCAGGAAAATTGTTTGAAAATCAGGAATTGACCGAAAATTGAAATTTGATTGGAATTGAAAAATTGAACATCAAAATTTTCAATTGTGAACTTGCCGTTTGTGACGTGGAATGTCCCTCAATTTTCAAACCAAAATGGCGAGTTTTCAACGAAGTACATGATTTTTCACCAAAAAAAGAAATAAATTTTTAACCAAAACTAGAATAATTGAGATTTTTGAAAAATACATTTTCAACAAAAAAAAATTATTTTTTTTAAGAATAGTTGAATGCTCAACCCAGAAGATTATTTTTCTACCGAAAAGGCAAATTTTCAACAGAATAAATATGAATTTTGAAGTAAAAGATATACATTCCCAACCAAAAAAAGAAGAATTAAATTTTCATTTGAAAAAATGAAAGTTTAGAAATGAATAATTTTGCGTTTGGAAACTGAAAATTCTTCAATTATAAATAAGGCTTTAATTCAAAAAATTTGAGTGGCTAGGAAAATTCAACCAAATTGTTGACTTTTCAACGAAAAGTGATCAATTTTACACCAAAAATTGAAAATTTGTATTTTCGTTAAAAAAAATAACTTTTAATAAAAAAGACTAATTTCAACAAATAAATCATTTTCACTCAACAAAGAGTTTCTAGCCAAGAGAAAAATTTTCTGTAAAGAAGTTGAATTTTCGAACCGATAATACGAATTTTCAACCGTTACAGTACCATGAAATTATAACTAAAGACGAAGAAATTCCAAACCAAGAAGATTAGTTTCCTACCAAAAAAGACAAATTTTAACTGAAAAAGAATAATTCCTAACCAAAAATGGAAAATTAAAATTTTTAGTTGAAAAAATTGATTTTAAACCAAAAACAAAATGAACATTCAGAAAATAAGTAAATTTTTAAATAATCAGATAAACCAAAAATATAATATTTCAATTTGTACTTAGAAAAGTAAATCTACAAAAAAAAATGAGCAAAATTATTCAATTTTCAGCTAAAAATATTGATTTTCAACTAAAATTATAAATCTTCAACTGAAAATGGAATGGTTACATCTTCAGTTGAGAGCATTAATTTTCAACTGAAAAGAAACGAATTTTCAACCAGAGAAATTATTTTTAAATCACAGTGATGACTTTCAACCAAAAATGTGAAATTTTGACCAAATTGTGGATTTTTTAATCCCAAGAATGAATTTTCTATTAACAAAAAAAAACGCATTTTCAACTAAGCATTTTTTTCAATGAAGAAAATGAATTTTCAACAAAAAATAGAATAGTTAAATTTCTTACTGAACAGACCATTTTTTACGAAAAAGATTACATTTTTATCAAGAAAGGTAAATTTTCCACAAAAAATGTAATAGTCAACTAAAAAAAATAATTAATTTTCAACAAAATACATGCATTTCAAATTAGAAAGATAAATTTTCTACCAAAAATAGAAGTAGGATAATTTTCAGTTGGTAAAATAAATTTTCAAACAAAAAAAAAGAATTTTCAACAAATAGTCTAATTTTCACCGAAAACAGATAAATTTTAAACTAAAAACAGATTAGTTAAATTTTCAGTGAAAAACATTAATTTTCAATAAAATTGAAGTAATTTTTCAACGAAACAGTATAATTTTCAACCAAGAAGATTACATTTCTGGCAGAGAAGATATATTTTAGACAAATATGGAAGTTATATTTCCAGTTTAAAAAATTAATTCTAAACTTAAAAAATCTCATTTTCAACCAGAAAGATCAATTTTCAACAAATAAGATGCATTTTTAACAAACTGAATGAATTTTCAACCAAATATTTGAATTTACAAAAGAATTTTTCAACCAAAAGGATGAATTAGTCGCCAAGAAGATTAAATATTCTAATTATTATGTATGTTTGTTTAAACAATAAATGCTTTAAATTCTCTTTGAACATTAATTAACATAAATTCATCTTTAAGTATTACAACAGTAAGTAGCATTAAGTAATATTAAGTAACATTAATTAAGATTAGCTTTAAAATATAATTTAAATGAAAAAGACAAAATAAAGTATTTTTATTTTTTAATCTTCTTACTTTTTTACTAGTGTTTTCCTCCCAGAAAAATTCCGAAGGACTTGAGATAATCATACTTCAAGCTGTAGCTATAAAATAAAATATTTAAAAGCCCATAAAAATCAATGTGTATTACACGTGTCTTTTTTATGCATATACATCTCTGAAGTATTTTTCAAATATGCTGCAATAAAAAATTAATAACTATTATTGCCGGTTGGCAATAAACTTTCATTTTCGTAATAAAACAAATAATTAAACTTCCATTTTTTTCAATTACTTTTTTATTTTTAGTTTCAATTTCTGATTTTTTATTGGCAAACAAATTTTTTGCTTGAAGATTTATGTTTATGATTATAAATTCATCTTTTTGGTTAAAAATTAATCGATTTGGGTTAAGGATTGCATTATTTTGTCGAAAATTGATATGCTCGAGTTTGAAAATTTTAACTTTTTGTAAAAAGATCGCTCCTCATAGAAAACATGCCATTTTTTAAAAGCAACTGGTCCACAATTAATCTTTGCCCCGAGATATTATTTACCTGGAGTTGGATAAAACCGCTGCAAACAATTGAAAACTACAATTATCCGGCGACGGATAATTGTATTTGTCAATTGTTCATGATCGTAATTATAATGGAAAAGAAAATTTTGATTGGGAATCAGAAACACTTCCCTGATGTTTTATTGAAAAATATTCTCATATCTCTACATCTAGTCAAAAAACCCTTATTCGAAACAAAAAATTTTAATGTGATCTAAGTTACGAGAAGCAATAGTTCAGAGTCAGTTAATTTATACCTACATATACCCTGCCTAAACGACTTAAAAATAATTTCAACCTTCACAGTAAACCCCAAGAATAAATTCTATCTTAAAATTGGATAAAAACGCTGCAGCACGTTTATCTATTCAAAGATAAAATTTATCTGACGAAAGATAAAATTTATCTGACGAAAGATAAAATTTATCTGGCGGAAGATAAAATTTATCTCGCGGAAGATACATTTTTTCTCAAAAAAATATTTATGTCAAATGCGTGAGCCTATGAAAACTGAAAAGAGCGGCTAGGTCCAAAATTTTTGGTGGGTCTATGAAAACTGGAAAGGACGGTTATTTTCACTGAAATCCTCAAGAATCAACTGCTTGGCTTGAGTATTTCCTCGAGAAATTTGAAAATCCTGACGGCATTCATTGGTTGAATCACCTCCGAAAATTACACGAGGGTCTTATCAATAGGGCTGACTTACTGAACTCTTCGCGGATTTTTTTTTAATTCATTTCCCCTGATCACAAACAATACTTTATTTGAATGATTCAAACCAAAAATCCATTAATCTACCCTTACACGATATATAGGCTGCACTCAGGTTAGCTTATAGTGTTTGTTTACAAGTTTAAAAGTCTTCATCAGAGTCGAGAGAAACTAAAGGTTTGTCCAACAGAAGTAAAGGACTGAACTTGTCTGAGTGTCCTTGTCCTAACGCGAGTGGATGCGGAGACGAGTGGATGCGGAGCACTTGGCTCCCAAACTCTACGTCCCCCCTCTCCATCTACCCACAGCTCTGCCATGGTTCATTCCAGTCGTTCCAATTCCAGGATACTTAGGTCGTTCAAAATACATTCATGGCAACATAAAACAGTCCGAAAAACGTAAAAAATGTTAAGAAATCAATGATATAATCAAGAATATTTCCTCTTCTAAAAATTCCTGAATTAATAGTGATTAATCTACAGGCCTCTGAATTCAGAGACCCAAAATAGTAAAAATAGTATTTTCGACAACAATTTTTATTATATTGTTCAAAAGTAAATTATTTTCTTGAAAATTCAACAATTTTGTTGAAAAGTCATACTTCTTGGTTGGAAATTCAAATGTTTTGTTGAAAATTCGTCTTTTTGACTTGCAAATTCAATATCTAGAATTCCTGAAAATAAAACAAGAATTCTACGATAAAATTTGGACAACCACTACAAATTGCTCCTATTGCAATTCCTAAAAAACAAAGTAAAAAAATTTGTTTTTTATTTTTATTATTATCAAATCACAATAAAAAAGCATGCAAAGTATTTACCAACGTTTTGGTGCTCACGCAGCACCCTTATCAAGGCAAGAAAAATTGAAATATTCATAATTTTAGTTCAAAATTCGTTTGCTTTTTTTGTTAAAAATTATTTTTTTTTTACCTGAAAATGTAAATATTTTTTTAAAAATTCAAATGATTCATTGAAAAGTCCACTGTTTTGTGGAAAATTCGTACTTTGGGTTATAAACTCCAACAAAATTTATATTTGGTTAAAAATCTTTATATTTTGTGCAAATTCGTCTTTTTTGGTACAAAATAACTTAAAACCATATATAATAACATTTTACTCCTTAGAAATTAAAAATAAGTACAATTTAAAATTTTCAATTTCAATCCATATATTTCAAATTTGCGTCGAATATTTTTACAATATTATAACATCTTTCTAAAAACAAAAGTGTTAAGACAATTGGTAAAAATGAGTCTTGATTTAAAAAATATATTTATTAAAGGCTATGCATATTAGTTTCTAATTTTATTTGGAAAATCGTAATAAATTTATTTTTACACGAAAAAGCGGATGTTTATGAACATATGCAGCTTAAATCAGTATATTATTCCTATTTTATTGATCATATAAATTATTTTCACAATAAGGTAATATCTTTCTTAAAACAAAAGTGTCGAGTCATTCGTTAAAGGGGAATCTTGATACGAATAATTTAAACATCCCTCATGACTTTTTAAACAATTTTTTTCTTAAACATGTGCAGAATAATCGTATTTTCTAAATAAAATGTGATAGTTGGTCGTTGTTTGCAGTAATAAATTTCGTTAAAAACATGTGATTCTTTAAACAATTAATTGTTGTTTATTCTCAAAACTTCTGAGAAAATTTTTTTAATCAATAGAAATTTGTTTAACATTACAAGAAAGTCATAAGTGTTATTAAAATTGGCCTTTAGTAATTATTTGTATTAAAATAAATCTTGCCCTCTGGAGTAAAAAAAAAATGTTTCAGTGGAAGACTCGAGGTTCTTACCTAAAAAATAGTTATTTATTTTCTAACTCATTAATTGAATTTTTAAAAAATATTATTTTTCTCTTCAGCAGTTCAAATCCTAAAATGAAAAAGAATTCAAAATTAAAATGATAAACATTATCTTCTCTAATACGCAATATTGGACTTCGTATAATTGATTTCTTAAAA
>CAKNXH010001057.1:56847-115942 GCA_932178445.1 Andricus quercusramuli
ATATGAAAAATGATTTTAAATCCATATTCGTAATGAAAAAGGTATTCCTTTCTTTAGATCTAAAATCGATTATTTATTTTTCAGGAATGAAAATCAAATAGTTGTTTCGTGTTTCACTTCATAAGTCTATTTTGTGATCAAGGAATTGGTTTTACTAATTTTGAAGGTAATTTTTGTTGCAAACAATTTTATTGTACAGTAAATGATTTTAAATAAGCGCGTCAGCGGTAACCAATCTAGCTGTTGACGCAACGCATGCGCAGTACGAAAAGATCCTAAAATTGAAGGCATGGTTCTAAACCCTGGCCGGTTAGAGCTTCTGCGATCGGAGGAGAAGGACACTCAGCCTAGTTCAGTCCTTTACTTCTGTTGGACAAACCTTTAGTTTCTGTCGACTCTGACGAAGACTTCTAAATTTGTAAACCAACACTATAAGCTAACCTCAGTACAGCCGATATATCCTGTAAGTGTATAATAATGCTTTTTTGGTTCAAATCATATAAATAAAGTGTTGTTTGTAATCAGCGGGGAAATGGATTTTTAAAAAATCCGCGAAGAGTCCAATAAGTCGATCCTATTGATAAGACCCTCGTGTAATTTTCGGAGATGATTCAACCAATGAATGCCGCCAGGATTTTCATATTTCTCGATGAAATACTCGAGTCAGGCAGTTGATCCTCGAGGATTTCGGTAAACATTACCGCCCTTTCCAGTTTTCATAGACCCACCGAAAATTTTTGATCCACGCCCACCGAATTTCGATGAACCTAGCCGCTCTTTTCAGTTTATATAGGCTCATGCAATTGACATGCTATTTTCCTATGTTGTTTTTTAAGGGATTTTAGTTGACTCATATTTTGCCGTTTGAACAAAAAAAATTTTTGACTAAGTTATGAGTATTAAAACTTTTGAAGGTGGTAATGTATTTTACGAAAAAAACCTTCGTTGCCGTTTTTCTGAAACTCTTCAACCTTAATTTTCTCAACGAAGCCATAGTTTTATATTTTCGTGATTTTTTTTCTAAGTTGTTATTAATAAGGTTCATTTATCGAAAAATCATTTATCTTGTGCCCACGACTTAGAGAAGCAAACATCGGGTTTATTCTAATGAAAAATGAAAATTCACATTTCTTCAATAACAAAACGATATTTGAAAAAAGGTCAAAAGAGTGAAGTTCTTCCACTTGAAAATTTGTAAAAAAAAAAGTTTGCAAACATTTTTCTTATCTTGCGTCTTTTTCTTGAAATTTTCGCTAAAAATTTAATAAATTCGGTTATAACTGTCTTTTTCTTGTAACAATTCTTGTAAATTTTTTTTATAATTTTTCAAGTGGCACAACAAAATATTATGTCTCAAAACGATTTCGTGACTTCAGCATGCACGCTTAACAGCCTTCCCGATTTGAAATGAATTCCGTCTAAAGGTTATTTTATTTTGTTGTTAAATTTAGAAAAAGTAAAATTTTTCATCTCGAGAGACTAAATATCCTTTTTTCATAATACTTTTTTTTCATATTTTATTGAAAGTAAAGTTTTGTAAGATTCTCAGAAAAATCAGTCATATATTTCTGTCACTAATCTCGAATAAAAAAGGGAAAAGGATTTTGTATTTCATTCAGACTTAAAATCATATTTCCATGAAAACACGCTTCAAAAAGAGTGAAAATTAATTTTTCGGCTTCTCACTTCTTTGAAAAATATAAATTTGTTTGAAGTTTATTGAGATTATGTTATTATTATATAATAGTTTGATTTTTAACCAAAGTGACATATTTTCAAATAAAATAATGAATCATCAACTGGAATAATTGAATTTTTAACCAAACAAATAAATTTTCAATTAAAATGAATCTTCAACTGAAATGGTGGAATTTTCAACCAAAAAATTAATATTCCTACCACTTCTGGTGGAAAAAGTTTTCATGAGAAAGTACAACATTTCTACAACTGTAATTTTTCGCTGAAACATATACTTTTTTGTAAAAAAATGTACAAAATGTAACAAAAAAAAAAAGTTAAATACAAATAGCTAATTTTTCTGGCATTTTCCCGTAGTGCAGTAAAAAAATTAACAACAAAGTACAATTTTTTACAACTAATAGATTTGTGTACCTTTTTATCAATACTTTTTTACTCTCTTGTGAAAATCTGTGAAGTATCACAGAAAACTACACAATTTTACATTTTTTTTTAATTTGGATGTTTGACGTCATTAAAACGCTTCTGATCTTCACAAATATCACAAGGTTTCACAAAATATAAAATATCGGGGAACTATGTAAAATTATGTTTTGTATACTGGTAGTCTATTGCCGAAATATAATTATGTTTCTACAAGAAAATACAATTTTGAAAAAAATATTATAATTTTACCAGGAACTTTTGTTATTATAATAAATTACATTGAACTGTAGTTCAATTATGGAAAATTGAACAATATTTTACTTTGCAGGAACCAAAATTCTCGTAGAAAATTAAACCAAAATGAAATACAACAATGTACAAAGAAATACAAAAAAAATTACAAAATTTGAAACCAAGTTGTTGAAATGTTAACTGAAAATGATAAATTTTTCACAAATAGTTCAATTTTTAAATAAAAAAGATAAATTCCGAACCAAATGGTTGAATTTTCAACCAAAGATGATATTTTTTTTAACAAAAATTTTCTAGACAAAAATAGAATAGTTAAATTCTTTGTTTTAAAAAACTAATTCCTAACAAAAAGAAAACGAATTTGTAGCAAAAAAGTTGAATTTTTTACTAAAATAGTTACATTTTCAGTTAAAGAATTGATTTTCAACAAGGGAGTGAAATTTTCAGAGATGAATTTTTAAATTGAAGGATACATCTTCAACGAAAAAAATATTATTTAACAAAAGAGTTTAACTTTCAACCAAAGAGTTGAATTTTTAACTAAAAAAGATGAATTCTCAATGAACAATGTGATATAATTAATATTTCACCAAAAAAATTTTAATTTTAAATAAAAAGCAGTTGAATTCAACCAAAAAATTTTCAATAAAAAGAAATCAGAAATGTTAATCAGAGTAATCAAAGAAGATATATAATTTTACAACAATTAAAGGTTATGTCAACATTTTTTATCGGAAATCAATCATTTTAATCGATAGTTAATTTTATGTTAGTGTTTTTCATGAAAAATTTATATATTGATTAAGAAAATCATAAGTTTTCTCAGATTATCATTAATCTTCAGGTTATCGTCCGAGACGACAAAATTTCATATTCTTATACGATTTTTAATTTTGTTAGTATCTGATACCGCAAATCGGTGATTGTCGTAAAATTGGTATTTAAATAAGATACCAATTTTTTGAACGATTTTATTTTTCACTAGAAATAGCTACAAATTTTAAAGAAGATTCACAGTTTTAGAAGAATTCAAGACTTCCAATCATAAACAATTTTTTGTTATATTATGTTAGTGTTTTCCGGTTAAAATTTATAGTGTTGCTAAAAAATCACTAGTTTTCAAAGAATATGAACAATAGACTGCAAAAACTAGAAATTTTTTTTATGGTATCTTTTTTCTTCGCGTTCAGTTTTTGAATGGGATAACTACATGCTGTTATTTTAAATTTAAAACAAATGAATCTGGGTTTCAACCAGTGGTATCATATTTGAACCACTCAGCCCAATGACATATTTTTTTAATCAGTGAGATATTTTTTTCTTTGAATATTTTAAAATTTGATGTGGAGAACAGTTCTTGACTCTATAAAACATTTCGAACAATGGATCATTCATTTTAAAGAAATACATATTTTTGTCTTCAATTATAATATTTCTTTCAATAAAAAAAAATTCCTCGCAGACCAATAGGTTATATTTTTAATCAAACAACGTTAACTTAATCCCGTAAAAATATCTTTGAATGACACATAATCAGAACCCTGCTTTTTTATGTTGGAGATATTTTATACATAAAGCTAAGGCTATTCATTTGAGAGTTTATGGAGACGAAAGTAAAGAACATATTTTTATTTGTAGATTTTTAGAGTCAGCGCACGAATCTAAAATATTTCTTACTATAAAACTAGAGGGAAATCGTTTGTTCTGTAGTTAGAGTTATCTTAAGAGTAAAACATATAATAAAGCAATGTTTTATTGTAAATTTTTATGCACTAAACATGTGGCTGGTATTAGTTTTTTCCTACTAACGTCGAGAACACTTAGAAATTTATTTTTTGCCTATAAAATAACTTTAACTACAGACAAAAAAATCTTTCCAATTTTTTCAAAATTAATGTTCTTTTGAAGAAGAATTTCAGATTCGTGACCAAAGTGTAAAAATCTACGTTTTTGCATGGCTGGTATGATTTGGCCTTAGGGTATATATACAGAGGGTTTTATCGGCTAAGGCATACAACTGTGATCACTTTACAGCTTACAGCGAAGGTTCTCACTCACTTCAGAAGAATACTAAATCTCAATTTTTTCATTTATCCGGCTCAAAGAAGGAAGATCTTCCAAAATGAATTTGAAAATAGTTATTATTTTCTCAATTTCCTGCATCATCATTGGTGAGTCACACCAATTGCTTTGACTAAAAATTATAATCTTGAACTATTTACATACACGATTTAATATTTTTTGTAACGCATGTTAAAAATGTTGTATTTTTGAAGCATGTATGCAAATTTACATATAGCGTATGGAAAGTTGATAATTGGGAAACAGTACGAAAGTAGCTATTCACAATACAAGTGCGCAAACGTGTTTGCGAATATTTTTTTTTTTTTTATTTGAAATACATAGGCTAAACTGGATTCTCCAGTGATGTATTTCATTGTTCTACGCACACAGGATAAACACATTTTGGTTGATTCTATATTTTTAAATATTTGAGGACTTTTTATTGGACATGGCATTTTCCAGCAGTAGATAACCAACAGAATCGCAAAATTGCGAAAAATGTCGCTGTCAGAATTGGCAGTTCTTCCACTTCATCGAAGTTCTTCCAAGCTAAACTTTGTGTTTCTTTATTTTGATTTCTGAAGTTTTTAAATTTAGTTTATTGTGAATAATAAACCAAGAAAATAGCGTGAATTATTAGTTATTGAAAAGCACATAAATTTTAGTTGTGTTTCAAGGTGTCTTTCGGAAAAGATATGATTTTTAGGATTAAGGTATGTAAAAACTCTGCACTTTTCCGCCATCGCAAGTGAGGTTTAATGGTATGAAGATTAAACATCTCGTGCCAATCATAACAATCTCACGGAATATCAGAGATAAAAAATGTCAATAATTTAAACCTCTGTGATTTTTGTAAAATAATCATAGTTTCAACTATTATTTTCTCAATACATTGATTTTAATTGTAAGTATACTAATCATAAATTATAATTGTCGAGAATTGAGTATTCTTTCATGTCCCCATGTCATGTACCCATGACGAGGTCTAATAAAAATGTTTAATACAGCTAATTGACTAATTTCATGATATTTTTTTCTATAAGAATATTGAGTCGAATATGTAAGCCTGATTTATTAAAGACCATTTTTTATTTATTTGTGGAAACTGATGCTGTTAAATTCAGTTGAATTTTTCAATATCTACTGTAGGGTGGTTTCCCCTATTCACAAGTTCACTGAAAAAGAATAATTCTTGAATTTAGAATTTCTCACTTATTTACAGAACAAATCCCTTTAAAATAAACTTTAAAATGGGAACAACTCTGGTAATCCAGTGTTATCCGCTATAATCGGGCTAATTCAGTGGAATCCGCAGCGTGTGATCCGGTTAATTTAAAGAGACTTAAAAAAGTAATCCAAATACTTCTCAACTATTTTGTTTAAAATTTCTCGTTTTTTTATTGATAAATAATTTTATTAATTGAAAAAGTAGTAACTCCATTTTTGGTTCCAAATTAATCTTTTTTAGTTTGCAAATTCATGTATTTTGTTGAAACTTCGTCTTTTTCGGTAGAAAATGAATCTTCATCATTGAAAATTCGTGATTGGGTTTAAAAATTCATGACTTTGATTGAAAATTCATTTTTGGTTGAAAATTCAACTGTTTTGTGAAGAATCATTTAATTTATTTTATAGGAAATTTAACAATTTTGTTTAAAAGAAAAAGTAATTTTTGGTTTGAGGATTCTACTGTTTTGTTAGAAAATCGTGTTTTTCGATTGAAAATTCAACTATTTTGGTATAAAATTAATTTCTTTGATTGAAAATTTAACTGTATTATTGAAGATCCGTATTTATTCGGGGAAAATTAATTTTTTTAATAGAAAATGTAACTATTCCATTTTCAGTTGAAAATGTGTCTTTTTTAGTTGAGCCTCAACTACTTGATTGCAAGTTAAACTACTTTGTGAAAATGTAGTTTTCTGGTTTCAGATTTTTTATTTTTGTTTAGAATTCCACCATTTTGTTATAAATTCGTTCTTTTTTTGTTAATACTTACTTTTTTCAACTGAACATCTAACTAGTTCTTTTATTGGTGAAAATTTGTCTTTCTTAGTAGAAAATTCCTGTATTCTGTTGAAATTTTATTTTTTTGTAAAGAATTGAGGTTTGATATCTTCCCGCGTAATACTACGAGAAGCTCAGTGTGGAAGAGTAAGAACATTATTTTTACGTGTGAGAATGTATGACCCTCCGAGAGGGGAAGGGCCTGCTGATAATGAAATCAGTATAATCCTCCGATAAAAAGGAGAGGGGGGCGAATGTCCCTCTAAGTAGAGGGGGTTCTGGTTCCCACTAGATGGTGACAGGGCTGTATCCTGCCAACCTAGGGGGAAAAGAGGTTGCGCCTCACACGGCCAGTGGGGCTAGACTCTATCGGAGAGAATTTTCCCGATGAGCTGCACGTCGGCACGAAGACTTCGTCCGGACTAGCGAAGAGCGAGTGGGGGGGGGGGCAGCCCCCTCAGGAGTGAGAAAATTAGTTTGGATAGACTAACGGGCTGGAATGACCTCTGCGACAGTGTCAGAGGAATTGACGAAAACAGCCCCGTTGCCGCGGATAGTTTGGGCATTTGCGCGGCGAGTGAATGAGGATGATGAGTAGCAGGGAGCCGACCGAAACTTTCGTTCTATTTCGTTATCGATAGAGAAAAATGATTTTTACTGAAGTTTGATCTGCTGTCTCTAGATTTGCCCGTTATTATATAATATCTAAAACTACATAGATGACTGGATCCAAATCATTTGTTTTGATTGGCAGTAACGAACTGGAACGAAAGTTTCGTTCGTGTCCCTACTGAGTAGAACCGTGAGACTCGCCGATAGTCAGCGCCTGGGCAAGCTGTGCAATCAGCCGACGCTTCTTCTCACGCCGGCGAAAACTTCGACCCGGACGTTTATAGGGTTCACGTGCCGGAGCGGCCGTCCAACTTAGAGGACTGACGATCAGTGGAGGGGACGGTAGTATCTTAAGAGTGCGATATGTTGGTACGTGCAACCGCACGAGTACTTTCACGGGCATGCAAGGAGCACCGCGTCGAGTGCGGGACATGCAATACATGGAAACGAGTTCTCGGTACCCGGAGAAGCACAGAGGAAATAAGTGAAACGCGACCGGACAAATGATGCTCGGAATTCGGTGCCGACGCACCGAGAGCCGGAATAGCGCGCCCGAATCGGTTCCCCCAAGGTACTGAGAGAGAAAAGGAATCAGATACTAGCGCGACCGATACGGAGAAATACGCCCGTGCAAAACAGCAAGGCTAGGTATAAAAAAGGAAAATCGAAAAAAAAGAGTTACATGGGTACATCGACAGAGCACCGGGACAAAACCCCTGCCTAGTCTTGTCCCTGCTACCATTCCTTGACGTGAAGAACTAATCAGGTGGCGAGCTACGAATTGGATGCCGAACAAAAAATAATTGTAATGAAAGACACAATAAAGGGTAGATACACAAAAGAAATGTCAATGATGCAAGGTTGTGCCGGCACAGCCTGGGTACAACGCCCCAGCGTAGTCTAGCTCCCCCTACCAGTCGGTGACGTAGGGGGACTAATCACGTGGTGAGCTCCAGATCAGATACCAAACACAAAAATATTTCCAAATAACACTGTAAATGAAAGAAACGAAACAGAAGAAAATAAGGAGACACCAAAAAGGTACAAACGCAGAAAATCGTTAATGTGAGGTGGTACCGAAAGATGATAGGAAGTCGCCTAGTGACGTCTCGGACGAACCCACAGTTGACGAGCAGGGTCAGAAGCTGCTTTCGAGGATGATCCTGCCCGATGGATAAAAATATTATAGGTTAAAAAATACATTTCAGTCATAAAATTTCGGTGAATTTTGAGGTGCAGTTCCGTTTTGAAAAAGCTTTCGTAGTCTCCGTATTATTATACAGTTAATTATTATTTCATTTATTATCCAGCCCATTCCTATTGTATTCATTTATTGATAACCTTTTTGATTGATCGAGTCTCGGATTCGATGCTTCGAGTACTCGGTCATGAAACAAACTCGAGTCGGATATTCGTGTCTCGCCGATAAGTGCCTATATCTCTAACTAACCGTCGCTCCTACGGGCTAATTGCTTGACTGGTTCTGACCGAAGAGAGGGACTCACGTAACACGGATCCCCCAATCCTAGTCCGAGCTCGTCCGAACATCGGAGCCATATTTCCGTTTGAACATTCCACTTTATATAATCAATTTAAAATTATCAACAGTCAATATTAGGATACACAGTAATATTATATAAAAATTAAACTAGAGCCCTAAAGCATCCGAGGACATGAAATTCAGGTGATCCTATCACAATCGTGTCTGGGCCTCGGCCCAGAAATGACCTGTGAACTGGGGTTCGTTGTCGCTCAGCAGCCTTCCCGAATATCCGTACCTAGAAAAGACCTCCTTTTCTGAAATTCTCGTGACTCTTGGTGCGTCGGATGTTCGGAGCGGGAAGACCTTCACCCACCAAGAAAAAAAATACGTGACGACCGAGGTGAATTTATACCCCTGGTTCGTTCGTGGATACGGTCCCATGAGATCCATTGTGACCGTGTCTCACGCCCTGGTAGCAGATCGCGGGCGTTGACTCTTCGGTTGTTGTCCACGAACTGGTTTGCAACAAATGCAAAGATGGCAACCTGGAACATACCCACGAAGCTTGCTGATCGTCCTCGACCAGCAAAAGAACGCACGTACAGCGCGGACAGTTTCTTCCGTTCCAGGGTGACCAGCAAGGGTAGCATTGTGGTATTCCCAAATAACACGTGTACGGATAACAGCTGTCCCCAATAATCTCCATCTGCCGTCCGCAGAGTCACGACGCCAGAAACCACTCTCGGTTAGTCCGTTTACGTCAATGAAAGCTTTCTCTTCTTGCGTGCGGAGGTGCGCGGTCTTGAATTCTCGCCAGCGGACTAAGTCGCGAGTGATTCCTGGATCTTCTTGTTGAACTGCAATGATTTCCTTGATAAGAGAGGTGGCAGGAGGTGGCTGTATCGCATTCAGCATGAGAATCGGTGCCAGGTTCTCCTCGAAGACAGCGAAGCGGGTGGGTGGTAACGTCCGTTCAAGTTCGGTCTCTCCTGGGAACATCTTAAATGGATTTTTATATCGAGATAAGGCATCTGGCAGCTCGTTCTTCTTTCCGGGTGCGTGCTCGGTCGTGAAAGTTAACTAACGCAACTGGCTATTCCAGCCGGTGAGCTTGTCTCGCGTGTCTTTGAGTGAATAGAGCCAAAACAACGCCCTGCTGTCAGTTCTCAGCGTGAAGGGAGCGTCCTCGGGATAAGGCCGATAACGCTTGATAGCCCAGATAACGGCAAGGCATTCCTGCTCATTGCAGTGATACCTGCATTCTGTTACCGAAAGCTTTCCGCTGGTAAAGGAGATCATACGACGTTTTGGAGAGAGTAGATCAGTAAGAGGGGTAAGTACTTCCGAAGAACTTGGAACATACTCTTTCACCCAGTTACTAATACCCAGGAAATACGTAATTTCTTCCGAGTGCGTGGAGATTTGGGATCACGGATGGCTTCGATGTGTACCGTTTGAGCGGCATTACCGCGAGTGCCGATACGATGCCTGAGGTACGGGAGTCCTGTCTGATCGAATCGATTTTTTTCTTAGAAATAGTAAGCCCATAGATGGCTAGGCGCTCGAAAACTAACGAAAAATGGTGCAGGTGTTCCTCCCAGTCGAATGAATGCGAGAACTTGTCGCATAAGCTCTTGGAATGATTTCAGTGCACCCTTTAGGCCGAACGGCATGGCACGGAATTGGCACTGGCTACCCTCAGGGGTTGCGAATGCTCTGTACTGTCGGGATTATTGAGCCATGGGGATTTGCCAGTATCCGCTCCTGAGATCGAGGATCGAGAAAATCTTCGCATTTCTCAAATCTTTTAGGGCATCTCGGATTTAGGGAAGACACTGGGGGCATTGATTGTTTAGTCGTTTACTAAGCGACACAAAAACGACAGTCACCGTCCTTCTTTCTGGCCATGACAAAGCCAAGCTGAACGAGGGAAGTAGAATGTTCGATTATACCATCCTTGAGCATTGCACGCACCTGTATGTGAATGTACTGTCATTTTTCTTCCGAATATCGACGAGGTGGCTCGCGAAAAGAGTAAGGGTTGTGAAGACGGATTTCGTGAGTTACGACGGCAAGAATCTGCTGTAAGCTTCCGCCATCATGAAATAGGGAAGCATGAACATGAATTATTTCTAAGAATCTATCCGAAACTCCTTGAGGAGTTGTGACTTAACTCGAAGTCTTCGGTAGAGAAGACTGCCTCATATTTGTGTGGGACAGGGCCTAATAAAACGCGCTGACGTCCCTTGTAACCGATAAAAATACAATCGGCTCCGTGATCGTAAATTACGTGGTGGCTTTGCAACCAAGACTGCCCAAAGATTACTTCCGCAATTAACTCGAGGCTAGCCTGGAACGACCAAGGATATGGGGTTTTCAGGAGAAGAGAGGACAGGTGAACGCTTCCGAGAACAGAAGTGGTAGCACCAACGGCGGCTAATAGCGCATGAGGGGGTGCGCATGATTGGGGTGCACCAGAGGCATTTGGGCAGTCGGGTCTGCGACCTCGGCCGTCCGATTTTGCAAGTTTCCCGCAACGGCATTGTTTTCTTGGGCCCGAATAACTGGGCATTGCCACTGGTAATGCTGCCCAGGGCAATAATAGCGGTTTCGGCCCTGAACGTGTCACGGGATTCTTTTCGGGGGTTTTCTTCTATCTAATCAGCTCCGACCTGTACGACCCGCTCGAACAGGACCTTCAAAGAGACGATAGTTGCGGCCCTCGAAATTTTTTTAATAGTGGGCTTGATCGGCTCGAAAAGCAAGCACACAGTTAGCAAACTTCGATAGGTTCCTTCTCATCTTGCTTCACTGCATATAATTTAATGTGAAGTTTGTTGATAGATGTTGCTCCCCTGAAACGCTGGATTAAAAAACTTTTGCATTTAGCCGATGGAAGAGATAGGTTTTTGTAGACCGCAAACCATTTTGCGGCATCATGAGTTAGGCTATTTGCCATCATGTGGGACCGATGTGATATTTTGATCGCGGATTCTGTGAAAGAAATCTCACATTGCTTAAGAAATGCGTGTGGATGCTCATGATCGAACCGCGTGAAAGAAGGATGTGGTATGTCTTGAGAGCTTCAGGCGCGAACGGTACTACGTAGATTGGCTCGGCAGTCTCTAGTCAAGTCCGCCGTAGATTATTAGCGACCTGTTCTACAGGTGGGACGTTACGTTGGCTCAGTGGCAGAGGTGTTAATATTAGACTTTGACCCGGACGTTCGTAGGGTTTACGTACCGGAGCGGACGAAACCCTAGTAAACTGACGTCCAGTGAACGTGGCGGTAGTATCTGCCGAGCTTGTTGGCCACGCATTCTTTCCCCAACCGTACGACAAGGAACAACAGGCGAGCGCGACTCCAGCTGTCACGTCTCAATTCCCGGGACTAACATATGTCCCTGGCTCGTAGGCCGTCGCCTATACGCGCTAGTTGCTTGGCTGAGCCCGTTCGAACTGAGGGGACTCACGTAATGCGAGATCCTCCGCTCCTGGTCCGAGTAGGATAATCAGTGAAATAAAAATTAAACTGAAGCCCCAATGCGTCCGAGGACATGGAATTAGGATGATCCTATCAAACTTATAATTTCTCGATGGGTTCGAATATAAAACAGGATGTTTATAATTATTCGAGGGGTGGGAGGCAATGAATCCCTAAACTATTCTAAGTGCAATGACAGGTTGTGGTTTTAAAGAATTTTAAAGACACGTTTGATTTTTAATTTAATTCAGACTTATGGTCAATCCATTAAGTGAAAGTGAAAAGTGAAGTGTGTTTGTTTCAAACTCCTTCAGCTAACCAGTCAATCCTAATCTAGACCTAGACCTGCCTTATCTTCAAAAATGAGCGAGCCCTCTCATTTCAAAAGACACACAAAAGTTGAAGAATATATACAGTACTGAGTTCGTGGAAGAATGGGAGAAGTGAGAGGGAAAGAGGGGGGGGGATGCGAGAGAGCAAGAAGAGAAGAAAAACGAAGGCTGAGAGAGTGACCGGATGAGGGAGTTGAAGAGAGAAGATAGTAGACGAATAGAGGGGAACTGTCTTGAATCTGGCGTACCGAGGTTAAGGCGCTTCGTCCAGCTTAGATTTTAGCCCATGTGTTCGTTTTGACATGAATCCCGCTAAACGGATGAATTATTCAATGTAATATTTGAACCACATAATCTGAAGGGCATAGTGCCTAACATTAATGGCTCGTTTTTTTTAAATTGTCTTGTTTTTGTGTTTTTTTCATTACTCGAAAATATGGTTTATTTCTGCGCCTATAAACGAGAAATCCGCCACTGGGAAAGTACCCCCGTTGAACCGAAAACAGGCGCTGCGATTTTACTTGGAATTTAGACTAATTCACCGTGACGGTTTTCGAGTATGCTGAACCCAGGGGGTCGCTCATAAATCTTCCACTCTTTTCATTGTTGCATCCTGAGACGATTCGAGCCGCTTGAACGAAATTGATAATTATTGAAATATGCATAAATTGAATTTTTATATGCTGCACTAGGTTCCCTACATAATTACGAGACGATTAAAAAAAGATAGAAAAAAATCGGTTCACCCGTTCAATTTCTGTTGGGAGTTTTGGTAATGTTGCATTTTATTCGAGATTACCTTCAATATTGAGAATATGCACCAATCTTCCAAATCTTTTTTTCATTTTTTGTTTCAAATTATATCATCTTCAAATTTTATCAGCTAATTAAAATGTCATCGATTCGTGTTTCGGGCAATTTTCGATATTATCACAGTATTCATTGTCGGTGGGTGATTTACTTTGGTCTTCATCGAAAAAAAACCATAGTCAAGGATGAATAATCAATTTATTGGATACTTAATTCGATTCATCGATTCTAATTGTTATAAACAAGTGATATTAACAAAATGTAAACATATCGCGAATTTTGCTTCAAAGCATCTTCGTAACTTGAAATTGCTTCATTTTATCAACTCGAACATTTTTGATCATGAAAATTTGTTGTATGGTTTAATTTGTTCGTTTTATAAATAAATTATGTGAATAAATGCATAGTTGAGGCGTTCATTGGCAGAAAGTAATCGTTTTTCTTTTTTGGTAACTTTAAATTATATGAGTGGTAATATGTTATTATTAAGATTGGTCATTCCATATTATTTGTTTATTTTCTAAACAAAATATGTTTAAAAAATGCATAGTTTAGGGGCTGTTTGGCAGAAAGTAATCGTTTTTCTTTCTTAGTCCTTTTAAATTATATGACTGATATTATTGAGTGATTAGGGTGAGAATAATATGAATAAATATGATTTTTTTTTCTTATAAAGAAAGTTTATGAATAAATGCACAGTTTGACCATTCATACGTAGAAAGTGATCGTTTGTCATTATTGCCTCCAAACGATACCACTGGAAATGTTTTTTCATGTTCTCGAAGAATTAGCTGAAACAATAATTCCATCCCAGATAACAATCGTGCGAGGCACTTTACCCGCACCGCATGCGAGGCACGCGGTGCTTGTAGGATGTGTTGCATATGCGTCGGATTTTGCGAGAGACACGTATGTGCCAGGCTTATGCGTCGCACAATGCGTGAGGCACGTGTGTGATAGGCATCTATTTATACATATGATGTTACAATAAGCCCATTTTTTGATAATAATAATAATCTAAACTATTATTATTGTAGAAATTATTAGTGTAAATATTTTCCTACAGAAAAAAATATGAGAAACATCTGGAATATAAATTTAAATGTTACAAGTATTTTTAATTTCATGATGTTGACAGACTAATTCAAAAATCTAATTTTGACAAATTGAAAATTTTAAAATAATGTGTTGAAAATACTTTCACAATCTTTCAAATGTTTTAAAATTTATTTGACGATCATTACATTAAAGGAAGTTGTTAATGTTCCCGCGTGATTACGCGGTTTGAATAAACTTCAACATGGCGTTTTTTTCTGTGTTATGTATATAGTGCAGTTTGAGCGACAGTCGACGTAGACTGCCGAAGCCAGCCGAAGTCGTTCAAATGCAAGTCACTCCGTGATGCAAGTATAGAGCGAAAAGCCGTTAGCCTCTACGCGCTGGATGCACAAAAATATTTTTTGTTTGCAAAAATAAAGTCGAATTCGGATACAAATCAACGTTTTTGCCGTTCGTTTTGAGTTGATTCAGCATCATATAGTGCCTTAATTATATTGTAAGTTTGATTTTGAATGGTATTGAAAGTTGCACGGGTGTAAAAAATGTCGTTTTTGACACACATTTGAATGGGTTTAGGCAGGCAAAGCATAGGGTAAGAGCACTAGTGGTTGGCATTGCGCCAGTTATTGGCACCCTCTCTCAATTTTGTTAAATTTTAAGAAAATGCAAACATTTATCGTATTTTGCTGGTATTATTTTTATTCTACCATTATTTCTGCGTGTACCGACATATATAATTCATACAAAATAATGTCAAATTCAGTTATAAAATAATGAATTCACTTCAGTTCTTAGGGTGCCAAGAATTTATCTGGTTTTATAAAGAAAATGTTTTGCTGACAACATTTTTTAATTTTGTTCAAACAACGTTGTGAACAAGTAAATCTGTTCCAATTTTTGTGAATATTTAAAAGAAATACTTGCAATATAATCAAAATAAGGAATGAACCTCGGCAATAATTTATTTATTAATTTTAGGGGGAGTGCCAATGGAAATTAATATAAAAAGTATGGTCTCTAGTCGTTGGCACCCCAGTGCCAATGACCAGACCATGCAATTCGGGAATGATTTCATTCATTGGCACCCCTGCCTCGCCGGCAAAAAGTGAGGTTATGTAATTTCAAGACCTTGTGTTGACATGAGCCATTTCACGTATTTATGATAAAATGAAGTGTTAAAAGTGCCGGAACAACAAAAGTCGTTACTAGGTATACGAAAAATTAGCTAACAATTATAATAAATGAAGCTGTCATTTATATACCGGATATACCGGTAATCGTAACCTCCAAAGTTCTGTTCAGATAATTTATTATTCTTTTTAGGCCTCGAGGTATAGGTAAATATTGGTTTCATTTAAATTATAAATGGAATTTTATTATCTTTATACATATATTGTGTTTAATAATATTGTCGTACAATGTTTTAAATGTTACGCAGGAATTCATGTTATTATAAAATAGCCAAAGTTTTTATTTAATCGGTGGGCGATTTATTTTGACTATATTTATTTATCCATGTTTGAATTTGTTTATTCATTTTTCTAGTTTAAAGTAGAAAATGAGTAACATTTATGGTTTTTATTTTATTTATTGCCGTATTATTGCCCGTCAGAGAGTATCTCTGAGGAAAGAAAAACATAAGCCGAAGAATACATATGTGACATGGCTAGGCTTTATAGCTGGTGTCAAAGATATTGGCTTGTCCAAAAACAAAATTTATAAAATACTAAATTTAGAATTATTAATAGAAAATTTATTTCATATTTTCAGTTGCACAATTTGTTTTTATCAAATGTTTTAACGCAATTACAGAAGTTTGAAGAGGTTATGTGAGTGTAGTGCCAATCACTGGTGACGAGGGGTGCCAATAACTGGGGTTAGCAGTGCCAAGCACTAAAATTTTGGGACTACATGCTTATTTTTAATAATTTTTCAAGTTTTTTTCATCTTTGAATAATAATTCAACATTCCAGTGTGTTCTGCATAAAATTTGGAGTGCCGGTATGATTATCACTATTACAGAATTCAATATTTTATGTGTTTATTTATTTCCTAAAGTCTAAAATTCCTGTTAAGGTGCCAATAACTGGTGCTCTTACCCTATGTTTAAATTAAACCTGACAATAACGCAATGATTAGGTGAGCTTTAAATTTGTATGTATTTTTATACATTTTTAGGTTACTTTGTTATAAAATTCATTTTTCGGTTCGAAATGCATAATTTTGGTTAAAAATTCATCTCTTTGGCTGAAAATTTAACTATTTCTTTGAAAATTTATTTGTTACTTGACGATATAAGTATTCCATTTTTGATTAGGAATTTATCCTTTTGTTTAAAAATTCATGTTTTTAGTTGAAAATTTAACTATGTCGTTGAAAATTCATCTCTTTTGTTGAAAATTTAACCAGTTTGTTGAAAATCGATTTTTTAAGGGGTGAAGTGAAAAATTAATTTTTGTAATTAAGAATGTAACTAATCGTGACAATAATATTCTTGCTAAACATAGAAATAATAAACATAGAACTTCGGCATGAAAAAATAAAAACATAAACACAGAGATACAACTATTTGGTTAAAAATGTATGTATTTTTTTTTAAATCGTCTTTTTTCGTGAAAAATTAATCTTCTTGGTGGGAGGTTCAACTACTTAGTTGAGTTACTTCATTAGAAATTGTTTTGTGTTTGGAAATGCATAATTATAGTGAACAATTCATCTCTTTCGTTGAAAATTCTCTTCATATATTTTTTGTTGAGAATTGATCTTTTGTAGTTAAAAAACTCAAAAATTCATGTATCTTTCTCAGATAAAAATTTAACTAATTTAATAAAAACTCATATGTATTTTCTCGAAAACTTGTCTTTTTTGATAGAAACTTAATCTTCTTGGTTGAATAATTCAACTATTGGGTTACAAGCTTATCTATGTTGTTAAAAATTTGCAAATTTCTTAAAAAATTAATACTTGTTTGTGGGATATCCGCATGAAGAAAGATGAAATTATGAAAGATGAAATATCTACCACCAGAGATGAATTTTCAAATCAAAGAGACGAATTTTCAAGAGGAGTTGATTTTTCAACCAATGAAGACTTTCCAATCTAAAGAAGAAAAAATTTCATCCAAAATGTTGAATTTATAAGCAAAGTGACGAGTTTTTTCAAAATAAATTAATTTTCAACCAGATATTTGCATTTTCAATCAAAAAGATAAATTTTCAACTATGAAAATTAAGTTTCTACACAAAAAAAAAAAATCTCAACATAATACATGAATTTTCAACAAAATATTTTATTTTTCAACCAAGAATACTAATTTTCTACCAAAGAAAGATTAATTCTCGACAAATTATAAAAATTTTCAACCACAGAATTGAATTTTTAATTTAAAAAATGAAGCTTCAACAAAAAATTTAATAGCTGATATTTCAACCAAAAAATATTTTTATTTTAAATAAGAAACAGTTGAAATTGACCGAAAAAATACGAATTTTCTATAAAATCCTTGAATCCTTAACTAAAACAAATCAAGTTTCAACAAAAAGTTGATTTCATAGCAAAAGTTCCAATTTTTCTTGGGGCCTCCAAATCGTCCTTATCTATCTCAATTCTGAACAAATGGTGTCTTCAGAAATTATTTAGGGTGTTTGCAAAAATAATCGACTTCAAAGTATACATACATCGCCGACACACCCAAGGTGCTCGGGTATCACAAAAAAAGAATCAATTTCGAGTGGATTATTAATCTCTTCTCAAGTTATTCGATTCATGCACGTGAAACTTATTGAGTTGTGATAGAGAATGAATATTAATGCAATTAATTATTAATTATTCGTTGGCTTGCATGTTGGTGGCGGTAGTTAGAACACGTTCGCTGATAGGTGGTGAAAGGTACTTGAGAGAGAGAGATCTGTCGGTGGTAGAAGTTACTGCATGAAGAGGTCCTAGATACCGACGGAAGAGCAGGGCGTATGGGAGCAGGAGGTAGTCAGCGAGAGTGCTGGCAGTGCTCATAGTGAAGTAGACGGGGAGGAAATCTTTTATACGTCACGACGACTAACAGTGCGTGGCCACGTGTCGAGCAACGCGTCGAGAAAAAGGAAACAGCGGAACTGCGGGAACGAAGGAAGCGAAAAGCGAAAGAAGAGAGCGTCTAGCACGAGTGAGGCGGAGCATCTCTTGAAGAGGAAGAGAGACAGCCAAAAAATGGAGAGGCAGTTGGAGAAGGAGGCTTGAGGGATGCTATTATGCGTGATCAGAGGACTGAGGGAAGATGTAACTGGGACTAAGGAGCAGATGGACGGTATGTGGATGGACCTAAGTATTAGAGATGAGGAATGGGAAAAAGAGGTGAAAGAGCTGAGGGAGAAAGTATAAGGATTAGAGAGGGTAAGGAAGAAAAACGAAGAATAACTAGAGCAAATGAGAGAGAATATTAGGGTGTGGAAGGAAAGGACAGAAAAAAGGCTTGAGGAGGTGAATGGCAGGGTGGAAATGGAAGTAGGTGACAGGGGGAGAGGGCGAAAAGAAAGGTATTTGGGAGAGGGTAGAGAATATGACAGAAAAAAAAACGAGAATCCGTAAGAATGAAAAGAAGGAAAGGGCGGGTAGGGAAAGGATAAGGGCAATGGAGTTGAGAATGGAGAGAAAAGAGAAGGCAGACAGGAGAAACAACACTGTGATAAGAGGGTTGAAGCTAAAGAGCAGGGGGGACAGGGAGGGCGTGGAGGCGCTGCTACAGGGCAGAGGGTGGATTCAAGGCACGGTGGGAAAAGTTAGACTGGAACGGATTGAGGAGCAGGAAGTGGCGGTTGTCGAATTGGGGAGCTAGGAAGAGAATTTGAGAGTAATGTGAAATATAAATAAGATAAAGGATAAGGGGGTTTTCCCCGATCACGATTTGACGAGGAAGGAAAGGGATGCACAGATAATGCCTAATGACAGGGCTAGGAGGGAGAGGAGTGAAGGGAAGGCGGCGAAGGTAGGGTATCGTAAAATAAAAATAGGTGAGGAAATGTGGGTGTGGGACGAAGAGAAACAGGTGTTGAAGGAAGTATAGGGGAATTTCTTCCGTATGAAGAAGGGGGTGGGGGTAAAGCAGGAGGGAGAGGTATTGAAGGTGCTGCACTGGAACGTAATAGGGATAAATAAAAAAGATTAGGTCAGAGTGAGGAGGAGAGAAGGGGGTAGTGTTGGAATTATAACGGGGGTGGGGGTGGATGAGAGGAAGATGTTCATGAAGAGGGAGAGGGGGCGGGGAGGGCGTGCAAATGAGGGTAGTGAAGATGGGAGGGGTGAGGTGTGAGTTTGTGACAGTGCACAATAAGGATGGGATGGAAAGGATTAATAAAAGGGTGGAAAAATTGCTAGGCGAAAGAGAGGGGGGTATCGTGGTGCTGGAAGGGGACTTTCATGCGACGATGGGGAGGAAAGGGGGCTGTACAGGGAAGGAGAGAGCTTCGAAAGAAAATCAAAGGATAAGATATTTAGAAATAAGGTCTAAGATATTTAGAAAGAAGAAAAAAGGGATGGTGAAACCTTGGTGGGATAGGAAATGTAAAAAGATGGAAAGTATGGTGAAGAGAAAGTACGAGATGTGAAAATAGGGAACTGCGAAAAGGGAGGAGTATGTAGAAATGAGGAAAGGGTTCAGATTGATGTGTGAGAAGAGAGAACAGGAAAGAGATAGATCTTGAAGAGGAGTTGGAAAGTGTTAAGACAGAGGAAGACGTGCGGAAAATAATGAATAGTTGTAGGAAGCGCAGAGTGGGGATAAGCGAGAAAATAGGGAGTAAGGAGTGGAGGGAGTTTTTCAAAGAAACGTGCCATGGCTCAGATTCACGGAAGAGAGATACTGGGAGAAGAATAACGAGGGGGGTAGATAGGGAGGAGTTGAATGACAAGCATATAGAGAAACAAATAAGGAAGTTGGGAAGGTCAAAAGCTGCAGGGCTGGACGAAGCAGAGGAGCAGAGGATGAAACGTGGCGTTTGAGAAGGGTGGAGAGAGGCGTTGATAGTGCCTCTGTATAAGAAAGGAGATAACGATAGGTAGGAAAATTGTAGAGAAATTACGCTTATGAATACGGCGTACAAAGAATACACGATGGTGTTGGCGGAGAGGCTGCGGAAAGATGTCGCGGGGAAAGGAATATTGCCGGAGACGCAGGCGGGAGTTAGGGCGGTAGGAGCACGCTCGACAATGTCTACGTTCTGCAGCACGTGGTGGATAGAGAATTAACGGAAAGGGGGGCGAGAGTGTAAGTATTTTTTGTGGACCTCAAAGGCACGTTTCCTTCAGTGGATAGGGGGAGGTTGTAGGAGGCGATGAACGAGAGGAAAGTAAGCTAGAGGTGGTGATTATAAAGCACTACGAATTATACGATATCGTTAATTACAACTTTTTGTATACCCGCTTTTTAGCACGAAGACTTAGCCACGGGAGCAGGAACAGGGTGGCCCCTTTGATCGATTGAAAAATTCCCGGTTTTTTCCAGGTTGACAACAATTTTTCCCGGTCATTGAAATTTAGATTCGAACAATTAAAGTTAACCATATTTCCATTTGAATTTATAAAAACTTAGCTGCAAATTAAGACCCTCAAAAGTTTCAATTGAACAACTTCAAATTAAATGACGCTAAAATTCAAAATAAATTTTTGTTAACTTTTATAAATTGTACAGTTCAAAGATTCAAAAATTATAAATCTACGCTATCATTTTTAATGCTATAAATTGAAGAATGAATGAAAAAATTTGTAAATTCTCAAAAGTATATCATTTTAAGCAACTTTAAGTAAGAAAGATTAAAAATTGAATGATTACTTCGGGCCGCGCACTGGTTGGCCGCAGTTGGCGCGCAATTCAAAATCGGAATTAAAAACACTTCTTGTAATGAAAATAAGTCATTATTGAAAAGTGCACAAGAATGTATGTAAATTGTATAACTTCTGATTTTAGACAAGAACAAAATTTATAGCATATATTTTTTAAATGATAGTTTATTTTCATTGACTCCCAAAGAATAACTTATATTTCATAAAATATTTAATTTCAGAAGTCTAAAATCGGTAGTTGTACAATTAATATACATTCTTATGCATTTTTCAATAATTATTTATTTAAATCACAAGATTTGTTTTTAATTCGAATTTTGAATCGCGCGCCAGCTGCGGCCAACCAGTGCGCGGCCCGAACGCAAGCGCAGTAGCAAAAGTCGCCAACATTGGCATCACTGGTGTGGTAGCGTGCTGACAGTTGACACAATTGTTGGACATGTGCGTCGGTGGCGGCGGTTACGCCATCATCATTTCAACACCTAAGCGGACACAGAAGATTATATTGAAATTTTACAATCAAGCGTTTGAGGCGGTCCTTTTACGGAGCAAAATTTCACACTTCAAAATGTTTTGTCTAACTAATTGCAACTCCGATTGCCTTTGCATTTTGCCATTATTTTTTTTTCGTTCAAATTAATTTTCCATTAAAAAAATAAGAAAGTAATTTTTTATTCGGACAAAATGGTTAATAATTCCCCCGCCCAATTTTTTCGGAAAAATTAACTGGGACATTAACAACATTTGGAAGTGAAAAAGGAGCCAAATAATAATTTTTTCAATAAGCAGTATCTGGGATTTAACTAGGATCTAATTCGATTATTATTATGGAATGATTTATTAATTATCTGCAGGATGAAAGCACGCGTGTATCGTAGACAGACTGTCATACGCAGTCATACATGAAGCACGTCGTGATGGCGTCGTCACAGCATTGCGAGAGGTGATGGCAGCATGCGTGCGTTATGACTCGCACAGCATGCGTACTGTGCATCGCAAGAATGTTAGCGGGAATATTTACCTATATTTTACTTTTTTAATATTCTCTTTTCTAACTAATTACAAAATTTTTTTATTTTTTTAAATTCAATTATTATTATTTTCAAAATCAACAAACAATATGTATTATGATTGTGGTTGAATAATGTAAACAAGATCACCTTATTGACAATTTTCTTCTGCATAATATACATAATAAATAAATACAAGATTTTTCTACATTGAAATCTTCATTTCTATGTTTCAGTTTTTTCTAAGAAATACGCCGTTATCAACTCAAAGCTGGCCTCAGATTCATCTTTACAAAAGCGTAAGCTTTTTACGGATACAAGGTGCACGAAAAGGGTCGAAACTACTGCATACGTACTATCACTTTCGAAAGAAATATTTGCATGGGCTGACACAACAAGTAACACACCTTTTGCAATATTTGAGAAAACAACCTTCAGATGCAAACAGCTTGGAAAAAAAATAGCGGCTGATTTGCTAAACAATCGATTGCCGGCGAGCATTATAACCGGTTAGGCTCACGCGGCGAACCTGGTGTGATGATGTGGACTCTGATTAAGTGATATCTTTTCTGACTTTCCGGAAGATGTCAAATTACATCAAAAAGTCCATATGTTGTACTACTGAACGTGATAATAATTTGTAATTGATGTTATTTGACATATTTTGAATAGTCGGCAAATATATCACTCAATCAGAGCCCGCATCCTCATTTTCAATATCACAGTTAATTGTAAAGAGGAAAATATCTCAACAGAAATATGAACATAAATTCTTGTATATAAGAACATCTGCATGAATATACAATTAAAAAAATTATTCTATTTTATTTAATATCGTTTTGGCCTACAAAATTGAAATGAGTTTATTCAGTTTTGTTTCAGGACACTGGATTTATAAGATGTAATTGCTTTCGAACAATCTTGACGAGAAACATTAAATATTGATAGAAAAATCAAATATAGGAAACTCAAATTCTGATGCATTTGAATTCTTTATGTCTATGAAATGAGAAGTTCCCGTAAATTATCAGGCTTTTTTTGTTATCGAAAATTTGAGAGGAATTTCTGAATCTGTTACTGTTAGAAACTCATACAGCGTTGCTACAAAACCACAATTTAAGAATTCCCTGACTCTTCCCTGACCAATTTTTTATTTGTCTTGACCGTTCTACACCTTCTTTTAGGTATAAAAACAACCTTGCACTCAGGAGATCAATAATGTTTAGTCAAAAAGAAGCCGGCTTCTAAATTCATTTTAAAAACTTTTACTGAAAAATGTCATAAAGAATTTTATAAGCTGTCATCCACAAATTACGTAAGACACACATAAAATACATGAATTTTCAACCAAATAGTTGAGTTTTCAAATCCAAAAAATAAATTTTTGACCAAAAATAGAAGAATTCAATTTTCATTTGAAAAAATAAAAGTCCAACGAAAAAAAACGCATTTTCAAAAAAATATTTAAATTTTCAAGAAATCAAGTTTTGACCAGAAAAAAAGGTTTCAAATAATGAGATTACTGTTCTATCAGAAAGTCGAAATTTTCAACAAATCAGTTGAATTTTCACCTGAAACAAATGAAGTTGCAATTTAAAATAGCACAGTTAAATTTTCAGTAAAAATCTTATTTTCAACAAAATAAAATACATTTTTAACGGAGTAGTTAAATTTCCAGACATACAGATGAATTTTCATTAAAGGAGATTAAATTTCTATTAAAAAGAGATGAATTTTTGACAAAAAAAAGAACACATAAATTTTGGTTAAAAAAAAATCAGTTTTCGTTCAAAAAACAATTAATTTTTAATGAAAGAAATGAATTTTCAAGGAAAAGTTGAATTTCTTCAAACAAAATGCATGAATTTTTGAACCAAATACTTGTATTTTTACAATGCTTTCCAACCTAATAGTTGAATTCTCGAACAAACAAATAAATCACCAGGAAAAATGTTTAAAAACCAGGATTAAAACTTCTGAAATTCAGCAATTTAAATGAGAAAGTCAACATAACAAATCGGTTTGAAATTAAAACATGAAAAAGTGATCAACTCATCAATTTTTAATTGTAAAATTTGAAATGTTCGTTAAAACATTAAATTTCCATTCTAAAAGCTTCGAAATTTTACCACTTTCAATCCTTCAATTTGGAAATTAAGAATTCTTTAGTTTTAAAAGTTTAGAAAAAATGTTAGATTTGAAATTTGAAATTTTCTTCTGGTTTTGTACTGAACGCCCATAAATTATTTAACAAGTGATTAAATCAGTACGTTTGAAGTTCAGTAATTCAAATTAGAATTTGCATGTTTAGAACTGAATAATATTGCATTTGGAAACTGAAAATTCTTCAACTATAAATAATGCTTCTATTTAAAAAATTTAAGTGGCTAGGAAAATTCAACCCAATTGTTGACTTTTCAACTAAAAGCGGTCAATTCTACACCAAAAATTGAACATTTATATTTTCATTGAAAAAAATAACTTCTAATAAAAAAAAATTCAGAAAACTTATTTAATCTTCAGCTAAAAATATTAATTTTCAACTAGAAATATAAATTTTCAAGTGAAAATGGAATGGTTATGTCTTCAGTTAAAGGAATTAATTTTCAACTAATAAGAAACGAATTTTCAACCAAAGAAAAAAGTTAAAAAAGTTAAATTGTCCACAAAAAATCGAATAGTTAAAGTGAATTTTCAACTAAAATGATAAATCTTCAACTAAAAAAAAAAATTAGTTTCCAACCAAATACACGCATTTCAAATTAGAAACATGAATTTTCTACAAAAAATAAAGTAGGATAATTTTCAGTTAGTAAAATAAATTTTCAAACAAAAAAAAACGAATTTTCAACAAATAGTCAAATTTTCACCGAAAACAGATAAATTTTCAACTAAACACGCAGAATAGTTGACTTTTCAGTAAAAAAAATTGATTTCCAATAAAATGAAAGTAATTTTTCAACGAAATAGTATCATTTTCAACCAAGAAGATTAAATTTCTTTTAGAAAAGATAAATTTTCGACAAAAAATGGAATTATATTTCCAGTTTAAAAAATCAATTCTAAATACGAAAAATCTAATTTTCAAACAAAAAGATGAATTTCTAACAAACTTCATGAATTTTCAACCAAGTATTGGAATTTTTAAAAGAATATCTAACCAAAAGGATGCATTAGTCACCAAGAAGATTGAATATTCTCCCATAAAATTAGAGTTTTCAATAAAATACAGAGATTTCAAACCGGATATTCGAATTCTCAACTTAAGAAGATAAATTTTGAGCCAAACATGTACGAGTTAAATTAGCAGTTAAAACAATTAATTCTCATCTAGGAAACATTATTGTCAATCAGTGAATTGAATTTTGAACGAAAGAAGGATGTTCCAACTAAAATGATGAAACATCAACCAAATAACTGAATTTTTCAGAAAGCAGTAATTTAAATTTTACACCCTAAATAGTTGAATTCAATAAAATAATATATGCATTTTCAACCAAATATTTGCGATTTTCAACCATAATAATAAAATTCATTTCAACTTTAGTTTACCGAAAATTCTCTAACATTGTCAGGTTTTCCCTGACATTCCCTGACTTTCTGGAATTACCTGACCTGTAGCAACTCTGTAATTTAAAAAAAGTGTATGTTTATTACACTCTAGAATGTTGTTGTAAAAATATATGTATTAGTTATTATGTATATTTGTTTAAGCAATAAATGCTTTCAATTCTATTTGATGTTCTATAAATGCTCTGTTAGCGCTTAAATGCTGAGAGTATTCTCGAGAGCATTCACTCAAGCTTGACTCAAAAGAAAAAGAGAGACAGAGAAGAAAGAGAGAGATTCCGATACGACGCGCGTACAGCGCCATGGAAACTCAAGCGCGCGCATCTCCCTCCACTTGATTCTTCCCACTCCGACCAACTTCCACGTGGCGCCGCGAGTTTAAAAAGGCGCGCTCCGCCACGGACCGGCAGAACCATGATCCAACCCACTCATTGTCTAGCCAAAGAACGTCCCATTTTCGTCCAAATCGCGCATACCAGCTCCGCGGCCATGTTGTTTCCATTCATCTCAGCCGCTAGCTGTACATTTATTCAATATGGCAGCGTAGCTGGTAGCATTGCTGATTGGCTGCAATTTTTTTTACTTGCGCGTGGCTAGACCTGGTGTGAATTGGATCATGGGCAGAACGATCAGGGCTGCGTTCCCCGTAGGGTTAGGATTTTTTGGCGTGAATCGATTCCGATTCTCAATTGCTTTCTAGATTCCAGGAATCGAAGAGTCGATTCTTTCCAGGAATCGATTTCGATTCTAGCGATTCCCATTCCCATGTTTTACTGCGCATGTGTCGAAAAACCCGCGCTCATTTAAAATTAATACTAATATAATAATAGTAAATTAATAAAATAATAGGAAATAATGATGAATGATAATAATAGTATTCTAGTAATATTTAAAGAATGGTAAAAATGAATTTTAACAGCGAAACAAATGTCGAATTCATTTTCAATCATTGGGCAATTCCACGTTAAATCACCTGAAAAGTTTCATCTATTGTTAGTAATATCGATTTAAATTCTAGTAGGTCCCTTAGGTATTGAAATATAAACTCTAAAATAATTTTCAAAAATTGAAAAAGCTGAGATGATAATTTGAATATCGCCTAAGCTTTTTGATTTTTTCAAAAATTATGTTAGAGTTTTTCTTTTAATACCTGAGAGACCTACTAGAATGCTAATCAGTATTACTAATAATAGATCAAATTCTTCAGATTATTTGATATGCAATAGCTCTATTTTATTATCAAAGTTTTATATTATATACAATTATAAACTTATCTCATTAGGAAAAAAAACATTATTTGCGTTTCTTACTGAATAAAAATTAATCGAACCAAAATTTTCGTTCAACTTATGATAGAAATATCAATTGATTAACGTGTTTTCCCGAAAGCCTGTCCCGCAGCTTCGACACAATGAGGCCCGCTTTCGAGAAAAGCCTTTCTGATGGCACTGAAGTGGCCAGGATCGGCAAATAATCCATCGCCAATTCATAGAGGTATGGATAGTGCGGCCTCATATTGATCCACTCCTCGTAAGGGTTGGTTTCCTGAGGAACAACTGGCCTATTCAGATACTGGCGCAGCTCTACTGCAACTTCTCCTGCTTCATCTTGGTCGGCGCCAGGAAGCTTCTGAGCCATCTTTGAGTTGTGGTACAGCCAGATTTTAATCTTGGCCAGTTTAGGGAGTGGTGGAGCTGCTTGTTCTGGTTCCATCTCAGGATTTGACTTCACCCTGATTTTTTCTTTCAGTAGATGCCCTGAAAAAAGGAAACAAAATTTCAATTAATGACTCATATATAAAATTAGAACAAATGAATCTACTTCTGAAGACTTATCGATTTTTGAAACTGCATTAGCCACACTGAGAGCACTCTTGAAAAGAAGTTTTTTAAATCGGGGTTGCAGTGTGGTGGCGATAGCAGCCACATGCCTTTTTTCAATATGTTGTAACCTGGTCTCTATCTCTGCCAGCAATCTCGACTTCAGATTGAAGGGGTACTGATTTTGAGTCTAAAAAAAAAGAAAAAATTATAATAAAACATAAGATGTGTGTATTTTTCCTGATCACAAAAATAGACAATACTTACATTGTAAGCAATCGTGGCAAGTGGTAGGCACTTGCTTAAATTGACAGACTTCTCGGCGCACACTTCCATTGTTACTTCCCACAATGGTTCGAGAAGGTTCTTTATATCCCTCACAAGATCTTCGTCATCAGCAGTAATCATAGTAGGCGCCTTTTCTTTGCAGGACCTCTCTCTAGCGATCTTCAATAGAACTCGGCCGACAAAATCGGATAGAAGCAGAAAACGCTCCAGCATCTCGAAGATCGAATTCCACCGAGTCCGCACCGCTTGAATCAATTTTAAGCACTCGTCGTCTGTTTTGCCTTATTCCTTCTTTTGGAGTTCCTTCAACTCCTCTGTAGCCCTCTCGCTTCTCCTGAAGAAACCAACGATTAACTTAATCTTCTTGATGATCTCCTTGAACGAAACAGTTGACAGCATCTCCGGATTGTCACTGTCGAGCTCTTCGTAATCAAGGACATAATCGTCCACCTCATCTAAGCTGTTTTCAGGCTCTGGCTGCGGCGCATCCTTATTCTTCATATTTTTCAACCCGAGGGCATTCATCGCCACGATGTTAAGGTCGTGTGCAAAGCACGCGATGTGCTTCTCTTCACCAAAGATCCTCTTACATGTGCCGACGATATTGGCGCCATTGTTCGTCAGCACAGCTTTCACGTTGTCCGCCCTTATACCCCACTCACAGCAAAAATCAGTGGGGACAGTCGATAAATTATCGATAGTTTTTCTCTGGGGCATTGGTTTTGCCCCAATAGTTACGGACTTCATCTCAATACCTGCAAGAAGTTGATAAAATGAAATCGTACAATTGTATACAAATATTGAGCAGAGAAATAATGGAAGAAATTATGAGCATACCAGCCAAATAGTGCACTGTTAGTCCAACATAACTCTTCGTCGTCATTGATTCCGTCCAGAGGTCTGTAGTCAGTACCAAGTTTTTGTTTGATGATAGAACATCCTTCATTTTGGCTTGCAAAACTGAGAACTTTCCTTCCGTCATGCTGGTGATTTTCCGTGTACACGGAGGATGGTATAACGGCATTTCTGACTTCACAAATTCACGAAAACCAGCGTTCTACGTTATTGATAATGGCTGCATGTCAACGGCTATCATATAGAGAAGTGCGTTTGTGATTTCCGCGTATTTCCGTCCTCCACCTGAAAGATATGTGTCATTTTGGTTTTGTCACCCCTTATTGCCCCTTATTGGCACCCCTTCGTGCTTGGCACCCGGGGCGGCCACCCCCCCCCCCCTTTACGCTGCTACTGTGTATACGACGTTTATCTATTCGGTAGGCAACCATTTTAGATATTAGGCCCTTTAGACTGAAAATAAAAATAGAGACAGAGAAAAAAGAGAGAGTCCGATACGCCACGCGTACAGCGCCATGGAAACTCAAGCGCGCGCATCTCCCTCCACTTGATCTTCCCACTCCGGCCAACTCTCACGCGGCACCGCGAGTTTAAAAAAGCGCCTTCCGCCACGGACCGGCAGAACGATCAGGGCTGGCTTCCCCGCTCTGATCTAAAATCTAGCGGCTGGACTTCCCGCTATTAGCAATTGTAACCTCCCCGGGCTTGACTTCCGCTCGGGCCATGCAATCCAAACGAAAAACCACAGGTACTCTCACCGCCACTCTTCTTCCCAAGGCTGGATTTCCCGCTTTGCGGATTCGAATAACGCCGCCAGGCCACGCAAAAAACGCGTTCCCTTGCTGTCGGAATCTAGACTATGCTATATTGTCTCTCTTTTACTTACTTCTGTGACGAAGAATCACTAACCATTGTACGCAGACCGAAATAAATTTGTTAATCTCATTCTAACCCTTTCTTAGTTTCGCTTGCTTTCCTCTTCCCTTTTTTTTTCCTTCTTTCACGAGTCGGCTGGCATACCAGATAACTCGTCACCGCTGATACGGCTGGCATACCAGAAGTATTCGGCTGGATCCTGAACTCCAATCATAATAGATTATAATTTTCCTTTCATTGTTTCTTCTTTATACTCCCTCTGACGAACTTCCTAAAAATCCATCTCACTCCCCCTCTCTCTCTCTCTCTCTCTTGAGAGATACATCTCCAGACCTATCACTCTCTCCTACGAACTTCCTCAAATCCATATCCCTCGCCCCCTCTCGTTCACTCTTGAGACATACATCTCCAGACCTCTGACTCCCTCCTATCGTATTTTCGCACGATTATCTCCTTTCCGCTACAAATCTTACCCCCACATAAAGCAAGGAACTTATCACATCCAAGAACTCTACTTATCCACGTGGACAATTTTATACTACTTTATTACCCTTCCGTCACCCTTGCAGACAAGCGTGGACTTTTTACGACCCCCTTCCCTTCCTATCTGATCACGTTGACTTATTCCATCTTTTATGAAAATATAGATATTCTTGTTATTCAGCAGCTACGAAGCAAAAAGGAGTTGTAGATTGGCTGAAAATTCGGTTTTTCTTAAAACATAAAGGGAACACATTAGGGTGACCAGAAAAAAACACTTTCGTTTTTCTCAGGAGTGAAGGGCAAATAATGGTAGTTTATGCAATTGTAGAAGCCAGATTTTTTTTTCTTCAATTTTAAACAATATTTAGAGGTGGCCCATCGTCTTTGAAAGGTTGTCATTGCAAAAGCTGACAATTTCCGTAAGTGAAGAGTCGATCGTAAAAGTGCAACCCCAGCTCTTTTCATCGATTTGACTTTATAACAGGATTAGTTAGAATCCCCTGAATTATTATTATCCACTTTTCTGAAAAAGGGAAATATGACTAAGAAAAAACTTGCTGAGAATGGGACTGCTTTATGAGTTTATGGTGTCAAGACCCACTGTGATGGACCTTTATGGCTGAGCTGATGAGCGCTCCGCCCCGAAAATTAAACAGCTTAAGTCGTAGACCCGTCAAATTTCAAAAATTTACTTAGATTTGTTTTCATTATTGCACGCTTACTTATACTTTTCCTAACCTGCTTGTTCAGAAAATGTGATATCGAACCTTCCAGGAAAATATTCTTGAAATTTCTATATAAGGTACCTATTATAAGAGCCGTTATTAGTCGTTGATAGCAGTAGAAAACAGTGAAAATGGCACTTTTCAAGCAACCGTAATTAATGGTTTTTATGAATTTTTAATTAAAAGAATGTTTTTATGTGGATTCTGAGAACCTAAAGAACAACATTTGAAAGTTCAAATTAAGAAGTGGATAATTTCGTGTTTAAAATATTGAATGAAAAAAAAGTTGAGTTCACCCATGCTAATTACATAAGAACTTCAAAGGCGATGGGCCACCTCTAAATATTGTTTAAAATGAAAAATAAAAAAACGTGGCTTCTACAATCGTATAAACTACCGTTATTTGCCCTTCACTCCTAAGAAAATCAAAAGTGTTTTTTTCTGGTCACCCTATTACACATATTACGTAACAGTAATTAAGTTGAGCTTCAAAATATAATTTAAATGAGAAAGACAAAATACGGTATTCTTTTTTTTTAAGCTCATTACTTTTTTAATAGTGTTTTTCCCTCTAAGAAGTTCCAATGGACTTAAGATAATCATTCTTCAAGCTGTAGCTATAAAATAAAATATTTAAAAGCCCATAAAACTCAATATGTGTAATACGAGTATCTTTTTTGTGTATATACATCTCTGAGGTACTTTACAAATCTGCTGCAATACAAAATCAATAACTATAAACGTTAGAAAAATAATCATTTTTTTAGGCGCATGTCGATAACGCGCGAAACATAATATTTTTTTTACTTCCGGTTGGCAATAATATTTCATTTTCGTAATAAAACTTCAAGATTCATGTTTATGGTTTAAAATTCATCTTTTTGGTTGAAAATTAATCGATTTGGGTTAAGGATTGCACTATTTCGTCGAAAATTGATATTTTCGGGTTAAAAATTTTTTACTTTTTTGTAAAAAGCTCGCCCCTCGTAGAAAACATTCTATTTTTCTTAAATTCAATTGGTTCACAATTAATTTTTTCTGCTTCAAGATTCAACTATTTTGTTGAAAGTTTATCTTTTTTGGATAAATTCAACTTCTTTCGATTACAAATTAAAATCATTCTTACCGAAATATCAACTATGTATTACATTTTTTGTTGATAGTTCATCTTTTTTGGTTAAAAATTCAACTATTTGTTGGAAATTAACTTTTTTATTGTAATTTTATTCGTCATCTCTGAAATCTCCAAAAGTCTTTTTGAAGTCTTATATTTTATTGCGTCTCTGGAATAAAATCTGGTATTTCGTATTAGAAAAAATAAAGTTCTTCATAATCGTAATTATAATGGAGATGAAAATTTTGCTCGGGAATCAGAAACACTCCCCTGAAGTTTTATTTAAAAATATTCTCTTGTCTCTACATGTAGTCCAAAAGCCCTTATTCGAAAAAAAAAATTATGTGATCTTAGTTAAGAGAGACCATAGTTCAGAGTCGGTTAATTTATATGTAAATACTAATAATCCGATTGGGATATTTTACCCTGCCTAAATGACATCAAGATTATATGTATTGACTTTGAATCACAAGAAAATATCGAAGTTTGATCAGAAATTTTACTTAAAAATTTGCGAAGGGCTTTCTCACTATATATACGCAAATTGAGGTACAATAGAAAACATTTTTACTCAGTTCAGACAGCAAAAATTTGTTTCCTCATGAAAGGAAATCAACATTCAAGTTTTAAATATTTTCTTGTTATTCAGAATCAATCAAAATTATTTTAATTTGAACCTTCTTCATTTATTATTGGTAAAATAAATTAAAAACACATTTCTCATAATATGTATCACACTATTCGTCCTCAAATAGTCAATGAAACTAATGTGACTTTTTAAAAAAGAACAAAAAATTTGATTTTTAAGGATTTTCAAAATTTTCAAGATTTCACTTTCTTTTACCTTTTTACTGTTCACAATTGAACGATCATCGAATTCCAAATGCTCAAAATTTAATGACACCAGATCAACTGATTTCCGGTCAGTTGATCTGGTGTTCAAATCCCAGTGGATCGAGAGGAGAGAGATCCTTTTTTCTGAATAAATTTGAATTTATTAAATTTTAATTTATATCTCCATCTAGTCTGTAATTACGAAATAATTTTTCTATATTAGAGGATTTATCTCTGATCGATATTGTAGATTTCCATTATTCACAGTACGTGTGATTGGATTTCTCAACGGATCGATAATTATAACCTCCGATGATAATACAGATTCCTATTTATATGAAGATGAAGCTATTAATTTAAGATTTTATGAAGAGAAAAGTAAAAATTGTATTTTGTTGGTAGATTTGTACCCTCTGAGCAAGAATCTGATATTCTTTTTCCTATACTGAATAACAAAATTTTTGTAACCACTTGAATGCATTTACTTGAAGCCTATTTCTTAGGACCAATAGGAAATATCATTTTATTATATACAAATATATAATAATAATAAGGTTACGCTACTGTGTTTTACCTGAAATTTGTATTTGTGAACGAAGGATCATTTGATAACAATCGTACCATTTTCTTTTTAATTAATAAGACCTCACATAAAATTATTAGATAGCATAGTGCAAAACCTCCTGATCAAAAACTTCCAATGGGCACTAGTCCAAAAAATCAAAAGCTTCCGAGATAGGATGGATTTAACTTAAAGTATATGACTACAACCGATTCTAATGTCCCGCTCGTAATTTGAAGATCAGATGCAGATATTTGAATGAAATATGATCAGCACAGTCACTGACAAAACTGGGAACATTGGCAAGATGAGTCCTCATAATGAGGGCAACAAAATAGCATTGTCCTGACAATAATAGCCGAAATCATCGGGCAATTCTGGCAATGTAAATACTGTTCGAAATATTTAACTTAGAAGACATTTTGGTCAATAAATATAGAAGACTATAGATCAGTTTAATTATAAAAGGAAAAAAAATGTGTTTATGTTCTATAGCATGTTTAGATAAACCAGTTTTTTTTATAAGATTGTCACAATCTCTCTCATGTTCTTTCATTCTCGTTAGTATGTATCTTTTAGATTGTCCAATGTAGCAATTGTTACAGTCTTTACAATTAACTTTATATATAGTATCAGTGGTCTTCTCAATAGGCGTTAAATCCTTCTGATTATTAAAACGTTTCATCAAATCTTTAATAGGTTCAAAGACTGGCTTCAAGTTGTATTTTTTAAGAAATTTGGTATAGAATTTTGAAGTTAATGGACAGTATGGTAGGACTATGATTTGGTCCAGATTGAAGTCATTGTTGTGGCTATTGTAATTAGTGTTGTTATTAATTATTACTTGTAGACGACGTTCTGTCTGTTTGTTAACGTATTCGAATGGAAAATCATTATCTTCCAAAGTTTTGGTTATTATTTTCAAATTGTTTTCATGGAAAGAGGTGTGTGTAGTCCGAAGTGTAGTCGAAACGTCAAACGTTAAATTATGATTTGAGGGAACTCTCAATCTAATGAAAAATCTTTGAGCAGTATTCAGCAAAACTTACATCCTTTTATTAACTACTACCCTCATCGACACTAAGAACATCTAATTAAATTATATTACCAGACTCGGTTTTTACTTCAAAAATGGGAATTTTCAATATCCTAAGGAATTCTTATAATGACGGAGATTTATTGGTTAAGAATATGAAGCCATAGATGAAAGGCAGTGATCGAATGATAAAAATGAAAAATCAACTTCGTTTTCTACTCCGATGCAGAAATGAAGGATACATTCCAGCTTGTATTCTCAATCAAGGATACAAAACCTACCAAGTATACGTAAGATGTATTAAAGATCTTGAAATAGCAGTTTTAAATTGTAACGTTAGAATTTTGAATTTAACAATCAAATCTTCAAACGCTGAAATAGAAAATTTACAGAAAAACTTAACTACTCTTAAAGAGAATATAAATAACATACTTGATGATCTACAAGTAATAATTAATAACAACACTAATTACAATAGCCAAAACAATGACTTCAATCTGGACCAAATCATAGTCCTACCATACTGTCCACTAACTTCAAATTTCTATACCAAATTTCTTAAAAAATACAACTTCAAGCCAGTCTTTAAACCCATTGAAGGTGCGTTAAAACGTTTTAGTAATCAGAAGGATTTAACGCCTATTGAGAAGACCACTGATACTGTATATAAAGTTAATTGTAAAGACTGTAACAAATGCTACATTTGACAATCTAAAAGATACATACTAACGAGAATGAAAGAACATGAGAGAGATTGTGACAATCTTATAAAAAAAACTGGTTTATCTAAACATGCTATAGAACATAAACACAACTTTGAATTCGAAAACTATACTATTCCAACTAAAGAATCTTCATACTATAAAAAAATATTTATGGAAATGTTTTACATCGACAAAAATAACAACATTGTAAATTTAAAATCCGATATTGACGGTATCAGCGGTATCTACAGTAAGGTCGTTTACCATGTAGTCATAGGGAGTATGCTGATAAGATTCTAGCATAGAAATGCAACCCGTCGTACATCTGTGCAATGGAAAAAAGTATTAAATAGGCGATTTCAATTCGATTTTTAAATTTCCCGCACTCGAGGTTTTGCGCTGATTGGTCAAAGGCGTCGAGACTCAGAAGACGTGCGCAAAAGACGTATAAGCCAATACTGAAAGAAGGTTATGTTCCCCAGGGTCACCACACATTTGAGATAAATAAATAGTTAATAATTTAAAAAAATAGAACACAAGATTAAAACGGGTTCACAATTACTCTCGGGACGTGCATTAAGTGTTCTCTTAAAAATTGAAGTTGGTTTTCACGAATTTAACGGTCCGTGAGTGATATGTGTCGTTTGACAGGTGTCAAAATCGTTGTACTTCAAACTTAATTTATTAAATAAATAAATGATTAAAAGTGAACATCTGCAGATTGGAATGAAATATGGTAATCAAATGCTTTTGACAAGAGTTACGGTAAATATCATCAACTGTCAGAGTCATTTTTTTAAATACTCACTGAAAAGACTCGTGTGTGCTCTTATTTATTTTTGTTTATAACAAATTTAATTCATAATGATCGATATATTATGTCTTCGAGGAATGACAACTATTTACATGTGAGATAAGTACTTTCATACTTATAAAATGTAATATATTCTAAGGTTAATTCAATTTTCACTATTTTCTTATTTGGAATTTTATATCTTTTCCACAGACCCTTTCGATGAGCACAATTTTCAGGAACAAACAGGTAATAACTTTAATTAATTTACTATAAATTTAAATAGAAGATAATTTATTAGTAACTTGTCTGTTAAAATCCAAAGTAAACTGCAGGTAAATGATTTTGACTTCATTGTATTTGGCAGCATTGTTTAAATGCCACTAGTTTCTTGTAGCAGGTAAATCGCAAGTGTTCGTCAGAATTTTGAGTGTTTCTTTTTTTTCTTCATCGTCTTATTTGACTGTTTCTTTCGTTATTTTATCTGTGAAAAAAGCACAATGCCTACAATTTATACGCTGGAAGAAAATCAATTCATGTTCTCAAGGCAAATGGTGGACAATCTCAGTGGTAGACAAACAAGGGCACACTTTGCTGCTTCGTTGTCTGATAGACCAGTTCCTTCCTTAAGAACCGTGCAAACAGTCCTTAAAAACTTTAATGCTCATGGATGCATTGCTCCAAATCATTACGAAGAAGGAGGAGTAAGAACTTTTTTTTATGAAAGTCAAAAAAATTTTAATTTCCTTTTTAACCTCGAAAACGCGAATGAGAATCCAATCCGCATTTGCAGTGTCCAAGAATTTTATAGAATAGTTTATAAAGCTTAGTTATTTTGTTGAATTTGAAATTCCATCTCATTAATAGAATTCATTTTTTGCAGAATCTTAGAAAAAAACGTGTCCTGGATGAAGAAATGCACGTACTGGTTTGTGCTCAAGCAGAAGTGGATGCAAACAGTACAAGTAGACAAATCGCTGAGGATCTGAGCATCAGCAAGACTTATGTCCTTGAAGCGCTCCATGATGCTGGATACAAGTCGTACAAACTGCGAAATGGCCAAATTTTAAAGCAGACTGATTTCGACAATCGCTACGAGATGGCTATGCTTCTAATCGAAGAAATTGAGCGGAACCCCTTGCTACTGCCGTTCACATTATTTACCGACGAATGCTCCTTCGCTTTGGATGGGAAAAGAAATCTCCAGCACCATAGAACCTGGGCGAGGGAAAATCCGTTCGCCCTTATGCCAACCCATTCTCAATATCCCCTTAAATTGAATGTTTGGACCGGGATGCTTGATGATAAAATAATTGGACCTATCTTCATAGAAGGCAATTTAGCAGCGGACAAGTACATGGAAATGCTGCATCTAGAAGTTGGACCAGCATTAGTTGATGCATTAGGTGATAGGGATGCTGATGCTGTATGTTTTAATTTATTACTTTCGTACCTTCATAATTTAAGGCATCGCAGTTGGTTACTGTTATCTAATTTTCAGGTGATTTACTGGCAACAGGATGGGGCTCCAGCACACACCGCACATAGGGTCAGACATCTGCTCAATGATATGTTCCAACGCCTATGGATCGGAAAGTTTAGTCCATTCATCGAATGGTCTCCACGTTCTCCAGATTTAACTCCTTTAGATTTTTTTCTATGGGGGTATGTCAAGTCCAAGCTCTATCGCTTTGAGCGAATTATTAATCTTGAAGAGCTGAAACGCATGATAGTGGAAATCATGGTAGGTATTCCACCTGAGACGCTGCGAATTGTCACAAATGACGAAGTGGAACATAGGCTTCGATGCTGTATCGCAGCTGAAGGTGGTTTATTTGAATACGAACTCCGTTAAGTCACAGCAGTATTGAATCAGGATTTATACACGCTGATTCTAAAGTGTTTCATAATTTATTTACAGGAACTTAAGTCTAATATGACGGATTTCATTCTCCATTTGTGATTTAATATTTTATTCCGTAGTTTTAAGTTTGATATGACTGACCTCTATCTGTGATTCTATTTAAAACAAATTTTTTGGCGGCTATATCGAGACTTTCTTCCTATGACTGAGAAAATACTCTTCTAATTTTTTCAGATTAAAAAAAGAATGAAGACGTTGCAAACATCAAGTTTACGTAAGAATTGAGATATTTTCATCCTTAATTTGAAGTTAACTGAGATTTTTCTCACTATTGTTATAAATATTCTGCAAAGAATTATCACAATGATGTTGTCACAATGAATGGTGAAAATTGATCTTTTGTATTCGAAAATTCATCTCTATTTTGTCGAAAATTGTCAGTTTGGTAGAAAATTAACCTTATTGGTTGAAAATTCGATTTGAAATTTAAATATTTGGAATCGATTTGGAATCGACCAGAGAGGGGCAAAGTATTTATTTGCCCCCCTCTGAAATGGAATGATTAAATTCATCTTATCTTTTGCATTCTTTCAAAACTCCACCTGAAATCTTTGTGCAATAATTGAAGTATTTGTGAAATGTTTTTAATCTATCCGGCATGTTTGCAAATTACTTGAAATCTTTCAAATCCTTAAATAATCATTTGACCCTTTGTGAAATTTTCGTGATATATTTGGAAATCTTTCCAAAATATTTGAAATACTTTTTAAATGCTTTATAATATTTGTGAAACTATTGAAACCTTCACGAAATCTTTCAAACCTATCCAAAATCATTAAAATCTTTGTGAAATCTTTGAGAAATCATTAAAACCTTTTGCAATATTTTCAATCTCCTTAAAATCTTTGAAATGTTTGGGAAATAATCAGAATCTTTGTCAAATATTTTGGAATTCCTTGCGAAATTTTTGAAATATCTGACAATATTTGTGAAATTAATGTTCCTGAATTCTTATAAATCTTTGGAAAATAATTGAAATCTTTGTGCAATCTTTGAAATCTGTCTGACATTTTGGTGAAATAATTGAAATCTTTGTAAAATATTTAAAATCCATCCAGAATCTTTGCCAAATGTTTGTGATTTTATTTTAATCTTTGGGAAATCATTGAAATCTTTGTCCACTGTTGGAAATCTATTTGAAATCTTTGTGAAACATTTGAAATCTGTGTAATTTTGGGAAAATCATTTACATCTTCGTGAAATCATTGAAATCTTTGTGAAATATTTGGCAATATGAATTGTATATCTATATTTATTAATATTTATGATTTACTATTTATTGTTTATGATTTATGTAAACTTTAAAATAGTATAATATTATTATACTATGTACAAATTGTGTTATTTAATATTTGAAGTCTATGCCCCTGCCCCCACTTGGAAAAAAGACTCAGCCATTTCTGCAAAAGACCCCATCGAATCAGATATAAATTTTGAGGTGAATGAGATCTTTCGTGCAGGAAATCGCTGCGATAATTTCTTGTTGAATATTTGTATGACTAGTGAGAAAAATCTGAGTTAACTTTAATGTCAAGATTAATAAAATCTCAAGTTTTACTTACACTTGCGCAACCTCGACAATTTATTTTTACATCTAAAAAGTTATGGTATTTAAAATAGATGGTTGCCCATGTATGTAAATATTCTATTATCCATGTTAGTTGTATTTCAATATTTGTTCAGTATGACATTAGTCAATTTGTATTCATTGATCAATCCTTTTTGCTGCCACCTACAGAAGGACACGTTGGAGTGATCTCATTAATTTGAGAATCCTGTGAAACTTAAAAGAAAATGTATTTATTGTAGGGCTATCAGTGGTTAGTTCATTATATTTAAGAATTATGATTAAATAAATATTATTCTGCAACTCGAATAGATGTAATATATTTGTAATATCCTTATCGTACCTTCAAAAGCATTGAACGACAACGTTCAATGCTTGACAACGCCAACAAAAGTACCTTCAAAAGCATTGAACGACAACGTTCAATGTTGACAACGCCAACTTTTGTTCCACTTTTGTTATTGGTATCCATGTTCTTATTATTGCTGTTTGTTTTCTTCATTCCTAGGTTATTGCTTTCTACAAATTTTGAATGTTCAGTATCTATTCAATTGGGTTTGGATTTTTAAACTTTAAAAATCAATCACTAACACCCCAAAATGAATTTGGCAAATTCGTTAACTGATTAACTGAACATAACCGCACAAAATATCGGAGGGATTCTTTTTCAGCGTATACTTCCTCTTTTCTCATAAAAACACCCATAATTCTATAAAATGATGTTCGGTATTGTCTAAAGTAACTAATAAATCACATCAACATTTTCACGAGTAACTTTTTAAATTCCAAATAAATACAGGTGTCGTTCACTAAATGTGAAGTGTCGCTCACTGGAAATATGGTATCCTTCACTGACTTTATAAAATTATTTTAAATCAAATAAAAAAGAGTTTGACAAATAGTAATTATAATAATGGGTCTTAAAACGGAAAAAATCTGCCCTTCCACTTGAATTCATCTTCATTGCCAGATTACCGTTCGTGAAAGCCAACTCCAATTTTTCAGAGAGCACTTAATGCACATCCCGAGAGTATTTATGAACACACTCTAATCTTGTATTAGATTGTTTTTAATTATAAACTAATTATTTATCTGAAATGCGTGGTGAACCCTGGGGAACATAACCTTCTTTCAGTATTAGCTTATTTCTCTTTTGCGCACGTTTTCTGAGTCTCGAAGCCTTTGGCCAATCAGCGCAAAACTCGAGAGCGGGAAATTTAAAAAACTGAATTAAAATCGCCTATTCAATACTTTTTTCCATTGCACAGATGTACGACGGGTTGCATTTCTATGCTAGAATCTTATCAGCATACTCCCTACGACTACATGGTAAACGACCTTACTGTATAATATTCTCATATTATCAAAGAATAGCTAGTAATGTAAGTCTTCGTATCTTGTCATTATAAGACCGTATATTCGTATACCACTGACCGCACAGAGGTGGCGGCTAAGTGGACATTGTCCTATTCTTTAACATGGAGATAATATTAGATTCAAATAATTGTCAACAATCACAAATAACAATAAATATTTTTTTCATTCACAATAATTTGAAATAAAAATTAGTAATGAAGAGAACCAAAAGTATAAGAGGCGCCACCTTAGTGCGCGGCCTATTCGGTCCTGCCTCAACGAAGGAAACGAGCAGCAGATCGGCCGAGAACCGTGATCGTCGATTAAAATTGAGCTAAGATACGAATTTCATGAGCTTTCCAACTATTTTTTCGAAAAATGCCCTATCTCTTTTTTTCGCCGAAATATCGTGGTTCGAAGTCATGAAAATACCATCAATAGAAGAATGAATAATAAAACGCAGAGATGTTGACGATCAATACGGTACATACTTTTTTAAAAGAAAAAAGCACATTTTTAATTCTTATTGTTATCAATTGTGTCTATAAACGCTGTTATAATGGGGATCGTATCTCGAGATGGTGCGATGTATTTCTCTGTCACAATGCTCGATGTTATGTTCAAGTTTCCCACTTCATCGAAGAAAATTGCTTCATTTATCATTTTCTGGCAATAAGTAACCATATCCGGAGGAAAAGACCTCAACTTTTCAGCAACATGCTCTCCAAAACTTTCGTGCTTTTCTTTTTGGTGACGTGCTATTTTTTCAACGGGCTGGTCCATCTGCGTAGCAATTTTGTCCAACAGTTGATCTGCCTTTGACCTGGGTCGTTTAAATGATTTTGGGGTGTAAAGTGCTGCGGATGTTCGATCTCGCGATATTGCATTATTGCTGCATGAAGAGAGTTGACTGTCTTCGTCATTGAAATCTTCAGGGGAATCCTATAAAATATTTTTAAAACATAATTTTTATTTGACTACAATTGGCAACATTATATCAATTTTTCTTCATTTTCTGTTTATAAACACGTATTGTTAATTCTGTCTTTATTTTTTATATTTTTTTTCCACAGATACCCCAAAGCGAAAGTGACTGGAAACGTATTGCACAAGAATTTGAGGAGAAGTGGAATTTCCCGCACTGCTTGGGAGCCGTGGGCGGGACACACGTCAGAATCACGCCACCACCTGGCGCTGGATCATATAAATAAAATGACAAGCTCGAAGAAATGCAACCAATTCTAATGATAAATCGCGTGTGTACATCCATCTGCTTCTCTTAACAGAAAAAGTTAGAGTGAGAAAGGTCTGATGTGACAGTGAGGTTGAATACCGTTGTACCACACCGAGACATAACCTCTATACATTATTTATTCGTTGGCGTGTGACATCAAACTTTTCTCACTTTAACGTTCTCTGCGAAGGGAAAGAGATAGAGTTAGAGATGTGTCCATGCGATTTATCCTCAGAATTGGTTGCATTTCTTCGAGCTCGTCGCTTATTATACAATTACTGCGACAGATTTCGGATGCAACTATTCTTAAACTTAGTGGGGAATTCTTACAATTAGACAAGCATATATGTTCTTAAGGTAAGAGGGCCTCCATCGTACATTAAGAATATATTCTTGGCGCCTATTTATGTTGCAAATATTCTTAAACCTAGTGGGGAATTATTAAAATTAGAATATTGTTTTTTCGGTGACGAGAGAAGACTTTTCCACTACAGACTTGCCAGAGCTCGCAGAGTTATCGAGAACGATTTTGGCATATTGGCCACTAGGTTTCGAATTTTTCGCACTAGCATAAACCTTGACTTGCCCAAAATTGACATTGTCGTTTTGACATGCTGCGTCCTTCACAACTTCCTCGCAAAAAAACCAGGGATATCTTATGGAAGAGGACATCAATGAACTTAATTTAGAACCTACGCTTACATCAGTGGATCCCGTTGAACAACGAAATGCAACCAAACAAGCAAAGTTAGTACGAGAAATGTTCTCAGACTATTTTAATATTTTTATTTATAATTTATAATACTGTGTCAAGCCTATAGGTGAAGTTGGACATGTGTTCGTAATTTATTATTATTAACAACTTTTTATCAAGAAACAAACCTTTTTTAACTTTTAAACTACAAACTTTTAACATGTCAACATAACACGCTCCAATTTAAAAAAAAAAACACATTTAATTCACAGGTATGTCTAATATTCGTTGTAATTAATCTTCAATATTTTATTTTACTCAACAAATTGTAAACCAGCGTAACTTAATATTCACATAATCTCGAACAATTATATTGTAATTTTATAGGTTATGGTCACTACCATTTTTGTTCTGAAAAGGACTACCGAAGTGTAGTCGAAACGTCAAACTTTAAATTATGATTTGAAAAATCTTTGACCAGTAGTCAGCAAAACTTACATCCTTTTATTAACTACTACCCTGGTCGACACTAAGAACATCTAATTACATGATCTATAATCTTTTCTGAAATGGCTGGACTATCAAAGTGTCTTTGCTATCGCTAATTGGACTGATCTATAGTCTTAACTGACTGATTTGATAAGGTGTAATGCCTTTGTTGTTTGAACTGATATGTACTCTTGTATTGATTGGCTGAACTATCACAGTGTCTTGCCTTTGTCCGTTGGACTGATCTATAATCATGTCTTAATTGGCTAGACTATTGAATGTCTTTGGTAATCCAGAATGTCTGTTGCCTTAATTATTTTTTCAAATATTCACATTGCCAAGGCCGTCCCGTGACAAAGCCTTCATTGGCTGTACTGGTTTTTCCTTTCATGATTGGACTGATCTACAGTCTTGTATTGACTGACTGAACTATCTTCTGCCTTCAATATTTCCAACAGTATTCACATTGCCAGGACTACCCTATGATATCGCCTCCTATTGCTAGGACAGCGCCATTTTATTGCCCTTATTAGCTGGATTGGTTTTGCGAGTGATTCTAGTGTTGTCAGTGATTGTGCTGATCACATTTTATTTAAATATAAATGATCAAATTGCATGTTATGTTAGCGATTTGAGCCAAATATCCATCTTTTTAGTAAAAATTAATCAGATTTCACAGAAGTTGAAAAAAATTCTGTACAATTATAGGTTAAGCTAGTTGTTTTCTCCGGAGATACCAATATAGATTCCAAATAAGATTGATAATTTTACAACAATTAAAGGTTATGCTAACATTCTTTAAGCAGAATCAATTATTTTAATCAATAATGATTCAATTTTACAGACATTTTTCAATTGAAAACATTTTTTTTTCAATTTTATGTTAGTGTTTTTCATCAAAAATTTGTATATTGATTTGAAAAATCATAAGATTACTCGGATTATCACTAATCTTCAGATTATCTTTCGAAACCACAAAATTTGATGTTTTTATACAATTTTTAATCTTGTTAGTATCTTATACCGCAAATCGTTGATTTTCGTCAAATTGGTATTCGAATAAGATACCAAATTTTCGAACGCATTTTTCAATATAAATAGCTATAGTCTTGAAAGAAGATTTACAGCTTTAGAAGAATTTAAGACTTGTAACGTGGTGGCTAGTCACCCGTTACGGATCCTTTCTCCAGCTATCATCATTTATTAAACAAAACTAAATATTGACCACGATTTTCCCAGGGCTGGAAAAAGATCAATTTTAGAAATAAGGTCATATTAGAAATTAAGTTAGGATGTATGAAAGCAAAATTGTTCTTTGGTTTACAGGAATGGAATTTGTCGTGAAAAATTGTGGGAATAATAGTACCAAATAGATTATTTTATGGAATTAGAAATTAAACAAATGTAAAGGATTATTGCCTAGTATGTTAGAGTAGATACCTGGAGTAGTAAAGCAAGGAGGAAAGTGACGTCCTACAGTGGTTTATGAATCCCCGAGTTCATTTTATTGAAGAAAATCCGGCAGGGAAAAACACTGCCACCGGCTCCAATCGTCCGCAACACACAGTATGCCACCCGCACCACCTCACTTGGTCAAGCTGACGACACTCATCCACGGTCGCGTCACACTACACAGCATTACGGGGCCCACTCGAGATGGATACAGACTCTCAAAAATAACTTCAACCGAAAAGAGTATTTTCGAGATATCAGGCCATGCCGGACCTGATACCTGTCAAAACACAAGGGAGCATCCATCTTGTGCCAGCCGGCAGTCCACGTGCCGGAACGGTCCAAATTCCATCGACCTGAGTCCCGAAAATCACGTTAAAGAGGGCAGCACCGACTGGACGGAGAATTTGGCGTGAGCGGGAAGGAACCGGCAAGCGGAGAGGACGCAGGAGATCAGTTTCGTGTCGGCCATCGACTTGTGTGTAGATTTGATAGAGAGCTATTTTGGAATTGTCACCTACCAATCGGACGAGTCCATTTTGCCGGACTGGCGTAGAATTAAAGGAACTTTGAATACTCGTGCATTCCGGAACTGAGGTAGGCGTCATTTTCTCCATTTCCTTTTGGTTTTGTTCTTTTTGAAGTTTGCGAGATTAATGGTTGAGTGCTTATTAGAAGAAAATTGATGAATATAGGGGTTTATGTGGATTTGTGAGTAAAATGTTAAACTAGGAGGGTGATGTAGCTAACACGGGCAGACACCATGTTTAGTGCGATGGACCCGTTATTTTAGGGAAAAATTATTTGAGATTTTATGATTAAGCAAGTTTTGGTGGGAAATATTTTATTTAAAATTAGGTTAAGCTTTTTTTAGTGTAGCAAATAATTAATATAATAATGAGGTTTGGATAGTTGATCATTACTGACTGAAGAAGGTCGGATCGGCTAAACCATGGTTCGGGTTTTAAATCCTCGTTTATAAATTTCATGCACATCAATATCAATTTAATAATTGTTCTTAACTTTAATTAAACTTTACAATGTAATTTCTTCCAATATTAACTTTCAAAGTACTTTTCTCGCTCTCAAAAATTCCTCTCCTTGAGCTAGCTTAAGGTAGTCTGTTTTAATTTAGTCTAATTAATATTTAAAATTTCTGTAATAATTTTGGAATGACGCCGAGTAGGTGTCTAGCGCCTGACAGCACGGTAAGTGCAAATTCAAAATTACTTTTCTGTACCGGCGTTGGCGCTGCCATTTAGGTAATGGTTCCAAGCTTACATTTTTGAGAGGCTGGGAAAAGTGTTACAGACTTCCAATCTTGAACCATTTTTTCTTGTATTGTGTTAGTGTTTTTCGGTTATAATTTACAGTGTTGCTAAAAAGTCACTAGTTTTCAAAGAATATGAGCAATAGACTGCAAATATTAGAGATTTTTTACAACGAAGGTTCTCTCTCACTTTAGAAAAACACAAAATTTCAATTTTTGAATATATCCGGCTCAAAGAAGGAAGGTCTTCCAAAATGAATTTGAAAATATTTGTTATTTTCTTAATTTCCTGCATCATCATGGGTGAGTTACATTAATTGTTTTGACTGAAAATTATAATCTTGAACTATTTACATATACGATTCAATATTTTCTGTAACGCATGTTCAAAATGTTATATTTTTGAAGTATGCGTAAATGCAAATGTACATATATCATACGGAAAGTGGATAATTTGGAAACCGTGCGAAAATAGCTATTTACGATGTATCAATTCTTCATAAAAACGACCTCATGAGCACTGTATTCTCACATTTTTTTTCACTAAAAATTATTTATATTGGTCTAGTGGAATATTTAGTAACATTGCTTAATTAATTTTCAATTATTCAAACAAATGGAATTGGTTTCAATTTTCTTTTTTTTGAAATTCGTTTTTTTTTCTAAAAATTATTACTATTGGTCTAGTGGAATATTTAATAACGATAATTTATTCATTTTCAATTTTGCAAAAAAATGGAATTTATTTAAATAATTTTCTTTCAAATTTTTTTTATTAAAATGATAGACAATATAGATTGAGATAATATAAGAAAAAAGCAAACAAATTGAAATTATTAATTTGATGTTTTACAGCTCTTTCGTATTTGACAACCACATTTCCAACATTTTTCTGATAATTTTTTTTTTATTTTTTAGTAATTAATCTTTGACAAAAATACCAATGCAAGAAAAATGTGTCAGAAATAACAAAAAATGAAACTGTATAGCTGCAGCAAAATTCGATTTGAAAACGCTATTTATATTAAATTATATTTACATGTCAAATTAAAAACTTATTTTGAAAATAGAAGATACTTGAATATTTTTGTTTAAATTCAACGTTTGCCCTCAACGAAAGAACCAGATATAACAATTAAAAATCAATTTTACTAAAATCACAAAAACTTAATCTTATTTATTGAATATCAAGAGATCGGAACCAAAAATTTACTAATTTTAGACTTTTCAAATAAAAAGAATCAACATGCAAGCAACGAGAGGAATTTTGAACCAAAAAATATGACTTTTTTACCAAAATATTAATTTTCTATCCCAAAAGACGAAGCTTCTACAAAACATTTGAATCTTCGACCAAAAATGACAATTTTTCACGAAAATAGTTGAATCTTCACCCGAATAATTAAATTTTTAACCAAAAGGGATTAAGTCTGCACCAAAAACATATAAGTAGAGTTTTCAAGTAAAAATGATTTACTTCAAACCATAAAAGATGAATTTTCCATCAAACAAGATGACTTTTCTGCCGAAAAATGAATTGATAATGTAAAAGGGCGGATTTTTTATCCAAATAGACATATTTTCAACGAAACAATTGAATTTTCGACCAAAAGGTATGACTCTTCATAAAAAAAATGAGTTGTTAACGTAGAATATCAAAGTCACCTCTTCAAATAAAAATAATTAACTTTCAAACAAACAAAAAATACGAATTTTTAACAATATAGTTGAATTTTCAACTAAAAGAGATTAATTCTGCACCAAAAATATAAGGGTGAACTTTTTAAATACAAATAATTAACCTTAAACCACTAAAGATTAATTTTTCATCAAACAAGATGACTTTTCTGCCGAAACATGAATTATTATGAATGTCAAACGGATTTTCTCTCCAGAAAGACGAGTGTTCAACAAAACACTTGAATTTTCGACAAAAAAATATGACTCTTTATCAAAATAGTTAAATTTTCAACAAAATAGTTTCATTTTTGATGAAAAGAAATAAATCTGGAACCAAAATTATAATAGTCAACATTTTAAGTAAAATTAATTAACTCTCAAGCATGAAAGATGACTCTTCTAACCATAAAAGATGAATTTACAATAAAAAATATGACTCTTCTAACCATAAAAGATGAATTTTCAAAAAAAAAGAGGACACTTCTAGTGAAAGGTAAATTACTCATCTAAAAGGACGAATTTTCTATCCAAAAAGACGAATTTTCAACAAAACAGTTGAATTTTAGAATTTAATTATTTTTATTTGAAGAGATGACCTTTATATTTTTTGTTTAGAATTAATTTATTTAAAAATTAAAATTAAACAATTTTGTTGGAAAATCAACTATTTTGATGAAAAGTTATACTTTTTGGTCGAAAATTCAACTGTTCTGTTGAAAATTGGTATTTTTGGATTGAAAATCCGCCCTTTTACATTATCAATTCATTTTTAGGCAGAAAATTCATCTTGTTTGAAAAGTTTCATTTTCAGTGAAAAAATTAATTTTAACCTAAAAAAAAGACTTTTCACTAAACAGTTGAATTGTTAACCAAACACATAAGCCTTCAATCAAGAAAAAATTAACAATGTAGTTTAACTGTTACCCAAGTAGTTTAATTTTCAATTTAGAAAGATTAATTTTCAATAAAATAGTTAAACTTTCAAACAAAAATATCACTCTTCAGAAAAAAAAATTATTTTTAAAGAAAGTGACTTAATCAAATCTTCAAATAAATTAGCTGAATACTCCAGCAATAAAGACCAATTTTTAACCAAAAAGATGCATTTTCATTTTAAAAAAATAAATAAATTTCTACCAAAGCGAATGAAGTTATAAATCAAAAATATAATTTAAAAAAATATTTGAATTTTCTGTTAAAAAAGATTTCGGTGTACTTTTAACGACCAAAATATGAATTTTTAACCAAGAAATAAGTTTATACGAAAAAAATTGAATTTTCAATCCAAATGTTGTATGTCGAACGTACAAATTGAGAACCTCGGGAATCTAAGCAATGGTCCTACGGGATCTCTCACTCAAGTTTTCAATACGAAAACTTGGGCGAAGGTCCTACGTGACAAATTGTCGATTATCGAGATTTTAAACGACGAGTTTGCTCACCCTCCATAAACTCAGACAATTTTCCCGGTTGAGTGACAACAGCCGCAATGGCGATTTGAGGGGGGGCGGTCCGCCCCGGGTGCCAAGCGCCAAGGGGTACCAATAAGAAGCAATAAGGGGTGACCAGGGCTGCTTTTACGGTTGCGGGGGCTCCACGGTCGCTTACAATGTGCGGGCCCTGCTACGGTCTCCAGGGACTGGCTTCTAAAGAAAAAAAAAAAAAAGGTCATCGAAGTAGGAGTCGGTGGAGAAGCCACCCCGGGTGCGAACCCATGCTACGCCGCTACTGAACAGCCTGCCAACACGTGCCCAGGCCGTGTTTACGAAAATCTTGCGGCAGGCCGTGTCACGTACGCCGGCGTTTGCCTCGATCATAACAGCGCGCGCTCTCCCCTTTCTTTCCTTCTCTATTCCTCTCTCTCTCTCTCTAGCTCTCTATCCTTCCTTCTCAGAAGCACGGACCGTACAGCCGGGGAGCTCAACCGAACGTTCAGACAAACATTTTCGGAAGCTTTTAGCTTCCCAAAATGTTTGTTAACAAATGTCAAATTTGCCGGTGAATTTGGGGAGACAGCAAGGGTCGTTTGAACGTTACAAATGATTTTTAAAATGAGGAGTTCATGGCCAAATTTTGCAATAAAATTTTAATAAATAAACTGAACTCCTTTTGGGCCCAATTAGTTAACAAACCTACGATTGATGTACGTGTACACATGTATTCATGCCTACACGTACATCAATCCAAACCTAGCCATATTTAATTTAACTTATGAGATTTTTTTCCTTCCTTTTGATTAATTTAGTTTTAAATCAGTATTTTACAATTTCTATTTTACTTTCAGCTTTCGGAGTTTAGTGGTGGTTCGGATCATTATGATTTTATTTTAAATTAACGATATAAAGTTAATAAACAATTACATATAAAATGACATAACCGAACTGCCGTTCTACTTGCCCTAGCTTCATGATTGCTTCGGGAAAATGAAGCTAGGATAGAAATAGACTACCTCTTGAAGTTTTATTAACCTTCATCCGTTCGCGTGGACGGTCAAGTGACCGTCTTTTTGGAATTTCGAATGTCGCGCTCACCAGTGAGTTTTGTGTGAGGTGGGAGGGGCGTGTATTCTTCAATTACACTTGCGAGCAATTGTTCGGGCATAAGTTAGATTGCCCAACCCCCCTCATCCCCCTCTGTACAGTTCCAAACTCGGAGACGCAAGGTTGGGCGGTCTGGTGATAGCAGGTGATAGTCGTGCGAACGCCGACGGGAATTTTTTTCGTCACACTGCCGGTATGTTAACAGTCGTACAAATGCCGAGAGGAATTTTTTTCATCACATTGAAGGTCTGGCTAATTAAAGATTTACATACAGTAATCAGTTTCCGAATTAGTGCAGTGTCGCCGCGCCGAGGCACGAGGCGGCGGGGCCTGGCTGATAATCCTCACCGCTTGGTTGCGACTTCGCTTCGTTGCGATCTCACAGCCAATCGGTGGGCTCGATGCCGTCCCCCTCCGCCACAGAGACTCCGAGCGGAGGCGAGCGAGAGTCAGGAGCGACTCGAAAACATCAGTTTATATCTGAGAATTACGGAGGACAGTTGCGAAAGCTCTGCCCTCCCCTTGACGAATAAATACCTTTTACGTGCAATTACGCCTACTCACTTATCCCAGCTTCCGCGGACTCAGTAGTATTCTAGCGCTTATTTTAACTTTTTTTGATCAACCAGCTTTCCTGGTTCGGTAGTTACGGAGTTTCGTTCGAATCCTTTAGTGTGTACTTGTTTCTCTACCATCTTCGATCCAGCCACGACTACGACGAAATCATCGCACCATAGTCTACCGACGCTGTCAAGACTTACCCAGAATCGAGACAAAACAGGACCAGGCTAGTGCTAAGTGTTCTTTAAGAGTGCTTGATTTGCTACGAGCAAACTAAGGAGTTTTCTCTCGTCGGGGCAAGGCACCGTGTAGGCTGTCAAACCCCTTCGCCAGATACCGCCTTTTCAAGCACTCTGAAAGTGTACGAGCTTCGGCGATTACGTCACTTAGTGTACGTATAGTTTTTGAGTGTGCTGCGCGGACGAGCAAACCCCTTGACTACAGGCCGTCCCCGTGACACACAACCAAGCGCGCGTACCCTCTGTCGGCTGCGACAGCGAGCCGCCCGGGGTGGCGACCCGCAAGGAGATCGGGAACCGCGCAACCAGGAGCGCCACCGTGGGAACAGAGTGCATCGGCACCGTGCTCGTGCGGAACCCGAGCATTCGGCAGCCGTCACTCGACGAGACGGCTACGAGCAGGCCAGGAGAGCCGCTGTAGCCAGGCAAGAGGAACGCACGAGGCAAGCTCGTGCAGAATACGAGCGACAGGTCGCCGCTTCCCGTAACGCGGTACACGAGCAGGCCAGGAGAGCCGCCGCCGCCGCGAGACGAGCCGCCCAGGAGGAAGCGGTACGGCCGAACAGGAAGCCGTCGCCCGGCGTACGGCCGAGTTAGAAGCCGCCCGCGCAGCCGGCCCTCAGGCACACGACCCTGAGGCCCCGGCACTTTACCGGGAGGGTGAGTGGGGCTTAGTGGCTATCCGGCGCGGCCACCCCCACAACAGGCACCCACGACAGCGTCGTCCGCGAATACCACGGACGGAACCCTTGTCGCCTAGGGTGCCTAGTTTCATCCAGCAGCGAGGATCCACCGCAGTAGTAGACTGCATTGATTCAGCTACACCACCACAGGCACTAGAGGTACCACCAACGGAGCCGTTCCCTTCACCGGCTAGTTTCATCCCCTGCTGGGAAACCGCTGTCCCCGGGTCTCCCCGTGTAGCGGAAGAGCCGCCTTGTTCGCCGACACGCCCTGAGCGTACCCCATCACCACCGGGTACCCCTCAGGAACGTGTCACGCCCGTTCCTCTTACTGAGGAGGAAGGAGAAGGAACGCCAAACACGGACGTTCTACTTTTGAAAAGATTCCAAAATTTTTCATCCAAAAAGACGAATTTTTTCAAAACCAAAATATAAATTTAAAAAAAAGGTACTATTTCTACGAAATAGTTAAATTTTTCAACAAAAAAGTAGAATTTTCAACAAAAAGTATGACTTCAACCAAATTGTTGAATTTTAAACCAAACAGCTGCATTTTTATCCAAAAAAGTTGTAATTTCTGCTACAGCAGGTTAATTTTGAAATCAGAAGAACAAATTTTCAAAAAAGATTTGAATTTTCAACCGAGTACTTGCATCTGAATTCAAGAAAGATGAAATATTTCTTTTAGAACACATAAATATGAAAAAAACGTTTAAAAAATAGTAAAATTTCCGTCCAAAGAAGATTCCAGTTCACTTTCCAACACCAAAATAAGAATTGTGAACGATGAGTTAATTTTCTGTTGAATAGTCGAATTTTTAACCAAAAAGTACGACTTTTCAACAAGATCTTCTAAATTTTCAACCAAACAGTTTCATTGTTGTCCGATAAAAATGAAAATTCTACTAAAACAGGTGAATTCTTAAATCAAAAAGACAAATTATCAAAAAAAAAAAGAGTTGAATTTTCATCCAAAAGGATTTCAATAGACTTTTCAAAAGAAAAATACAAATTTTAAACAAAAAGTAAATTTAGTAGGAAATACATAGTTGAATTTTCAACAAAACAGTTGCATTTTTGTGCAAGAAAGATGCATTATTTTTTACCAAAAAAAGATGAACTTTCAAATTAAAAAGACGAATTTTCAGAAAAAGTATTTTTCATCCAAAAAAGATTTCAGTTGACTTATCAACAGCAAAATATGAATTTTAAACAAAAGGTTAATATTATACGAAAAGAGTTGAATTTCTAACACAAAAAGACAAATTTTTAACACAAAAGTTGAATTTGCAAAAAAAATAATGTCTTTTCAAAAAAATTGTTAAATTTTCAACCAAATAATAAAATTTATAAGTAAAAAGATAATCTTCAGGAGAAAGTTTTTTGCGAATTTGCAATAATTACGTACATGAGTGGAGGACCCCCTCCCCCCTACCGTAACAAATCGTAACAATTGTCTCGCCCCCCCGCCCCCCCTTGAGCAGTTACGTAATTTAAGTACGGTCCCTTGCCTTGTGCCTTCAACCACTTTTAAAATACAATGTAAAATTTTACCATTGTGTTATTTTTTCACCTTCATAAGCGTTCATAAACTTTCACGATGTTCCAACACTTGACTCTTCTCGTAACCCAACTTTTGTGTTTACGAATTAGGATTTCGGATTTCCATTTGGCTGTCATCGCATATCGCACTGTTTTATCTCGCGATCAGCTTAATCACGCGTGACGCGACTAGACTGGACTCGACTTACGACCTTACGGAAAATGCAAGTCCACATTATAATTTTCAATATCACAGTTCATTGTAATGAGGAAAATATACTATCCAATAAAATGATCTGAATATATGAAAAACATCTGATTTTATTTCTTGCCCTCTTGATTCAACTACTAGTAAGCGAACAAAATATATTAGATCCACTCATGTTGACTTCTCCAATGGATTAATTAAATTTGAAGAAAATCGAATTAAAGAAAAAGTTAAAATTAAAACAAAAGAGAAGTTTTAAAAAACGTACGTATCTTCATAGAAATATGAACATAGAACATATATCGAAAATTTGAGAGAAATTTTTTAATCTTTTACTGTTAGAAACTTACACAGGGTTGCTGCAAAACCACAATTTCAAAATTCCCTGACTTTCCCCTGACTATTCCCTGACCAATTTTTTATTTTCGTTGCCCGTTCTACACCTTCTTTTAGGTATGAAAACAACCTTGCACCTAGGAGATGAATAATGTTGAGCAAAAAGAAGCCTGTTTCTAAATTCATTTTAAGCATCTTTAGCCGCAAAAGTCATGAAGAATTTTATAAGTTGTCATCTACAAATCACTTCAAAATTGCTTTATTTTGGAATCTTCAATTTGGAAATCAAAAATTCTTCAGTTAGGAAGAATCCTTGTCTTCCAAAAATTATGAAAAATTATTATAATGCAGCTGAACAAAAACTGTATGCAGTTTTCTGGTTGAAGATTCTTCATTTTAGATGAAATTCAAATATTTCTCAAAAATTCATTCCTTTTGTTTGTTAATAATTAATTTCCTTAACAGAAAAATTACCAGTTCCTTTATAGATGAAAAGTTGTCTTTCTTAGTTGAAAGTTCCTGTATTTTGTGGGAATTTCATTTTCTTGTAGAAAATTAAGATTCTTCATTGAAAATTCATTTTTTTCGTTCACATCTAAACTATTATTCTGAAAATGCAACTATTTGTAGGTTCAATTATTTGGTTGAAATCATATATTATGTGAAAAATTCCTCTTTTTTGGTAGAAAATTAACTACATGGTGGATCTACTTTGTTAAAAGTTCATTTCGTGGTTGTAAATGCAAAATTCTAGTTGAAAATACAACTATTTTGTCGAAAATTAATATTTTGATTAAAAATATAACTGTTCTATTTTTAATTCAAAATTCATTTTATTGGTTGAAAATCCATGTTTCTGTTTGAAAATTCAAGTATATAGTTGGAAATTCATCTCGTCGGTAGAAAATTCAACTGGTTTGTTATAAATTCGTTTTTTTTTTGGGAGGGGGTGGGGTAAAAAATCAATTTTTAATATGAAAAATGTAACTAAGATAAACGTCCCAGTAATCGTGACGCCAATTTCCTTGCTTTCTATTTAATTTGAATGAATTAAAATTCCATCTGACACTGTAAAATGCTAAGCATAAAACTTCAAGATAAAAATCTATGAAAACAAAAATGAAAATTCAACTATTTGATTGAAAATTTATGAATTTCGTAGAAAATTTGTCTTTTTTTGTAGAATGTCAATTCTCTTGGTTGAAAGTTCAACTACTGTTTGAGCTTCACTCAAGTTTTTGAATTTCTGTATGCTAACGTTCATTTTGGACGAGTCCACTCAGGGGCTGTTCCATTCTCACGCCTGACCGATTCGGTTGTCCGACGCGCAAATTGATTTTTATTCCATGTTTTCAATTAACAAACTTAGTATAATTCTTGTGTAATATATTGTTCTCATTTCCGTGTGATTAGATACTTCAGTGATGTATTATATTTAATGTATGATGCCAAATAGATTCTAATAAAAGCAAATACAAGTGAAAGTTCAGTGTTACCTCCAATTCATTATAAGAAAATACGAAACGATCATTCAGTTTCAAACATGGTCCTTCGATACGGATTTTTTGGCAAAGTGAACTAGTGACAAGTTAATTGAAAAAGCAATCAGTGCAATAGGATTACTAAAACACTGCTTCATTTCAGCAGAAAGCTAACAGTAAAACAGGGTGTGTAAGTGTGTTAGTGAGCGTCATTCCAGAAGGAAGCTTACAGTGAAATAGGGTGTAAGTGTGTTAGTAAGCGTCGTCTCAGCAGAAAGCTTACAGTGAGACAGTGTGTGAGAGTGTAGCAGTGAGTTCCATCTTGCAGGCTCAAACTTTTCGACGTGCATCACCAGCATTCAGTGACGTCAGCAGGATACAGGGGAGTGGAGGGAGAACAAGCCAGCCCCCCTTCTTGCAGTCAAGCAGCCACCACCCTCGTCAGCACTGACTCAGTCTCGGTCGGAGAGGGGGTCATCAGGTCCATAGACAGAAACGTGACTTTGACACGTCAAGATCTCCTCTGTGGTTTTCACAATTTCGACGCACCCAGGGATTCTGACGTAATTTACGGCATATAATCAGCATGACAAGTCGCACGGATCTTGTCAATCGGCGGAAGGTTAGATTCGGCAGCTACAGTTGACGAACTGAAGGAAAGGCTAGCCAAAGTCATCTCGTCGTACGACGAATTTGACACCATCCAAATGAAACTGGACCAACTCACCATCCAGGAAGCAGAAGACGACAACGAGGAAGCTGACATTGAGATAAGTATAGCTAGACAAATATTCGATGATCTATACTTTTCCGTGGTAGCATTGGCCAAGGCTACAATTAAATCCGTGGAAGAGCAAGCAGGGTCTTCGTCGTCGTCACCGTCAGTATCATTTCAGCCACAAGATGACACACCATCAGGGATACATAGACAAATACCAATCAATCAGAAATATGATCTACAGAAAATGACTGCCAACATTTGACGGGAACTACCAGCAGTGGCAATTTTTTCATGATCTATTCAAGTCCATCATCCATGACCAGACTTCGATACCAGGAGTAATCAAATTATGTCATATCCGCTCAGCACATCACGGATGCCAATTATTCAGTGGCATGGAAGCTTGTGTGCGACCGATATCAAAAAAAGCGGTTGCTCGTGTCTCAGCATACAAGGGCATTACTAAGGCTGCCGATTTTAACCAAGGAAGCGCACACTGAGCTCCGCAAGTTCGTCGACAAAGCACGCTGTCACATCGTAGCTCTCAGGGCCCTCGAGGAACCAGTCGACTCTTGGGATACGATCCTCATTCAACTCATCACGGACAAATTGGACAAGAGCACCGTTCGAGAGTGGAAAATGCGGAACGATGACGACACGGTTCCCACTTTGGAGGAGCTGTTGGATTTCTTATCACTTAGGTGCGCGGCGTTAGAGGCAGTATATCGGACTGATTCGTGCTTGCAACAGAAATCAAATCAATCCTCATGACTCAACAATGCCAAGGGTAAATTATACACTAAACCAGATAAATTTACAGCATACAAGTCTCAGGCCAATGTTGCTCAAGTCAATGGTTGTTATAAGTGCGGGAAAACACACAAACTTTACGCTTGTCCGGAGTTCAAGGCTTTTAATATCACGCAACGTGTGAAAGAAGTACGTGCCTTGGATCTCTGCACGAATTGTTTGAAAAGAGCTCACCCAGGCAGTGAATGCAAGGGGTCACGCAGAGTCTGCTTTCAAAGGCACAATTCCATTCTTCATTCAGACGAAGGCGGTTCAGAAGCCTACAACAGCACAAAGCCTGGCCAATGCAAATCAGCTGCGCACACTGCCACTGTCACAGCACTCACGACGCAGTCAGGCTACGAGGCTCTCCTAGGATCGGCAGTCATCAACATCCTGGATTATCGCGGGAAACCACATACTTGTCGAGCCTTGCTTGACAGCGGCTCTACATCAAACTTTATGACCACGGCATTGAGTCAACGTCTTCAGCTGAACGTCAAGAATCAATTTTTTGAAATTGGTGGAATTGGAGGCACGTGCATTCAAAGTGCTTCTCATACCAAGGCCACCATTGGCTCACGATTTAATGCCTTTTCTTCAACCTTGAACTTTTTGGTCATGGATAGGGTCACCATTGATTTGCCAGTCTTAACAGCTGAAGAACAACAATGGGTCATGCCGCCTAACATCAAACTAGCTGATCCAGAGTACCACGCAGGAGGTCCGGTCGACATTGCTATCGGAATCGGCATATTCTGGGAATTATTCTGTGTCGGACAAATTAAGCTGGGACCTGGTCTCCCGGTACTACAGAAGACAAAGCTGGGCTGGATCATAGCAGGTGACCTCTCCAACGTATCAGGAACTCGCAGGCGAATGTGCAATCTCAGCATGAGCAGACTGGATAACCAGATTGAGAGATTCTGGCACATCGAAGAGGATCTCAATCAGCAACGCACTCTTTCAGCCGAGGAAACTCTGTGTTAGGAGGACTTCAAGAAAAATGTCAGAAGAGGTGGTGACGGACGTTTCGTGGTGAGACTTCCGTTGTGCGAGGAACCAAGTGCCCTGGGAAGTTCATTCAAGCCGGCTCTAAAGAGGCTCGAAAGTCTGGAACGACGTTTCAAGAGAGATCCACAACTTAGGGCAGCTTATTTCTCAGTCATGAAGGAATGCCAGGACTTGGGTCACATGTCAGTCGTGAATGAGAAATCACTCAAGGATCAACAAGCCAGATACTACATTCCTCAACACGCAGTGGTGAAACTTGACAGCACTACAACCAAGCTCCGCATCGTTTATGACGCTACAGCACAGTCAACTTCTGGTAAATCGCTCAACAGTCTGCTGTTAGTGGGGCCGACCATTCAAGAAAGTCTTCTCTCCCTCGTCCAGCGTTTCAGGCTGCACCACTATGTGATAACAGCGGACATAGACAAGATGTACCGCCAAGTGCGGGTAGATGTAGCCGCTCGGAATCTACAGTGCATTCTGTGGCGAGAACAACCTACCGATCCAGTCACCATCTTTCAGCTAAAAACAGTCACATTTGGCACAGCAGCGGCACCCTTTTTAGCAACCAGCTGTTTAAAGGAGGCTGCGAACATCATCAAGGACAGGTACCCACTAGCAGCCAAGGTAATTGTCAACGATTTTTATGTGGATGACATGATCACTGGCGCTGATCATATTGAAGAGGTTGTGAACATTCGTACCCAGGTCTCATCATCATTGCTGGAAGTGGGATTCAATCTTCAAAAATGGTGTTCAAACAGTGCCGAAGTGTTGAAAAATTTGGACCAAAATTCCGCAACCGCTACGCAGTTTGTCGAGTTAGGAAATCCAGAAGAGTCAAAAACATTGGGAGTTCGTTGGCATCCAAGAGCAGACAATTTGCAGTATAATATCAATATTGATATTAAATCAAGAAGAGCCTCGAAGAGAACAATTCTCTCTGAGACAGCTCGAATATTTGATCCTCTCGGGCTGCTGGCCCCAGCCATCAAAACAGCAAAAATTTTGATGCAGAAACTATGACAGCTGAAGATAGGTTGGGATGAGGCCATTCCACAGGAAATTCACACACAATGGATGAACTATAGAGAAGATTTAGAATCGCTCAACAAGTTCAAGATACCAAGGCGATTCATTGATGGAGAGCTCACGGAATTGCATCTTCATGGATTCGCAGACGCTTCAGAAAGGGCATACGGTGCATGCATTTACATCCGGTCTACCAACACTTCACATATCGCTTCCGTCAGGCTGCTGTGCGCGAAGTCAAGAGTTGCACTACTAAAGCAGCAAACTCTTTCCAACTTAGAACTCTGTGCTGCCGTTTTACTAGCCGAACTCTTTCAGACAGTTAAGGATTCTTTGAAACTCGACCTTCAGTCTTGGTTTGGGTCGGACAGCGAAATTGTTCTTGCATGGCTTGCCAAGGAACCCAGGAATTGAATCACATTTATTGCTAATCGAGTTAGCAAAATTCAACAACTCACGGATATCAAGTGTTGGAGACACGTTCCAACAAAGACGAATCCAGCTGACTTGGTTTTCCGAGGATTACCACCAAACGAACTTATCGAGAACCCTCTG